>LR749542.1:676212-824031 GCA_902729485.2 Mus minutoides
ACTGTTTCCTGCTTTGTGAAGTAGTTTCCTGCCTCACAACCAGGACTTCCAGATGAGGGGCTTTTTGTTTGAGTTGTTTATTTACCTTTGTCACAAAGCATGCACTCTGATATATACTTTTAAATACCTACGGATGTACACATTGGGACTCGTGCCAGCTCGTGAACCGGGTTGAGAGTCAGAAGTCTCAGGTGAACCTGCTGTCTGCCCATTCGCTTGATGGGAATATGTACTTGAGGGAGACTCTGGCCAGAGGCAGGAATGTAAGTTCCTAAGAAGAACCTGGGGACATAGGAATGGCGGTGGGAAATTAAGAGCAGGCAGTGCACATTGTCAGAAGGACTCTTGTGAATGATCCGAATGATGGATCAGTGGAAAGAGGTAAAACTGAGAGGGATGTTCTCTGTGTTCCCCATTTCACTTTAGGTTATTGTGTGGAGCTACAGAAGCATCTATAAGATAGATATATCTCTAGGGCTGGAAAGGTGGCTCCGTGGTTAAAAGCGTTCACTGGCTGCTCTTCCACAAGGGGTTAGGTTCCCAGAACCCATAGAGCAGCTCACGCAGTCTGTAACTCAACCTCCAGGTGACCTGCCACCCTCTTCTCCCTCTCACAGGCATGCAGGTGGTGCGCATACAGGTAGGCAAAACAGCTGTTCACATAAAGACAGTTATCTGATAAAGACTTGTGGAAATCACCAGAAATGTACTTAACTAGCTATGACAGGGAGCAGCTTGAATGACGTTTCAAATGAGGAAATAACTTTTTGAATGTGTGCGTGTAGGCCAAAGGTCAAGTTCAGGGTCTTCATCTACTACTTTATTTTACTTTTTCCCTGAGCCCAGAACTCACTAATTGGTTGCACAAGATTTGATTGCATTCAACAGAAATCCAAGTAAACAGTGAGTTAAATAAGTGTGTCTTGGGCTGGCGAGATGGCTCAGTGGTTAAGAGTGCCGACTGCTCTTCCAAAGGTCTTGAGTTCAAATCCCAGCAACCACATGGTGGCTCACAACCATCTGTAACAAAATCTGATGCCCTCTTCTGGAGTGTCTGAAGACAGCTACAGTGTACTTACATATAATAAAATACATAAATCTTTAAAAAGAAAAATTAGTGTGTCTCTCTAAGCCAGGCATAGTGGCCCATGCCTGTAGGGCCAGCAGAGACAGACCTCCTGAATATGAGGTCTGCAGAGCGAGTTTCAGGACAGCCAAGAGTGTCTTAGTCAGGGTTTCTATTCCTGCACAAACATCATGACCAAGAAGCAGTTGGAGAGGAAAGGGTTTATTCAGTTTACACTTCCACATTGCTGTTCATCACCAAAGGAAGTCAGGACTGGAACTCAAGCAGGTCAGGAAGCAGGAGCTGATGCAGAGGCCATAGAGGGATGTTCTTTACTGGCTTGCTTCCCCTGGCTTGCTCAGCCTGCTCTCTTATAGAACCCAAAACTTCCAGCCCAGAGATGGTCCCACCCACAAGGGGCCTCTTCCTCTTGATCACTAATTGAGAAAATGCCTTACAGCTGGATCTCATGGAGGCACTTCCCCAACTGTAGCTCCTTTCTCTGTGATAACTCTAGCTGTGTCAAGTTGACACAAAACTAGCCAGTATACAGTTACAGAGAAAACCCCTGTCTTGAAAAACAAAAGTGTCTCATTAAAAAGAGAAAGTGAAGAGGAGAGGAGGGCAGGGGAGGGGAGAGAAATATACCAACAGAAGCCAGTCGAAGACAGGCCTGGAAGCCCTGTCTGTAACACAAGGTACTGTCTTCTCAAGGTCATGCAGTGTTCTGACATAGCAATTTGGCAGGCAGGCTCGGAATCTACCTCTTTCCCCTCTCCCCAAGATACAGACATTAGGGACGTAAAAGCTCAGGTCCCCTATGCAGGTTATTTTACCAACTGAAACATCTAGCCAGCCCTGAGATAACTTTTTTCCTTTAAATTCTTTGACACTTGGGGACTGAGGACTCAGTGGTTAGGAGCACTGGCTGTTCTTCTGGAGGGCCCCAGAGCAATTTTCAACACCCACGTGGTAGCTCACAACCACCTATAACTCCAGTCCCTTGGGATCTCACACCTTCTAGTCGTAAGGAATAGCCATGTCACTGGTGGCCAGACATACATGCAGAGTAAACATCTGTACACATGAAATAAAAATTTTAAAATTCTTTGACAGTTGTGTACAAATCTATAATGTAATTTGGTCACTTTCAGCCCAGACATCCTCGCTCAGCCCCTCCCACTCCTATGGAACCCCTCCTTCCCAACATGTTCCCCTCCAGTGCACACTAGACAGAGCTTTACTACTGGGCTATGCTCCCAGACTCCTGTGGTCTGTTTATTTCGTTTGCTTGTTTATGGGATGATTTACAGATCCGTGTGTCACCCCTCGCATGGGCTCCTGCTCTCACTGGATTGTCCCCATTTTAAAATATGTGGTGCTCATAGATGAGACAATAGAGTCTGTGTGTGTGTTAAACTAGTTACATTTAGAATAGTATTCATCACAGAGTACAGGACACATAGGAACTTATAAATTTTTTGGGCAACTGGGGAGGGGGAAAAAGAGAAACAACAGCTAGATGCATCATAAGTAAAATAAGCAGTCTCTTCTGCTTTTTATATGAATTCTATCATTTAATTCCTAACACAACTTTATATTTCATCCATTTTATAAGGAAGTAAATGAAGACTGGGGTTTGGATGATAAGCAGTTTGCATAGAACTGGAAACAAATAGGGAAGGGTGTTTTTGGTTTTGATTTGGTTTCTGGGGTTGGTTGGTTGGTTGGTTTTTCATGACAGAGTTTCTCTGTGTATTCCTGAACATCCTGGAACTTGATTTGTAGACCAAGCTTTTCTCCCTTGAACTCAAAGATTCACCAGCCCCTGAGCTCCACCTTCCACCATAACCACACTGAGGTTGGTTTGTTTTATTGTTTGGTTTGGTTTGGTTTAGCCCAGGCTGGCCTAGAATTCAGTAGGTAGCAAGAATGATCTTGAGCTCCAGAGAAGCTGAGAACTGGACACGATGTTGAATGGCTTTTTGTCACCAGCTGTTGTAGGTCCCAAACCCTATAGGGTTTAAGTGCTGTTGGAATGAGTGATGTAAAATAGCTCGCCTGCCCTAGCCACAGGTCAAATCACAGAAGTGATTTGAACTAAGTACTTATGGAGAGGAAAAGTCTTTCTCAGAAACTATCTTTTGGCCAGATGTGGTAGCCCACGCCTTTAATCCCAATACTTGGGAGGCAGAGGCAATTGGATCTCTAACCCAACGCCAGCCAGGTCTATGAAGCAAGTCCAGGACGGCCAGGCTCTCTTACACAGTCAAATCCTGTCTTGAAAAAAAAAAAAGAAATTAAAAAAAGAAAGAAAGAAAGAAAGAAAGAACTATCTTTTAAGGGGAAATTGATTTGAAAGAGCCAGTTAGGCTAGGAGAATCAAAAGGTCACGATCCTGAGGCAGGAAAGGAAGAAGGAGAGAATCTATCCTGAGGCTGGAGCAGCGGGGGTGAGGTGTAGTCACCGCAGAGCCAGCAGTCGCGCAGAGCCTTGTAAGAAAAGAATGGGGAAGATCTTAAACCCCAATGTAAGGACCATGTGGAGAGATTTCAATAGCAGTGAGGAGCAGATATATTTTTAAGGATTCTTCACTGCCGTGAGGAAAATTCCAAGGAAACAAGAGAAGCATCAAGAGCCTGGTTACAAAGCTGGCACAGAGCCTATAGGAGTGGCCACGCGCTCACATCCTTAAAACCAACCAAAGCCAGTGGATCTCTGCGAGTCTGAGGCCAGCCTGGTCTACATATGAGTTCCAGGACAGCCTGAGCTACCTAGTGAGACCCTGTCTCAAAGGGGCTGGGGCTCAGGGCTAATCTCATATTTAGCTAGTCTAAAAGGAAACATTTTTGCTTTGTTTTTAAAGCAGTATCTCACTGTAATTTACCAGGCTGACCTTGAACTCTTACCAGCCGAGGATGACCTTGAACTTTGGTCCTTTGGCTTCAGGCCCCAGAGTGCTGGGATTACAGCTATGTACAGTGGGATTACAGCTAGGTCCAGTGAGAAGCTTCAGCAGCTCAGCGGACAGCAGCGGGGTGGGGGTGGGGGCCCATAGACTCAAGATTTAGTTTAGAATTGTAATGGACCAAAGGCTTAAGGGAGTCTATGTAAATAGGAGGGGGGCACAGAAGAATCAGAAATGATCCCATGGGTGTCAGTAGTAAAGCATTTTGGGTACCAAGCAAAGCCCTGAATTTGAACCCTAGTAGCACCCATGTGCACACACACACACATACACACACACTAATATCTAGCATTTGGGCTTTAGCAGTTGGGCCAAGGACAGCGTGCTGTTAGCCTGAGATGGGACAGATTTGGAGACAAAATGTTGTAAAGGAAAGATCAAGAATTCATTGCGAGCCTGGAGTTGTTGCTTGGTTGCTTGAGTGGATGCATTGCGAGCCTGGAGTTGTCACTCAGTTGCTTGAGTGCTTGCCTAATGGATGAAGTTCTGGGCCCCTCCCAGCAGTATGTAAACTGCATGTAGTTATATTTAGCTGTAATCCCAGCACTCTGGGGCCTGAAGCCAAAGGACCAAAGTTCAAGGTCATCCTCGGCTGGTAAGAGTTCGAGGTCAGCCTGGTAAATTATATAGTGAGATACTGCTTTAAAAACAAAGCAAAAATTTTTCCTTTTAGACTAGCTAAACATGAGATTAGCCCTGAGCAGCTGGCTTAAATCTCTTTGCTATCAATTAAAAAAAAATTCCTTTCAGCTCCTAAAAGCCTGTGGTTTCCCTGAGCTGCTAGCGGCAGGTCACTGTTTGAGGACATTCCTTCCATGCTCAGTGCATAGGCACACGTAGGCTCACTTACCCGAGCTGCTCACTCAACTATGAAATTAAGGAACGGTCTCCTTTTTAATTCTTCAAGCTCCTTAGGAAAAGAAAATTTAAAACCTCGCATCTGCCTTTGTTTAAGATTGGCCAAAAGCAGCTGAGTGTTGTAGGATATAAAAATCATAAAATCATACCATAAGCTGATGGCTAGAAGAGACTGGGAAGCAATGCAGCGTGTGCCGGGGAGACTGGCCAAAAATACATTTGGCATCATTCAAAGAAGGGTAATAGGAGAAGACACGGGAGAGGCTGCCCAGAGCAAATGGCTGCTGAGATGACTTTACCCTCCTCACGTCAGCTGGGTCCGAACAGTGGAACGTGAGATGCTAACCTATTTTATTCCTGGGGTCACCCACAAAATTCATCGGAAGATAAATACTTTTCTTCAAGAGTCAGAAAAATTCCGTCTGATTACACCAGTGACCTAAAGTGAGTTTCGATCCCTCTTGCTTACAAAATCCATATCAGTAGGTAAGGTAAACCTGTAAAGGTACGCGAAACCCACCTTTCGACTCCTTCAGGGAGAGGAGACCCTCGATCAAGTAAGTACAACAATAAAAAACAAAGACACGGAAGCCAGCTACAGTGGGGTCTGATAAGTGATCAAACAGCTGTGAGCAGAGAGTCCTGGAAAATACAAAGGAAGGATTCGACGGTTGTGCTACAGGGAGGTCCAAAGAGGGGCTTTTTAAAAGAAACTAGAAATGGCCAGGTCGCTCTGTGGTAGAGTGCTTGGCAGAGTGATGTGCAGGGCCTGCAGGTACTGCAGACAGTGAAGTGTTTGGGAAGTGGGTTGTAATAAACATCAAACGCCGTGCTAAGGGACCTTAATTTGTAGCAGAGGGAAAAATAATCACAGCTGGTTTTGCAAAGCAGTAGCATGAGAAGATAATAAACTAGCTCAGAGGATCATAGTCCTTTTTTTTTTTTTTCATGAATCCCTGTGGCAATCCAGTAGGGGCTATGTGTGGATCAGCCCTTCTAGAAGCAATGTTTTCAACTACATTACAAAAAAGAAGAAGTTAGCCAGATGTGTAGGCACATGCCTTTAATCCCAGCATCCAGGAGCCAGAGGCAGGTGGATCTCACCAAGTTTGAGACCAGCCTGGTCTACAGAGTAAGTTTCCCAGCCAGCCAGGGCTACACAGTGTCTCAAAACAACATGAAAAATGTTAAGAAATCCACTATATTAGAAGATAGCTATCAAAATATTTAGAATATTAAAGCATATAGACATGCTTGTGCTCCCTCACAAAGCCATAAATAACGTGACTAAGATGGGCAGAGTGGAGAATGCCTGTAATCCCAGAGAGAGATAAAGAAAGAACAAAATGGAGCAGGGGTTAGAGATGGGCAGGGTGGAAAGAGAGGCTCCTATGGACAGGCCCGCTGGAGAGCTGGGGGAAGGCAGGCTGGGGCAGATGGAAGTAGCTGGAAGCAAGGTCTTTGTGACGTGTTTGTTTACTGTAAAGAAGCGTGGAAGCATCTCTCCTAATGGCCTACTCTTGAGAGCTAAGTTTGGACATGGAGTAACAGGGGGTAGACTTACAGGGAACTTAGGCCGGTCACCTATGCGCTCTCCTGCCCTGGTAAAGATTTCATGTTCAGACTTTGCCTTACCCCAACCATGACTATGCTCTCCTTCCCTTACACCAGAAGAGCACATGGACAGAAGGAGCTTTTCTAACTGGCTTAGGTCAGCTAGCATCTCTGCATTTGTTAAAGCATGTTCTTGCATATGCTTCCTGCAAGAGATTCAGCAAGGAAACGCATGCATCTGGAAAGAATACTCCAGACGTTCCTCTGGCCTGGCAGTGTCTGTTTATCTTGGCTGATTTTATAGCAAATGTGCTTGGGATGTTTCCTGTTTGTCTCTTGGAACTGTAGGAAAAGCTGGGCATGGCAGGATAGGCTTAGAATCCCAACTCTCAGGAGGCTGATGCGGGCTGATCTCTGCGAGTTCAAAGCCAGCCTGATCTCCATAGTGAGTTCCGGGCCAGCTAGCGCTACAGTGAGACCCTGTCCCAAGATAGAAAAGATCTGGGTGAAGGCTACAAGACAAACCAAGCATGCGGCAGCAACTAAACACACAGGGAAGGACTACAAAAAGATTATCAGCTGTGGTCATGCCCCGAAGGGTTTCACACTCTGAAGACTTGACCCTCAGTTAAACGGGGCCAAGATTAATCATGCCCTAATCTTCACTCTCAACCAAAGGATCGTTCCTGAAGATCACGTCTATTAAGGCAGTGAGGATTGCTTCAGGGTATGCAGTAATGAGCTCCAGGTATTTAATGAGAGACAAGTGTGGTTTCTGCGAGGGTCTAGTACTCGGTGCCTCATCAGAAAACCAAGAGGGCCGGTTTGCTTGGAAAAAGGAGCCTTCGTTGAGTCCATGGGTTGAGAGGGTGGAGAGGAAGCTCCCTTTTGAGATTCAGTGTTGCCAGGAAACACAAAATCATCTGGGAAAGACCTTTGTTTTTGTTTTAATTAGGTAAAGATTTTACATGCAGGGAGCAAGTAGCTGACTCCAGGCTCCAAGCTGTCTCCAGAGGAGGAAAAGTTTAAAAAAAAAAAAAAAAGTCAATGTGAAGGAATAAAGACATTTATTTGATGGAGGTAGGGAGTCTTTCCCAGTCCCTGCCTCACCTGAAAGTAACTGCCTGATCCAAAAAAATTTCCACCTACATGGGGTCATCACTCCCTCCTCTGGTCCTTGTCAGCTTCCGGGTGTCCCTCTGCTCTGTGTCAGCAACTAGTCTGAGTTCAGCAGGAAAGGACGGATGCAGGCCCGGCCCTGGCCCTTCTCTCCTAGCTTGACAGGAGGCCTTGACCTGCCTACAGGATGCGGGTTCACATCCTGCACCTCATCATGGAATCCGGCTTTGCCTGCTGCTCTGGTTTCTTCTTACAATCCCAAGAGACAGGAGCACTGCATGGGGGTGGGGGGGAGGATCCAAGGCCAGACTTCCAAGCAGAAAGCTTTTGGGATGGCTGAGCCTCAGCCTGTCTGTCTTTCAGGGGAGGGGAGGGGAGGGCTCCCCACTCTTTCCCAATGTCCCAGTCTTAAACTCGTGCAGTACAAAACAAGCCAGTTCATTGTGTTCTTGGATATAAATATTGATTCTGGTTGATGTTAACATTCTGTTCATAAAAGAATGTAACATATTTCTCTCACACCATATTAGACTGATGTGTTGTTTGGCCAAGAGAAGTAGAGATTTCTGGCTTCTGCAGAAAATGTGGACATTTAAATGCATGCAGCTTTCAGAAGTCTGGGGAGCAGACTCAGAATAGCAACGAGGGCTTTTGGCTGGCTTCAGCCTTCAGCCGTATCCTCCTCCATCCTTGGCCTGTCACTTTGGCGTTCCTAATCTCTTGTAATTAGGAAGCTGCTTGGCTGTCCACATCTGCTTTCATCAGGAAGGCCTATAAGGTCAGTGCTGAACATTTTAAATTTTCTTCCCTTGAGAAAAAGATCTGGGAGGTCTCCCATTTTTCTTCCCCTCTCCACGTGGGAGGGGAGGGCAAAGGCTTCAGACCAGAGGGTGGTCCATCCAAGCATTCCAACTTGGGCCAGACAAGCCCAAGAATAGGATGTGCTGGCCGCCTTGGCAAGGCAAATTCCCCACATTCCACAAGCGCTCTTCACGGGAAATCTAACTCATGAGAAAGTGGAATTCATGATGTGTATGCGTGTGCAATCGGGTGCCAGCACGTCTCACACAGACAGATCCCCGGCTCTCTGGTATTTCGTAAGAGTGGTAGAACCCATTTCCAGATGTGGGAAGCCAGTCTGGGTCGCTGTGCTGTCAGAGGACGCAGCGCCCTCTGCTGTCCCGATCAGACAGCACCGCGGTGGAGGGAAAGGACCCGAGGGGTCTGGAAAGCAAGATCCTGGTAAAAACCTTGGCTCACCGTGGCATGCTGGAGGCCTTGTTCCTCCTTTTTCTTCCCACTGCGAGCCTGCAAGAGGCTGGCTGCCCTCGGAATAGCTGGTTCTTTTGATGTTCTGTAGCTGTGAGCTAGCCAAAAATGAGGATTTGCAATAAAACTCCAGCCTCCCGCAGCATCTGCTGAGCTAGTTCCGAGGTGAGAGGCAGTGGCGCTGACTTCTGCATGAGAACCTAGCCAGCAACCCCAAGCCAGGCGAGACAATAGGGGCAGCGTGCCCACGAGGAGACCTCTGGCCCAGAGGCAGCCCTGTGGCCTCATTGTGCCCTTGGAAGGCGCTGGCAGAGGCCTGGCTGCCTCCGAGGATTCCAGCAGAGTGGAAGCTGCCATGGCTCAGCTCAGGCATACTGGCATCTCCACCTCCAGGAGCTGGCAACACAGACAGAGGGAGGCCCCGCCCTCTGCCCTGTTTCCTGCCAAGAAGAAGGCTCTGCAGCACTGCCAGAGCCGAATCGCCGGGTAAAGGGAGGGGAAACGACAGAGAGGGGGAGGAGGAGAGAAGGGGAGAAGGAGAAAGCAAAGAGGTAGAAAATGGGAGAAAAGGAAGGGGTGGGGAGGAAGAAAGGGAGGAGGGAGAGAGAGAGAAGGGGGAGTTAAAGAGGAATAAGAAGGAGAAGGGGAGAAAGGGAAAGAAAAGAGGAAGAAAGAGGGGATGGAGAGGAAGAGAGATGTGTGTGTGTGTGTGTGCGCGCGCGCGCGCGCGCGCGTGCTGCTTGAACTCCCAAGCCAGGTGCAGAAAGCTACTGAAGCAAACTTAGTGGACAACCTTTCAGTTTTTCAAGAGAAATAAAAGAAGGCATAAGACAATCAGTTTCTGTTTTGAGGGGAAGATTTTTATTTATTTATTTTAGGCAAACTGAGCTCCTCTCTGCTGGGAGAACCGAAAACCCAAAGCACCAAGCGGCCCCTAACAACAATGCCTCTCTCTCTCTCTCTCTCTCTCTCTCTCTCTCTCTCTCTCTCTCTCTTTCTCTCTCTCTCTCTCTCTGGGACCAATTTCCAGACAGCACAGCAGTCCTGACAAGGTCAACAAGCCGAAGCTGCGAGCGCAAGATCTTTATCTACGTGGGAAATAAGAAAATCATTTGACTGATAAAAGGAAATACAATAAATAGCATCTAAATTCCTGTCTGCATTCCCCCGAGCCCCTCCTCTGCAAGAGAAAGTGCCAGGGCAGGAATACAACTGCCACTACAGCAGGTTTAAAAATAGCACACTGCACACAGCCCTTCCTACCTTCCAGAAAGACTTCATTACCAGGTCCTCAGCCCTGAGCCTGCAGAGCCGCTGCCGGCGCTTTCTTACCCCTGCTCTGGATTTTTCTTCTTTGGAAGCTTGAAGGCAGCGGGTGTGATACATTTCCCTCGCGCTCAGCTAGTTTCAGTCCTAGCACGTCTGGCACACACGGCGAAAGTCCATTGTATTTAATGGGGTGTTAACTCTGTTTATTCTCTAGGACTTGTACGGTAATTTTACACTCTGCAAAACTAGCAACTTGAACCTGAAGTGCTTTTCCTCCCTCCTCATGCCACGCCAGTGGGTCTTTGGCTCCTCATGCCACGCCAGTGGGCCTTTGGCTCCAGGTCCCTTCACAGGCTTAGCGTTTCCCTAACTGGGACAGCCAAGGCTCTGAGCATGGTGCAAGCTGCTTCCTGCAGCTGTTAACTCTGTTGGGGCCTGAGACAGGTCTGCATTTCTTACAGACTCAGTTTGTGCAATCTGTTAAATGGGTATTTGAATCTGCCTTGTGTACCTAGAAAAGCTGTTGGCACTGGTTCTCTGGTTCTCTGCTGGTCGCTTTTGTATCTCCTTGGAAAACTGCTAATGTACGTGACCAAATGATCTCTGCTAGCCTAAATCTCCGAGTCTCTATCAAGTTAAAAGACCCAAGGCCATGAAAACAATTACCACCTTACAGAGTCATAATATAAACTCAGGTCTCTTTTATCTTTCAAACACTAATTCAAAATTTTTAAGGAGCATCATCACTTGGGAGGCTGAGGCAGGAGGATCAACAGTTTGAGGTCAACTTTGGTTACATAGTGAGACAATATCTCAAAACAAACAAAAAATATTTTAGGTAGCTTGGTACCTGGGATGCAGCTGGTGGATCCAGACTATTTTCCATGTATTCCTCTCTTTAAAAAGGATAGATATATTGATAGATAGATAGGCTAGAGAGATGGCTCAGTGCTTAAGAGCACTGAGTGCTCTTCCAGAGGACCTGGGTCCAATTCCCAGTACCCGCATGGCAGCTCACAAGTGTCTGTAACTCCAATATCTGATACCCTCACGTAGATGTACATACAGGCAAAGCACCAATGCACATAAATTAAAAATAGATAAATTATTTTTTAAAAAATGAATTCTCTCTCTCTAGGCCTCCTACCCTCCTTTTTGTCTTTTGTTTTGTTTGTTTTGTTTTGTTTTGTTTTGTTTTTCGAGACAGGGTTTCTCTGTATAGCCCTGGCTGTTCTGGAACTCACTTTGTAGACCAGGCCAGCCTCGAACTCAGAAATCCGCCTGCCTCTGCCTCCCGAGTGCTGGGATCAAAGGTGTGCGCCACCACGCCCAGGTCCTCCTTTTTTTCTAACACACACACACACACACACACACACACACACACACACACACACACGATTCACAGGGTCTTGTGTAGCCCCAGCTGGACTCACATTTTAGCTGAAAAGGACTGAGCTCCTGACCACCCCCCCCCCCACTGCCTCTGCTTCCCCAACTCTGGAGTGACAAGGATGGACAAGTGCACTCAGCAGGAAGTGTCACTAAAGTACAGGGCACACAGGCTAAGCGGGCAGCGCTTCACTCATCAGAAGCATCCCCCTCAGCTCCCTCTCTTCCCGTTGTCACTCCCGGAGGCCACATTTGGCCAGCTGCTATCTCTCACACACACACCCTTTCTTGCACAACTTTGTGGTTATGAAAGCCTCTGCCCCACTGCTGAGCAGGGCTTTCCCTTTTCTCCCGTATCTCCGAGCACAGGGGGTCTCACTGTACCGACTCTGTTCCTGGTCCTGAGCCATCAGCTCCGACCTCTCCTCCATTGCTGGCCCACTTGCTGTTTATGCCTTTCTGGGTTAAGCATATTGGAGTGTGGTTATTCAGGCCTGTCTCCCCACCTCTGCATTCTTGGACCTTGGCATTGTGCCTGGAACACAGTAGGCGCTGGGTACAAGTTTGTTTAGTCCGATCCCTCATCTTTATGACTAATGCCTCATTTCGATCATTTTGCAAAGGTTACAGTGTCTCTGAAGACTTGTTGATGTCACCTCCTTCCTCTGTGGCTCCACACCCATGCTAGTGGTGAGGGCACTAGAGTCCCTCATGTTACCACATCTACCATCAGCACTCTCTTCAGGGCCTCGGCAATGTTGGGTACAGTTAGCCCCTTCTGCAAAGACACCTTCCTCCCGGCTTTCAACAAGCAGCCTGCTGTGTGTTCCTACTTTTCTGGCTCTCTTGATCCTCTCAGTGAGGCTCAGCTGCGGCCCGCCCGTCTCTACATTCCTTCCTGAACAGATTTGACTAATCCGCTGTTTAAAATATCTCCTCCAACTTCAGCTTCAACTCAGGGCCCTGATGTTCAGTGGTCTACTTGACGTCTCACTTCTGAGGCTTTAGGTAGCTCAAGTTTAAACCCAACCTCTCCTCCCTAAGTCTTTCCCTTTCAATAATAAGGCACATTCTTTACATACACCCTCCCTGGGGACTTGACAGCCACTCTCTTGGAAGAGGGATCCAGTCAAGGGATATCCAAATATTATAGATTCCAGAGGATGGGGACATGACTTCTTTGCCTCACAACACTAAGGACCAGGGTTCAGATCTCTAATGCACACCTAAATGCTAGGTAGACAGGGCATCCCTCCAGTGGTCCCAGCACTTAAGATGCAGCAACAGGAAGCTTGGAACAATCTGGCTAGCTAGAATAGGTTAAATTGGCAAGCCCTGGGTTCAAGTGAGAGATCTTCACACACACACACACACACACACACACACTAATTAAATATTAAATATTATAGATTCCAACCTCTAACTTGGATTTGAAACAAAACTGGGGGGGGGGGTTGTTGTTGTTGTTTTTATCCTGAACTTAGATGCCCAACAGGGTCTAGCCTCAGCACCTTCCCAGACCAGTTTCTATTTTGCCTCTAGAGCAGAAATGGGCAAGTGAGGTTTCTCAAACCATATTCCATACAACTCACAAGCAAAGACAAATATTTTTTTTCTCTCTCTCCCCTTTTGATTCTTTGTGAATTTCCCACCATGCACCCCAATCCCACTCATCTTCCTGTCCATTCATATACACCCTCCTCCCTTGCAACCTCCCCCAACAAATAAAACAAAAGATAAAATAAACCTTGTTGTGGAGGTGTGTCCCACAGTACACCCTTTTGCCCAAACATCTTCACTTGCAAATGTTCATTGCAGTGAGTCATTGGTCTGGTTCCAGGCCTCTGGCTTCTGCTACACTATCAATACTGGATCCTCGTCAGGACTCCTTTCAGATATCCTATTGTTGCCCTGTGTCATGGAGATTCTGCAACTTTGGAATCTTCCATGTGCTCAAGCATTTCATAGATGGGTAAGGCCAACTCAAGCCCTGGGTATGGGCCTGGATGGAAGCTGACCTGATCAGCTCACGAGTTCTATTGTGCCTGTCCTACCAGGAACAGCTAGCTCTCCTGCTTTGCCCAGGCAAGGGTGGGGCCAGCTCTCTGGTGCCCATGCCACCAGGGCCAGCTCTCCTGGTCTCACAACTTCAGGGCGTCAGCAGGGCCAGCTCTCTGGTGCTCATGCCCTTGGACATGCTCACCCATGCCACCAGGGTAGGTCTACTGTGCTGCCCAAATGAGGTGCTGGGACACTCTTTTCTCTTATGAGACAAACTCTCACTCTTTAGCCCAGGTGAGTCTGGAATTCACTCTGTAGCCTTGGAACTCATGGTGATCCTCCTGCCTTAACTTTCCAAGAGTAGGGATTACATGTGTGAGCCACCACACCCAGCTTAGGTATTCTATTTCAAGAAATATTCTATTTTTGAGGTTTTGTTCAAGCTCCCTCTACTTTATCCTCACAGGGTGCTGAAGATAAGACAGAGGCAGGTAAATTTTGAGGACAGTTTTGTAAATCTGCAGGGGACTGCTGGGAGTGAAACGCCAGGCCTTGGCTTGGCTAACACTGACATTAGCTTTGCTACATCAACTCCTCTTTCTTGATTTTTATCATCTGTAAAACTGTTGAGCAAAAGTTGGCATCTAGAGCTGGAGAGATGGCTCAGTGGTTAAGAGCACCAGGTTGTTCTTCCAGAGGACCTACCTGTCTTGTGCCATCTTCTGGCCTCTGTGGGTAACAGTGCACACACATGGCACACAGACAGACAGACATGCAGGCAAAAACTCATATATATATATATATATATATATATATATATATATATATATATATATGTGGTTTTTAATTAAAAAAAACACAAACAAAAACAGTATCTACTCAACTCCCTGGGATCCTCTCCAGATTCACAGCCTAAGGATTAACTTTTCCTGGAAGTGCGTGGGGTCAAGAGGGGTGCAGAGCTCCCCTCCCAGAGGGAGTGTGTTGCGGGAAATATTAAATAGAACAGTAAGTTCCCACGCTATGCCGGGCATCAGCGGGCCACATGGCTCCATCAGTTTATTCTCATCTCTGCAGATTCTCTGCCCCGGAGCTCTTGCGTTACCTCGTTGGTTCGCTGTCACGCCAGCCCCGTGCAATGACTGCCCACCTCATAGTTAGATGTCACAATACCCAGTAAACCCGGTAAAATCAAAACTCTTGACGCTCATAATTAATCAGTCAGATTTCTATATCAGTAAATTCTCAATACCCAAAATGCTCACACAGTAAATTCAGGGCCAATTGATAATGGTACAAGCTGCCCACCTAGATTAGACAAGTTATCCCAATTATTCTATCCCTATGTGATATCATATCTACCTGTGGCTATTTAGAGCCACACGCAATCTGAATCATCCTGTTCATCCTCCATCTTGCTTCCCTCTCCCTGTCTCCTCCATCTCTGTCTCTGCTGCTCTTTGCTCCGCCTCCCTTTTCCCTGTCCAATCACAGGCCTCCTGCTGCACTGATATTTAAATTAATTGGACCGGGAAAATCCTGCCACAGGAGTGGTTTTTGTCAACCCAGCCTGTTTCTCTGGTCCTCCACAGAGGCTGTGTCTACCAAGCCTTTTCGACCTGACCCTCATCTGAAAGACAGAGAAATCAGAGCCAGAGAAAAATGACTTTTCCCAACCAGGCAGAGCCATGTCATAAAATTCCACGGGTGCCACCCACACTATGGCCCTAGGATCATAGCACCTCAGTGACCCTGAAACTCCAATATATAACTCACCTTGATAACATAGAGTCTTATTCAGACTCTGTGGGATAGTAACAAGGTTCTATACTGTTAATACGTATCTAGATGATATGGGTGTTGCCATCCTTAGATCCTACTTTTAGCCAGGACTTGTCAAAAGTGCCTCCCTGGTGGGAATGTGGTCCCTGGGATCTGGAGGAAGCTTGGAGAGGGGATGCACACTGCTAGCCAAGGGCGTTTCCTCAGCAATTGGTCTTTGGATCAGACAGAAGGAGATATCCCCACAGCTTGGGGATCCTGTGGAGGCCAGAGACCCACCCGCCTAGCTTGATGGGTTTGGCACCCAAAGGAATGAGAAAAGGCATCTATTCCTGATCTACAGCTTCCAGGGTGGTCAATGAGTAGGCTACTCACTCACAGGCTAGGAAGGGATGATGCTTGAGAAAAGAGGAGGAAAGCGGAGCCCCGGAGGCCTTAATTCCCGGTTCCCCAGTGGCCACAGCTGATCTGGCTCAGGGCGATTTCTGTTTAATTGAAACAGTCTGACTTTTTTTTTTTTTTCTTCAAGAAATCCTTAGTATGTAGGCTTGCCTTCTGGCATTGACCAAGAAGTGCAGATGCTGCTGGCTGAGGCAGAAGTCACACCTAGGGAAGTCAGAACAACAAGACATTGTTTACCATAAGGTATTACACAAATGCCAGGGTCCTGGGGTAGAAGGAAGGTCTGCAGTAAGGGTGGTTCTCGTAAGGTTGCTGGAGGGACATCTGCAAAATGAAAAACTTTTGCTGAGAGACTTTCAGGAAACTGGCAGCAGAGAGCTTGGCGTTGTGGACAGAGGGGCGGGAAGGACAGCAAACTTGCAGGTGGGTCCTGGGCCCCAGCCTTGACCCTACCATCATCGGCTACAAACAGTTCTGCAGGTCTTTGCTTCTGTTATCTCATGAGTATGTGGCATAGTGAAGCTGGGACATCTCTGCTGGGTTGTTGTGACTTTTGCTCATATACGGGGGTGCTTCATAATGTGTGTGGTTGATTCTCTGGAGCTCAAGCTCCTTTAGTCCTTTAGTCAGGAGATGGGAGCCCCTACTTGGCCATAGAGGACTGGCCTGATAAAATGCCTTCCTCTTCTGGGCCTCCATATGACGAGTGAACCAGGGTTGAAGAGGGGACCACACTACCCTAACACAATTTTTACAAGGTTTTACTATACAACTTGGGCCTGAAATTTGGTATTTATTAGATCAGGCTGGTCTCAAACTCACAGAGATCCATTCGCCTCTGCCTCCTAAGTACTGGGATTAAAGGCATACACTACCATGCATGGCAGTACATTTTTTCAAAGGTGAAATTTGGAGATTGGTGAAATGACTTAGTGGTTAAGAGTACTGGATGTTCTTCCAGAGGACCCTGGTTCAGTTCCCAGAACCCAATGGAAGCTCACAACTGTCTATAACTCCAGTTCCAGGAGCTCTGACAACCTCGTACAGACATAAATTCAGGCAAAATTCCAATGCACAGAAAATAAAAACAAATAAATCATTTTTTAAATGAAATTCAACTTTAAAGGGGTACCTTGTATTTTATCATGCAAGTCTAACCTCTCTCCCCTAGCTAACCTCTCTCTAGGAAGAACTGCAGAAGTTTTGAGAAAGGTTACATCTTTTCTCCTGTTTTTTGTTTGTTTGGTTGGTTGTTTTTTGGTCTGGGGTTTTTTGTTGTTGTTGTTTCGTTCTTTTGAGACAGAATTTCACTATGTAGCCAAGACTAACCTAGAACTAATTATGTAACTCAGGCTGGCCTTGAACTCAGCCCACACTTGTGCCATATGTGCTATGATTATATGTACAGAACATGCCTCCCAGGCGCTATGACTATAGGCATGTGCCACCACATGAGAATAATGCTGGAATCCTTTTTTTTTTTTTTTTTTTTTTTTGGTTTTTCGAGACAGTGTTTCTCTGTGTAGCCGTGGCTGTCCTAGAACTCACTTTATAGACCAGGCTGGCCTCGAACTCAGAAATCCACCTGCCTCTGCCTCCCGAGTGCTGGGATTAAAGGCATGCACCACCACACCTGGCTAATGCTGGAATCCTTAGCAGGCAGCCCCGATGGCCACCATTGTGCCTCCTTCCTGGCCAGCATTTACCTCTTCCCTGGGCTCCAGCCTAGCTTGTGCATGTGCTCGGCACAGTTGCTTCCCTGTCTGCCTGTGCTTGGACTCTTTGCCTTTGGCGATGAGTACCTAACGTAGTTTATTCTTCTCTAGATCCCTAAGTAGGTGTGTGAGGAAGAAAGCCATGGGTCTGGGCAGAGCTGTTGAAAAAGGCAGAGCACAGCTTGTGAGAACTCCCGCCCACCAAGGGCACCAAATCCTATTTTTGTGTCTGTGGAATGTGTTTGTGCTGAGACAGTGGGATGACACTAAGGTGGTTGAGCCACGGCATCTAACAAGGCTGTGAACCGGTTACCTAAACATGGCACTTGCTAGGACCATGGATGCCCAGACGCTTGGCTGAGCACAGCTAGGTGTTTGGAAAGTTAGCAGTTGAATGGGTACCTGGGTGAAGCCAAAGCTTCCTTGGGGCGGATGGACCCAGGGACAAGCAGGCCCAAATAGACTATCTAAGCAGGGACTCACAATCTGCTGTGTGTCTTTTTTCCCCCTCACACTCCACTCTCAGACTAGCACTTATGCTCCAGTTCTCCTTGGGCCTTTCTGAGCCTCCATAATCTTGAGAGTGAGTTCTCCCTCCCCCTCCTCCCTCTCTCTCTCTCTCTGTGTGTGTGTGTGTGTGTGTGTGTGTGTGTGTGTGTGTGTTTTACTGGGTTTGAACCCAGGACCCTTCACATGCTTGCCAAGTGCTCTGCTACAGGCCTGTATCCCTAGTCCTTCGTATTTTGAAACAGGAGTCTCACTGTATAGCTCCTGCTCCTGATTCCACTTTCCCAGTGCTGGGATTACAGCATGTGCCGCCGTGCCCGGCTCCAGTCATTTATAATAAAGATGTTTCAGTGCTTCTGTATATGTATAGTCTGGATACCTAATTTAGGCCCTTTCCCTCCTCTTCTATTCACCTCCCTTCAAGTCCCCAGTACCTTCCAAAAGCCAAACATATGACTGATATCTTCAAGACACCTCTCTCTACTGCACTTGGTCCTGTGGTTGGGGACAGTCATAGGTCAGATGCTACTGAAACAGACTGAATTTTTTTTATTAAGAAGCTGAAAGGGAAAAAAGACAGCAGGAGACAAGGAGGTGGAAGACATAAGCAAAGAGAAAGCATCCCAGCCAAGGACATCAAACAAATCCAGAACAGCTGGATTTGTCCTTAGGGCACAGGGAAGCCCGGGCACATAGAGATGCGATCATCTGGGGTAAGAAGGATGGGGCACTAATTCTTCCCTTCCAGACACAGGGGACATAGCTGTCTACATGTTGCCTACTCTGTTTGGGAGCAGGCAGAGTGGTTCTGGCTACCTGAGCCATCCATCCTCCAGCAGAGAGACACAAGTGCTGTCTACTGAGAGTGAAGGTACCGAGGTGGCCAAGGGCAGGGGGCGTAAGGAGGGACTTGGACAGGTAGGGGAGATGCTGGGCTATAGGTGAGGAGAGCAAAGGAGCTCGAGTTCCCCTCAAGAAAATGGGCTCCCAAAACTGTGACGGGCTCTGCCCATCTCCTCTCCCCCCCCCCCCCCGTCCCTCCCCCCGCCCCTGCCAGTCTGCAGTCCTAAGCTATTTTGGTCTTCCTCTATTAACAATAAGTCCATTGTGAACACTTCCGTACTAATTCCCAGGGTGGCTAGAGGAGGGAGGGGCAGGGCCAGGGATTGAGAGCTGAACCTGGGCCAAGAATTAAGGCTGAGCCACTGAGCCAAACCAGGGCTGGGAAAGACTGTGATTCCCAAGCTAGCCACTGTGACCCTTAGCCCTCTCTGTGGCTCCCGGGGTGGGGTCCTGCTCTGCAGTGTTGCACACAGAGTGTGCTCCCTGCCACCACTGCACCACCGGGCAACCACAATCTGGGTTTGTCCTACTCCACTTCTCCACACGCCACACCTGTGCCCTATGTGCCCATGAAGCAGCTACCAGGGCAAGGAAACTGAGGTACAGGAAACAAGTGACTGGCCCCGTTGTCTATAGCAGAGGATACATGGCAAGTGACAGATTGTTCAAGCCCGGCAGGCCCTACCTCTGAAGATCTTCCTGCTCCTCGAAGACCTTGTGCCCTGGGGTCCACAGGAATCGATCAGAAGCGGTGGCACCAACCGGAGACTGGGTGGGTCACTGGACAGGCTATGCATGTGCTCTGGCGCCAGCAAAACAGGGCACACCCTGAATGAGCCATTTGGAGAAATGACCCCATCTTGAAGAGAAAAAAAAAACAAAAAAACTCTGCAGAGTCATAATGGAAAAACTTTGAACATTATGTCTCATTTTGTGGTTCAGGCCTAGCTTTGTTTTGATTTCAATATGGTCACTAGGTGTACCGTATTTGCTTCCAGGTTTACATCCCTGCCCAAATATGGCTCACAGGAGGACTGTGGAGGGGCTGTTACTGCCGGACAGGCTTGCTTTTTTTTTTTTTTAACTCAGCAAAGGTGAGTTGCGAGCCTTCCATCTGCCCGGCACCTATGCATCTTAAGGAGTAATGGACATGCATCCTTCCAACCTGTTCTTGGAGGTGATCACACCTACGGACAAAGGTGTGAACTGTAAAATGCTGAGCACTTCTGATTAGTGACGTTGAGCACCTTGCTGGGGACATCCGGAACCCCAGGGATGATAGTACTGCTGAGTGGTCACCTCCACTTCCTAGTGTAATAGATTCCACTTCTAGGGACAGAGCTTCTTGGTGGGCTCTTCATGATCAAACCTCAACATTGGGGTTTTTAGAGCACAACAATACATAAAAGTAGCGCGGTACATAGTCTGTGTGTGGCAGTATGGTAAGAGAGGACCATGTGCATGTGAGAATAAGCCAAAGGACAACCTGGGATGTTGCGCCTTACATCCATCTTGTTCTTGAAGACCGACTCTCTCTTTGATCTGGAGCTTCCCAATTCAGCTAGGCTGGCCGGCCAGTGAAGCCTGGAGAGCCTCCTATGTCCCCCTCCCAGACTCAAACTCGGGCCCCGATGCTTACATCAGGCAAGTACTTTGCCAACACTATGTCTCTAACCTGCTGGATATATAAATACGTTTAACATCTCTTTCCTCTACACAATCTCACTCCTTCCTTCCCTGCTTTCTTCTGTCTGTCTTATGTGCTTATTGAGTTCCATTTCTACCAGAGACAGGCATAACGAAGACATTTCACCTGCTTTAAGAGCCCAAGGAAAGCAGAAAGTGAACAGAATTCCAAACTCTGCAGAGAGGGGCCTCCACAGCCCTGTGCCATAAATTCTAGACAGGCAAGCCAGATGAGAATGCAGAAGGGGATGTGCCTGAGTCAGCTAAGAGAGCTTGTGCTTCAAGACTTCCTCCAAGGTCTTCTACCAAACTTTCTATTCAAATTTGATATTTTATTTTCCTTTTGGGGGACTAGGGAACTCACTATGTAACCCTGGCGGGGCTGGAATTCACCATATAGACCAGGCTGCCCTCAAACTCAAAGATCTGCTTCCTAAATATTGGGTTTACTGATATAATCCACTATGCAAGGCTTGTTATTTTTCTCAAAGAGCTCCTCAGGGTTACCTAAGTTTCAGACACCTCCAACCAGTATACACAGCAGCTTCCTAGAAGATCTGGCTTGCTTCCCTGGCAGATTCCTTTTTTGTTTGTTTGTTTGTTTTTGTTTTTTCAAGACAAGGTTTCTCTGTGTAGCCCTGACTGTCCTGGAACTCACTTTGTAGACCAGGCTGGCCTTGAACTCAGAAATCCTCCTGCCTCTGCCTCCCCAGTGCTGGGACTAAAGGCGTGTGCCACCATACCTGGCCCCTGGAAGATTTCTACCCAGGTTTCTATCATCCTTGTTTCCAACATCTCCAGGGGTCTGCTGATGGCTGTGGCTCCAGCAGATAAGGGCATCTCGGGTGCATAGGGCCCTGCTCCCTACCTTGAGGGGAGCTTGGTATCTTAGAAGACCCATGAGTTCTCTGCTGCTAGGGCTTACAGCTTGGTTAGTAAAGTGCCTGCAGCAGACCTGAGTCTGATCCCCAGAACCCAAGTAACAAGTCAGGTTTCTTGGCCCACCCTTGTAATCTGAGTACTGGGAGTCAGAGACAAATGGCTCCCTGGGGCTCCTGGCAAGCCAGCCTAGCATAATCAGCAAACTCCAGGTCCTGTGAAAAACTCTCTCTCATAAAAACCAGGGTGGATGGCACCCAAGAAAGAACAGCATCCAAGATTGTCCTCTGGCCGCCATACAAATACAGACACACAGACACATACACCATGTACAGGAACATGTGTACACATGTACCACATACATAGAAACGTGCATGTATGCACACGTGTACACACAGATATGTGCACCATATATGCACATGCATACTCACAGACATACATGTGCACCACAAGTACAGAAATATACATGCATGCAAATGCACATATGTGCACCACTTGTATAGGAACATGTATGCATAGGCACATACAGATACACCATATGCACAGGATCATGCATACACATACACACATGTGTACCACATTTACAGAAGCATGCATGCATGCACATCACATAAACACACTAATGAGAAGAGAAAAGCTCTTACTTAGAGCTAAATACAAACAAATAAATATGGAAACAATAAAGGTAGAAAAAATAAGTTTTCACAATGATAAAAATATTTGATTCGAGCAAGAATCATTAATGTTCACTTGGTTTGAATTTGAAATGTGCCCCCAGAAGGCTCGTGTGTTAAAGAGCTGATGACCAGCTCATTGGGTTTGCAGGAAGTGACTGGATCCTGAGGGCTTTGTCTTCATCAGCAGGTTCATCCACGGAAGAATGCATGGTCTGATAGTGTTTGGGGGAAGTCATGAAGGAAGCAGGACAAAGGGGTATGCTTTTGAAATGTATATCCTGCCCCTCACCCCTGTCTTGTCAGTCTCTCTCTGCTTCCTGTCTTCCATGAGCTGGGTTGCTCCTCTTCACCAAGTCCTTCCATTTCTCATTCTGCCAAAACACAGGCCAGAGAAAAGTGAGGCCTGAAACCTGGGCTGAAACCTTGGAGACAGTGAACAGTGAGTGCTTAACATTGTTTTCCTCAGCATTGTGTGGCACAAGAAGTAGCTCACACAGATGTGAAGGCTGCTGGGTGATGTGACAGGAAACAGCGTATTTACATAATCTCAACTATCTTCCTATAAAACGCTTATCAGTTACTTCCTTGCAAAATGTTTATTAATTAATTATAGTGAAGCTCATATATACCATCTTAATTGAAGAATAAAAGTTAATACAACAGCTCTGGAGACATGGTTCAGCAGCTAAGAGTACTTGCTGCTCTTCCTCCAGAGGACTGGAGTTCAAGGCACCCACATGGTAGCTCACAGCTGTCTGTAACTTCAGTTCCAGGAGATCCAACACCCTCCTGTTACTTCCCTGGGCACCAGGTCCACACATGATGCCCATACACAGATGCACTCACTACACCCATACACATGAGATAAAAATAGAATAAATCAGCTGGGTGGTGGTGGCACATGCCTTTAATCCCAGCACTCTGGAGGCAGAAGCAGGCAGATCTTTGTGAGTTCGAGGCCAGCCTGGTCTACAGAGTGAATTCCAGGATGGCCAGGGCTACACACACACACACACACACACACACACACACACACACACACACAAAGTAGATACATACATACATCATACATAGATGATATATATCTAGATGATTGATAGATGATAGATAGAATAAATCTTTATAAAAAGTCAGTATTAGGCCAGGTGTGATAGCACACATGCACTTAATCCCAGCACTTGGAAACAGAGGCAGGTGTATCTCTGTGAATTCAAGACCAGCCTTGTCTACATAGTGAGTTCCAGGATAGTCAGGATTACATAATGAGACCCTGTCTCAAGATAAACAAATAAATAAAAGCCACTATCATTAGTCATGGGGCAAATTGAGCACACGCACGCATCCCAACAGCCTCAGTGCGAAGGGTACCACTTCATCTCTGAGTCACACAGGTTGGGAAAAACTGAAATCAAGGGACAAAGAACAAAAGAGTCAGCCTGTAATCTTTACAAGTGTCAAGGTCACAAAAGTAGAGATTGAGGAACTGCCAGGGGCTGAAGGCGACTAAAGACAACTAAATCAAGGAGTGGTCGAAGGTGAGCCTTTCCATGGTGAAATTGGAAAGGGGTCTATGGATTAGATGCCCTTAGGAACACAAAGTCTTGACTTCATTTGCTCTCGAATGGCGCCCCTCCCCCAACACACACCCCAAACCAGCCTTATGATGCACAGCTGCACAGGAAGAAAGCACTGTGTCTTTGGGGAGGATGTTCTAAAGCAGCTTTGCTCACCATGGCCCCTTCCTTACTCAGGCTGCCCTAACAGAATGCCACACCCGGAGCATCAGACTTCTGATGACTCCAGAGGCTCACGCCCGGTTCAAAGGGGCAGCTCAGCTTCTGATGAAACCTTTCTTCCTGGCCAAGACATGGCTGCTTCTCTTAGGGTCCTCACGGAGCCTTGGATGTGTGCACCCTGGGCCTTTTCCTCTTCTCGTAAGTACACTCATGACACTCTCTAACCTTAATTAACTCCTTAAATGTCTGTCTCCAAATAAAGTTACAGCAGATATAAGAGCTTTGTTTACACACCGTGAGAGGCCACAGCACAGTCAGTCAGTCATATACAGTGGAATAGAGTAACTGTGAATAGCGGCATATCTATACAAGGGACCACTAAGCTGCAAGGAGCTGGAATGAATTACTAGTTGAATCTTGCTAGACATGGATAAAGTTTCCCACAGATTCCTGAGTAAAGAATACAGACCAACCAAACAACAGCATATGATGTTATGGATATGCAGAAGATCAGAGTTCTTTTTGGGGGAGGGGTTTCTTTTTCTTTTTCTTTTTTTTTTTTTTGTTTTTGTTTTTTTGAGACAGGGTTTCTCTGTATAGCCCTGGCTGTCCTGGAACTCACTTTGTAGACCAGGCTGGCCTCGAACTCAGAAATCCACCTGCCTCTGCCTCCCAAGTGCTGGGACTAACAAGGAAGAGCTTTTTTTCAATGTGGCCACACTGGAAAGGATGGAACAAATAAGGAGGTACAGTCATCCCAAAGACCTGACATGAGGGTTAGATTTAAATAGAGGGCAAGAGGTGTGCATAGCTAAGCAGTGCTGGTCACCGTGCGATCCCAGCTCTGGAGGCTCAAGTCCCATGCTGACCCTTTGTTGTCTCTGCTCCAGGCTTTGCTGCAAGTACTCTGGGGAGTGGTCAGAATTTGATGGAATCTCTTACTGGGAGGCAGTTTCCCTTCCCTTCCCTTCCCTTCCCTTCCCTTCCCTTCCCTTCCCTTCCCTTCCCTAAGCATGAGCTTCCTGGGGAAATTCTGACTCCTTGGGGACCTTTGTTTCAATGATCTCATAGCCAGTGAGGTGACTCTGAGGGTCCAGGGATGAGGTGGCTCTGCCAGATTTTATCCATTTTCACAGTTAAGGCAGTTGGGGACATTACAGAGTCATCCCAGGGACAGCATACTAGTGCTCCACATCTCTCTCATGCCTCACCACAAAGTCACAGACCAGTGAGGCAGATGGAAGCTGTCTCTTCCGGGGAAACCCTGGAGCTGACACTTTGAGGATCCTTTGCTAAAAGGTATCAACTCCTCACTTGGGTCCACAAGGTGTCTAAAGCCAGGGTGAAGGCCTGGCTAGCGTTCCTGCCTCGTTCTGTGTCTGTCTCCCTCACTCTGACTCAGGTTGCTGCTTGACTCTGCACGGACGTGATAACCATCAGGGATGACTGACTGTCTGACCCACTATCTGCACATCACACTTACTTACCTTCAAGGAGTAAGGCCCTCAGGGTCATGGTCCTAAACCTACAGTCACTTGGGTTCCAGGAACAGCAAGGCACCTTAGCCCTCAGCAGTCAACTCTGATGACGATAAAGCTGCACTGGAGAAACCAGATTGCGCCTTCCTCTCACGACAGCCATTAACGGCGTCCCAACTTCTTGTGGGACCACTTGCAGGATCTGACTGAGGCACTGGTGAGTGAAGCACACCCTTGACCATCACCGCTCCATGACGCAGGCCTCTTGTCCCCTGGCTCATCCTTCCTCTATTGAAATCATAAGCACACATCTGTGCCTGCAAAAGTGAACTTGGGGGACGCCAGACCCCTTTGTATTTCTCTTTCCAGCTCAGAGATTAACTCTTCTTTCTCTGTTTCTCACCATGCTTTGTCTTTGAATGTGAGTGTGTGTCTATGTGACTGTGGTGTGTGTGTGTGTGAGTGTGGTATGTATGTGAATGTGGTGTGAATGTGTGCATGAGTGTGGGAGTCTCTCTGTGTAAATGTGCGTGAGTGTGTGTTTGACTGTGATGGGTATGGATGTGTATGTGAATGTATGTGTGTGTGAGTGTGGAGTGTGTGAGAGTCTGGTGTGTGTGTGTAAGTGTGGTGTGTGTGAATGTGCTGTGTGCATGCATGCGTGTGTCTGTGTGAATGTGGTGTGCATATGTGATTGTGATGTGTGACTGTGTGTGAGAGAGACCTCCCACAGGACCTGTGGTTGACACATCCACCCTGCTAGTGCATAGCAGAGACTCTGCTTGGCACCCCAACCTCAGATTAGAGTGTAGGTCGGGCGGTGCATATACACACACAGGAGGCCAAGGACAACCTGGGGTGTCATTCTTCAAGTATCAGCCACTGCCTTTTAATTTAATTAATCAATTTTAAGACATGATTGATTGATTTTTGAGACATAGTTTCTTGCTAACCTAAAACTAGGTTAGCTGGGCTGGCTGGCCAGAGAGGTCTAGGAATTTGCCCATATCCACCTCTCGCCCCACCCCCAGCTGCTAAAGATTACAAATGTAAATTACCACGCCAGCATTTTAAATTTAAAGTTTTTTATTTTAGACAAGCTTTCACTATGTAGTCCTGGTTAGTCTGGGACTTGCTTTGTAGACCAGGCACAAAGTGAATGGATGTCACCAACAGCCCGGCCTTGGGCTTTATTTTCATGAGAATTGAACTCAGGTTCTTGTGTTTTCAAGGCAAGCAACTCCATCGGCTAAGCCATCTCCCAGCCCTCCCCCGTCCCCACCCTCTTGTCTTCACCCTTGAGTCTGGCCTTTAATAGCTGCTGCATCTTTCTAGCTCAAAGCCTGTGTGTTTTGTTTTATATTTGGCTGACTTTATATCCCCTTAGTGAGCATTATTAAGACTGTGTACTCAGCAAACCCCTTGGGAAGCAGCCTTTATTATATTGTATCAACCTCCTGAGTAGTTACTAATGTTTTTTTACAGTTTTGATTCAGTGTGTGTGTGTGTGTGTGTGTGTGTGTGTGTGTGTACAACCTGTGGCAGTAGGTCCCTTCCCTCCTGCATGTGAATTGTAGGGACTGAACTCAGGTTCTCTTGCTTGTGTGTGTGTGTGTGTGTGTGTGTGTGTGTGTGTGTACAACCTGTGGCCGTAGGTCCCTTCCCTCCTGCATGTGATTGTAGGGACTGAACTCAGGTTCTCTCGCTTGGAAGCAGAGGCTTTTTACCTGCTGAGTCTCCTCACTGACCTCACTGGCTTCTTTACTACCTGGTTTCTTTAAATCAATGTATTGGGTCAGGAGACTGTTGTGGCTGTTGAAGCACTGCCCCCCCCCCTTTTAATTACAGTCAGTGTGTATCCATGTATAGCCATGTGTCTGTAAAGTGTACACACACACACACACACACACACATACACGCATGTTCCATGGTGTGTGTGTAGAATTCAGAGGACAACTCTTCGTATATCATGTGGGGCCCTGGGATCAAACTCAGGCTCATGGGCTTGGCAGCAAGGGCTTTAGCCTGCTGAGCCATTTTCTTGGCCCTGGAACATAGAGTTTTTCTCCAAAATTCTTTATTGTGTGAAGATCTCCTACAGGCATGACTCTAGAAGAGTAGGAGGGCAGAGCTGAGTGTTCAGCAGTTTATAAGGAACAGAATAATGGGATAGGGAGCACTGCTAGAATAGAGGACAGCATGAGCAGAGGCCTGGAGTAGGGAACACTGCTGGAAGAGAGGACAGCATGAGCAGAGGCCTGGAGTAGGGAGCATCACTGGAAGAGAGGACAGCATGAGCAGAGGCCTGGAGTAGGCAGCACCGCTGGAATAGAGGACAGCATGAGCAGAGGCCTGGAGAAGGGAGCACTGCTGGAAGAGAGGACAACATGAGCAGAGGCCTGGAGTAGGGAGCACTGCTGGAAGAGAGGACAGCATGAGCAGAGGCCTAGAGTAGGGAGCACTGCTGGAAGAGAGGACAGCATGAGCAGAGGCCTGGAGTAGGGAGCACTGCTGGAAGAGAGGACAGCATGAGCAGAGGCCTGGAAATGAGGTGGTTCAGCATGCTGGGAAACCACCAGCTGAGGGTGATTGTAAGTAGATGTCTTAGTTGATATTTTACTGCTGTGAACAGATACCATGACCAAGGCAACTCTTATCAAGTACAACATTTAATTGGGGCTGGCTTACAGGTTCAGAGGTTCAGTCCATTATCATCAAGGTGGGAGCATGGCAGCATCTAGGCAGATGTTGGGCCAAAGGAGCTGAGGGTTCTACATCTTGTTCCAAAGGCAGCTAGGAGAAAACTGGCTTCCAGGCAGCTAGGATGAGGGTCTTAAAGCCCACACCCACAGTGACACATCTACTCCAAGAAGGTCACACCTCCTAGTAGTGCCACTTCCTGGGCCAAGCATGTACAAACCGTCTCAGTAGGGTATAATAGATGTAGATAAGGCTGAGGTGCTGGACAGGGGATTGACTGTGTACTAGCTTGGCAGGCATGGCTGTCACAGACCAAAGCAGGAAGTGCCACAGGGAATCATGCCCTCTAGGATGGAGGCCTCACTGTCCAGAGCACCCCAGTACCCTCTGCTCTGTCTATAGTTTACATGTGGGATTCCCCTCCCCACTGTCAGTCCTTACCTTCACTCCAGGAGACTAAGTGTCCCTTGAAGGCCCCAACTCCCCCAAATCATCCAAGGGGACTTATGGCCTCTCTTACCACTCTGCTACTGAGGAGTTAATCCTGGATCACCCTGAGCCTGATTAGTAACCTCCTAATCCTCAGATTGTTTGCCATTCTCTGTAGCCTCTGAGCACCTTGTGGGTCCGGCTGGGTCTCATTCACTGGGCTTGAGGCAGATATGTACTGAATGTTTCCAGAATGAATCTGACTCTGCATCAAATGTGTCCGGTGTCCCTGTCTGGGAATATTACTTCAGCATTTTGGAGACTTGATGGCACAGATCCTGCAGATGAGTGTCACACTTGGTCTCCACCGGAAGCAGGAGACAGAATACAAGAAAAGTGTGTGTCAACTTTATGAACAATTTCCTTTTCTGTTGATATCTTCTAGTGTAACCCTGCAGCTTTTGGACTGGGACTGAACAACTGGGGAGCCATAGGGGAGGTGAGCAGGGAACACAGGGTACCTCAGAGCTGTATGTGACAGGCCAAGAGGATATTGGAGCCAGATCCTCTGTCCCCTCTGATGAGGTTCACTCTCCTTGCCTGGCACACAGGAAGAGCTCATAGTTGGTGAGACTTACTGACTGCTGGAAAGGTGGCCTAACAGGTTCAGGTGCTTGCGTTCAAGGCAGACAACCTGAGTTTGATCTCTGGAACTCACTTGGTAGAGAAAGAAAACCAACTCCCACAGGTTGCCCTGACTTTCACAGGCATGGAGTCACACTTTTGAATCACCACCACCCACAAATAAATTTAAAAATATAAAGAGAAGAAAAAAAAATGACAAAAACCTTCCATCTGCCCAAGCCTCGGTTTCTTCGTCTTGTGAAGTGGAGATAATATAGAGTTGGTGCACAGTGTTTGCCGTGACAAAATATCCTGAAAGACCAACTTAATGTTGAAAAGGTTTATTTTGGCTCATGGTTTCAGAGCCTTCAGGCTACAGTTTCTTGGCTCTATTGCTTCTGGGCCCATGGTGAAGCCAATCATGGTGGGGACCACATGGTAAAGCAAAGATGACCACCTCATAATAGTTGGGGGGGGGGCAAAGAGAGAAAATGGAGAGAGAGAGAGAGAGAGAGAGAGATCTCAAACAGGGGATAATCTGTGTTGCTCTCAGGGGCACCCCTCCAGTGACCCACTTCCTTCTGTTCCATCACCTCCAAACTGCCCATCAAATTGTGAAGCCATTGATAGATTAATCCACTGATGCAGTCATAGCCCATAGCAACGTCCCAGGAGCTCCAACCTCTAAACCCTGCACACTGGAATCAAGCCTTCAACACAGAAGCCTGTAGGTGGGGTTGGGGGAGGGGACGCTGTTTCAGATCCAAGCCTCTTCGTAAATGAAAAAAAAAAAACAACACAAAAAACCACCAACACTTAGAATGAACAAAATATTAAATATCCTCTTCTAGGATCAAAATATTAAATATCCCTGTCTCCGGGATCAAGTCTTTCTGAGGATGTTGGGCTGAGCAGCTGACCCCAGAAAGGTTTGAGTTGTACTCTGGGAAGGTCCTTTGGAGTAGGAGACTCTTTGGATCCCTAAAAGAAGGGAGCTGAGATGATGGAAGCCAGCTGGGGAGACAGGGTCAGGCCTTCTGGGTTGGCAGTGGTTTAGTTTGGTTGATCAAGCCTCTCTTAAGCCCTAAAGTCTACTATCCAAAGGATATAATCCCATCCTGTAATGACTAATTTTGGTTGTCAGCTTAACACATCTGGGAAGATAGATCCTCAGTGGAGGAACTGCTTGCATCAGATTGGCCTGTGGGCATTTTCTTAATTGCTAATTGATAATTGCAGGGTCCAGCACACTATGGGCGGTACCATCCCCCAGTAGGTAGGCCTGGGCTGTGTAAGACCTGACCATGGGCCAGGGAGCAAGCCAGTAAGCAGCATTCCTCCGTGACTTTTGCTTCAGTTTCTGCCTCCAGGTTCTTAGCTGACTTCCCTCTATGATGGCTTATTGCCAGAAAGTATAAAAAACTCCCACCTCCCCTAAATTGTCCTCGGTCGGATTTGTTTTCTTAAGATTTTATTTTATATGTATGAGTGGTTTGCCTACATGTATATCAATGTACATGAATGTGTGGAGCCTGGCAGAAGCCAGTTTTGAGCTGACTTGCAGCTTCTGGTCCTCAGCAAGTGCTATTAACCTCTGAGCCATCTCTCCAGTCCGTGGTCAGTATTCTGTCATAGCAACAGAAAGAAAACCAGAAAATATCCCATTAGCCTTGCTCCAGGCTTCTGGTGACAGTGTCCCTCTGCTGTCTTCCTGGTGGCCTCTGAATAGCCCAGCACCTGTCTCTGTCTCTATCTTCAGCCAATCACCCAGACCTGAGTACATTATCCCACTCCTGACTGACCCACGGTACCCATCAGCCCTAGCAAGAACCAGAGGCCAATTTCACATTGGTTTGAGTTATGTCTTACCTTCCCGGGTCCACACCCAAGTTGTACCAAAGGCATTCACAGCCCAGCCCTATCCTGCACAGTGTCACAAAGCGTGGCTGCCCACAGTTTATTCAGGATCCTATTGTTGGACACCAGAGTTTTCTCTGTGGTTTGGTCATTTTAAATAAGGCTAAAGCTGGGTGTAGTAGAGTATACCATCAATCCCAGCATTCAGGAGGCAGAGGTCATCTTAATTTACATAATGAACTCCAGGACAGTCAAGACTACAAACAAACAAAATAAATGAATAATAAATTAACTGCTTTTTAAATATTCATTTATTTTATTTTACCTAATGAGTATGAGTGTTTTGCTTGAATATTTGTCTGTGAACCATGTGTGTACCTAGTGTCTTCAGAGGTCAGAAGAAAGTGTCAGATGATCTGAAACTGGAGATATGAATAGATATAAGCCACCACGGAGATGCTGAAAATCAAGCTCAAGTCTTCTGCATGAACAAGCGCTCTTAACCGCCTAGCCGTCAATCCAGGCCCTGTTCTATGGAGCCTCATTCATGGTAAGCAAACTCTGCCACTGAGCTACACCTTAGCCCCTATGGACACTATTTAAATTTTAAAAATTATCCTTTTATTTAAGTGTGTGCACATTGGATGTGTGTGTACAGTAGAGCATGCATGTGGAGGTCAAAAATTTTGAAAATTAGTTTGTTCTTGCCACCATGTGAATCCTAGGGAACAAACTCAGGTTGTCAAGCTTAGCAGCAAGTACCTTTACACATGACACCATCTTGCTGGTCCAGCCCTTAGATGGTTTTAGCAAGTCCTGTGTGGACCTGGTTTTTCTAATACCCTCTGATTTCTTCTAGTGAAACACCAGCTCTGCCCTTGACCTCACACACACATTCATAGGTGGACACAGCCACGGGCTTTCATATTTGCAGGTGAGAAACTTCCTGACCCTGATAGGGTCTTCTCTGGGAATGCTTGAGGATGTCAGTCATCTCTGCTCACGTGTCCTTAGCTTTGGCTGGTCTGAGAGTTTATTGGAAGGGAATTTACTAAACAGCTTCCTTCCGGCCAGAAGGTACACAGAAAGTGATTGAGAGGGTACATTTTCTGGGTTGCCTATATTCTTGCCCCTCTCGGACTGTGTTTTTCAGAGTAATCATGCCTTGGGTCAGACACTCAACCTGAACTGAAACATCAAGTTAGTTGACTTTAGGAACTTAGCTGTCTAGACCTGTCTATGTCTAGACAGCCATTTACCTGGGTCTCTGTATCGCTGAATCTCCCAGGGTTCCTCAGCATGTCTGGGGTATGTGTGTGGCCAAAGTGACCAGCTGCGTTGTTCCTCTGAGCAAGCATCTCCCTAGATCAGTGGCTAAGCCAATTTGCACCTCACCTCCTCCCCTTAGAGACTGTGGATGGATTCTATGGGCTTTGTGTAAAGGGATTAAGGCTTTAGCTTGCTCCACAGGGAGAAGAGCTGTAGATTCTCAGTCCTGTAGCAGCTGGAGCCTGCCCAGGAGAGGCACCGATTCACAGGGCAGCTTGGGCTGAGGCTGGAACGGGAAGGCCTGTGTGAGGAGCTGGGTAAGCAGCCTTGCCATGCAGGCCTTCTGAACCAAACAATACTTTAGGCGCTTGGCGGGGAAAGAGGGGTGGGCAATATTAGGGAAACCCTGAGACCACAGAGGTTGTCTGACAGAAGTCTGAAGCCCAAGGAGGATCAACCCACAAGTCATTTCACAGATAGATTCAAGTCCAAAGATGGCACAATCAGATAGTGCCCAGGCTCGATTCTTCATTGATTGCTCCAGCAGAACCTAGTTGTTGGCAGGGCCCTGCCCTGTCTTCTCCATTTAATATTGCTTTCCCCTGACTCTCAACCCAGACAGCCCTGTTGATGGGGGATCCCGACATGATCCTTCATATGAATCTATTCATCTGGACAGGTGTGCATAGAGAGATGGAGAGACAAACCTGGCCACAGACCTACCCTCTGCCTCTGGCCTGCGCTTACCAGGCCAGCCTTTCCCTCCAGGACCTGGGTTCTGAACCCTGTGACTCCCCACAGATTCTGCTTTTGAGTGGCTGGCCTGGAAAATGCTTCTGGTCCACCTTAGCTACAGAGAGACACACATGGAGGTAAAGGGAGAAGCCAGGGATAAAGGTCTCTGGGGGGTGCTTCTGACTGGTCCAGCCTCAGTCTTTATAGCAGTCTGCTGGAGCCCGGGCATGGTGGCGCACGCCTTTAATCCCAGCACTCGGGAGGTGGAGGCAGGCAGATTTCTGAGTTCGAGGCCAGCCTGGTCTACAAAGTGAGTTCCAGGACAGCCAGGGCTATAACTTGTCACCAAGTCTGATGACCTGAATTAGAACCCTGGGAACAGGTGGTAGAAGGAGAGAACTCCCCCAAGTTGTCCTTCAAACTCTACATGTGCATGTGCATAGATCACACACATACACACACACATTCAAAAAATAAAATGTAAAAAACAAACCAAACCAACTAGACAAACAAACAAACAAAACCCCACCAAGCAGCTGGAAGGATGACTGAGTGCTTGAGAGCACAGGATCCTCTTCCAGGCTCAGTTCCCAGCATCTACGTGGCAGCTCACACCTGTCTGTGACTCGAGCTCCATAGCTTCTGACAACTCACACAGACACACAAGCAGGCAAAACACCGATGAATATAAAATAAGAATAAGTTTTATATAGCACTGCCAGGTGATAGTGGCACACACCTTTAATCCCAGCACTTGGAAGACAGAGAGGCAGGAGTATTTATGAGTTCAAGGCCAGCCTGGTCTATAGAGCAAGTTCTAGGATGGGCAGAGCTGTTACACAGGAAAACCATGTTTTGAAAAAGAAAAAGAGGAGGAGAAAGAGAAGGAAGGAAGGAAGGAAGGAAGGAAGGAAGGAAGGAAGGAAGGAAAAAAAATCAAAATTTTTGTTGTCTTGTTTTTTTAGATAGGATCTCACTATGTAACCCTGGCTGTGGCATGGAACTCAGTTATATATCAACTAGGCTGGCCTTGAACTAACAGAGATACATCTGCCACTACTTTGGGAGTGCTTACTATAATAAACAGTTTGTTTAAAATGAATAAATAGAAAGACCATAAAGAGCAGCAGCTGCCTAGTATTTGCTGGGGGGAGAGCGGTGAGGACAATAGGGAAGGGCAAGCCTGCAGACGGGCTCCCGATGCTGTGCCCACTGGTGTTTTCTTTGTAGGAAACAGAACACGTCCTCCGGTCTGAGTGGGAAGACAGAGACAGGAAGCAGATAGATGGCTGTCCCTCAGGGCCCAGGGCCAGCCTAGACAGGCTGCCTTCCCAGAACAACTCTATGATGGAGGTCCCAGGGCCTCTAGGACTTGGGGATGCGGCTTTCGGTTTACTTTCTGCCTTGCTTCTGTGGGCACTGTGTGAACTGGCCTGGGTGGGCCCTGCAACGTATGGCCCGGAGCCACAGCGCCGACCCTGACTTCCGGTGGGTCTGCCTCAATGCACCAGCTACTGTTGGAGTGCACTGTCCTAGGGTAGCCAGGTGGCCAGGGTGCCAGTCACCTTCTAGTCTGGATTCTTCATGTCCAGTTGCACAGATGGAGAAACTGAGACAGAGACTGCAGTTTAATTGTGCCAGGCTCTTCCTAGCCAGTGGTAGTGACAAAACTGGGCCAAGGTACCTGGTTCCCGCTCAAGACTAACAATGTACCTCAAGTCCCTTATTCCTCTGGGCTTCCCTGAGCTGGGGTAGACTTCGGCGACCCTAGGGCCTCAAGTTTTCCAGGATTTCTCTCTGGGCTGAAGTAGGAAGAGTGAGCAGAAAGGGGTGTAGCCTTTCCACGTGGCCTGTTCTGTCTGCGCTCCTTTAGTCCGGGAGAACCCGACCCATTGATGAGAGGCCCCAGGCTCCTCCACAAGGCAGCTTGGTTGCACTCAGCTGGGAATCAGCCTTGGCTTTGAAGTCCACTGCTGGCCAACAGAGCAGCCGCTGGAAAGCCATGCCAGCTCTCCATCTTCATCTGTGAAATGGGCTCCTAACAGGTTACCCTGATCTGACCGACAGAGGGAGTTATGCCATCCACTTGCCCAAACTGCGGCTGAGAGGGGCCAGAATCCTGACTTCTCTGGAGAGACCTAGGGAGCAGCAACCAACAGGGGTATTGAGTGTCTGTGCTCTCTAGGAAAAGCTGCATGCATGCAGGTGGTCTGGCTGGTGGCCCCACATTGCAAGACCCACCCAGTCATGGCTCTTCATTGGCACTGCCCAGACTTTTAACCATCTCCAGGACAAAGGAAATAACAGGTCATTACAAGACCTGTTTGTGAGTGGTGGGAGGGGCCTTAATTTATCAATCTTCCCAATCAGTCCTCCGGTCCACACCCACAACTTAATGGCTTTTTTTTTTTTTGACAAAGAAATGGGAAGGGGTTGGGGGGGTGTTTCTGTCACTGTCCCCAGCAAGATTTGTCCCCTTGTTCCCCAGTCTGCCCCTTTAAGTAGCTTAACACCTCCTCCTGATTTTTTTTTTTAAATGCTGTTTCTCAGCTTAGGCCCCCAGGGTTTCCTTGACAAGCCGAAAAGGAAAGGCAAAGGCGCTCATGGTCCCCATCCCAGCAGCCCCTGAGCTGTTCCCTGCCAGCTACTGGCTTCAAGGTCAGGCTGCTGCTGAATGACCTTGAAAGCTTCCTGCAGCTCCTGGCGTGCCTCCTCTCTCAGAACTCACTGCGCTCCATCACATTAAGAGGCTGTTAAAAGTGCGTGTCTGGTTGGCTGCCTCTGTGGCCGGCGATCGATGGATGGCAGATCTGGAGGGCTAGTTCAGTTCAGGGACCAGCCTCTGCAATAGGAGTGGATCTGCCCTGAGGATCCAGGCCCAGGGGACCTCCTGGCAGCTTTCTTACCCAGATATTTCTACAAGTATGGCTATGGGAGGGAGAAAAAACATTGTCAGGGTGGAGAGGCTGTGCCCTGCACATTCTATCTCTAAAAGGTACCTACCTCCTACTGTTGTGTTGGTGAGTATGTACAGCAAGAGTCACACTGAACCAGGACGGGGCATGAGATCAGATGAATCAGGTGGACACACTCATTTGTCAAGGTCTTCATAGCATCCTTACATACAGGGCTACCACCTACTGATCTTGTGTTGCAGCTGGGGAAACGGGACAAAGAGAGGTTAAATAACTTATTTCAGGCCACACTGCTGGTTAAGGGGCAATAGAACCCAATAAGTCTAATTTATAGACCCAGAACTCCCTGTAGAGGCTGGGAAGAGGCAAAGATTACACCTTCATAGCAATGCCAAGAGAGAAGCAGAATCATTTTTATGTTAAATCAAAGAACGAAGGGTCAGAAAGGTTATGACAGGACTCTAGGGGCACAAGGCAAATGGATGAGGAAGTCTGAGAGAGCAAGAAGATGGCCCAACACTACCTGCAGCAGCAGGAAGAGTGCCCACCTCCTTTAGGTACCACCTACTCATATATGTGAGGATGCTGCAGAAAAGAATTCCAACATGAATGGAGCGGAAGCAAAGTCAGTAAGTTTACAAAGATAAGATAGAATTCACAGGCTTCGGATGGGGTCGGGTGGGTCAAGAAGACATGAGCAGGATTACTGGGTATTAAATAAGGAGTTTATTGAAAGAATTACTAACACCATGGACAGACAGCATGGCAGGGCCTCTGAAGAGAGTCCGAACCTGCGTGGCAGATGGAGCCTCTTCTTACACCTTTTGAGGAATGGGAGGCCCACAGAAAAAAGCCTGAAGTCACACGTTGGAATTTCTGGAGAAGGGGGTGGGGAGCAGGATTTGGTACCCATTGGATGGTGAGAGCTACAAGGACTGGTTAGCTCATGGACTCACACACAGTGTCCCAACAGAGTGATGTCAGTAGCTTATGTGCTATGTGGTGGGTGAGGGGCTTCTGAAGAGAGAGACATACTTAAGGTTTCTCTATATTGGGTATAATATATATGTTTCTGTGTTTGTTTGTTTTGTTTGGTTGGTTTGGTTTTCCTATTTCTTCTGACAGAGTCTCATATATCTCAGGCTGGCTTCAAACTTTCTATGTAGCCAACAATGTCTTTGAATTCTTGTTCTTCCTTTATCTCTCTCCAGAGTACTGGGATTGGAAGATCTTATATTCCACAGTATGCCACTCACTGACTCTTTAAAGATGTATGTGACTACACTGTCTTTGTCTTCAGACACAACAGAAGAGGGCATCAGATCTCATTACAGATGGTTGTGAGCCCATGTGGTTGCTGGGAATTGAACTCAGGACCTCTGGAAGAGCAGTCAATGCTCTTAACCACTGAGTCATCTCTCCAGCCCTCTCCAACTCTTTAAAATGTACTCCCTTACAAAGTTTCTCTCTTCTCCTCTGAAGTCTAACACTAGGAGGGCTAGGACCTCACAGCCTTGCTCAACATGGACTATCTCCCAGCATAGAACATAGGATGCCTAACACAGCTGCTGGATAAGGACCTGGGCAGTAAATAACAGAGATAGGTGCTGGGAGCCTCAGAGCAGAAGAAGGTAGCCTTTGCTTGGGTGTCAGACAACAAAGCAGGGGAAGACATGGGCCAGAGCTTCGCTTCTTCCTTGTCCTCGTGGGTTGCTGAAAGCACACAGGCTCTCGCAGGCTGAGCTGTCCCACTGTACCTATGCCCTACATCTTCATCACCTATAGTGTTAGAAGACATGGTTTCTGCAGCCAGAAACTTCCAGTGCTTCCACATGATGCACCTGCCTTTTCTAGCCTTCCATCGCAGCTCCCTCTCTCCACAGATGGAGCCTGCATGAACAAACTAGTAAGTGGCTTAGGACGCGGTCTCCTTCCCCCAGCTTCCAGATTTGGAATGTCCTTGGCCATCTCTATGGAGGGAGAAGGAACACACTCAGGCAGAGGTCCCCAGAGATATCAGGGACCTTGAGGGCCAGAGAGGTAAAGAAGCCTATTAGACAGTGTAAAGACCTCCTTTACCCATCACCTACTTGTGATTCTGACATGCTTCTGGAAGGTTCCATCACATGGCTCTCTGTGTGTCCTGAGGGAAAGCATTGATCCCCCACTCTCAGTGAGGAAGCAGAGGCTCAGAAAAGTGCCACTCACTTTAGTCACTGTGACAAAATCCCTGAGCAAATCAACAGGAAGAGGACTATGTTTGTTCGGCTCCTGGTTTCAGGGGTTTCAATTCCTGTAGCCCCCCATCAGCTGCTGCAGTTGCTTGTAGTCACAGCAAGGCAAGCATCCTGGCAGGAGGATACTGAGAACAAAAGCTGCTTGTCCCTTGGTGGGGGATGGGGGTGGGGTGTTGCATGGTGTGCAGAAGAGATCAGAGATAAATATATCTCACAGGATGGTCGTCCCCTCTGCCAATAAAATTCTACTTTCTCCAATGAGATTCCCCCCTCCTCCAACAGTGCCCCACCTCCTAGTTTCCACCACCTTCCAATAATACCAAGGAGCTATGGATCAGTCAACAGGATAATCCAGTGATACGATCAGAGCTCTCACAATACACATGCTTCCCAGGAGCCCCAGCTCTCAATACTGCGTGGGAACAAAGCCCAGGGTTTGGGGGAACAGATCATATCAAACCATCACAGCAGTCCCTGGGTACTTAGAGCAAGGAAGTAAAAGCCAGGATTGAACTTCTTCTGATAGCCCCTAGGGCCTACATCCTTCTCTGTTTAATTAGAAGTTGCTGGCCAGGCAGCAGTGGTGCATGCCTTTAACCTCAGCACTCAGAGAGCAGAGACAGGTGGATCTCTGTGAGTTCTAGGCCAGCCTGGTCTACAAAGTGAGTTCCAAGACAGCCAAGGCTATACAGAGAAATTCTGTCAGGGGGTGGGGTGGGGTGGGGGTGGGTATGGGGTAGGGGAAAAGTTGCTGTCTCCAGAAGTGATACCATATAAGCTAGAGACTCAGACTCACGAGGAGGGACAGTGAACACAGGCCACATCCAGGAATATGAATCTTGTGATAACAGGAGTTGGAGGAAAAATTCTGGAACTCTCTCTAGGAACCAGCATCATGCCTGGTGCTTTGTGGGGTTCATCTCCAACATTTGGGGGTGTCAGCAGTGGAATATAAACCCACAGTTTTGGCTAGCTGTGGGGATGGGGATTTAGCCCGTGACCCCCAAGTTGCAAGAGGAGGCTTCAAGCTGAGAGGTGAGGCTGTGTTCTTTCTGACGCTCAGCTCCTGGCCACTCACTGGGTAACATCTGCATCTAACCTGGGTGTGTGCCTCTGAGCCAGGGCTGAAGCTGGCCACAATCAGCTGAGCAGACTGTAAACACCACTCCCAGATTGTTCTACAAATCATATTCATAGTGTTCATTCCATTTTCCCTACCCTTTTTTTTATCAAGTCATCTCTGACATCCCTGTCAATCCAGGTGCCTGAGGCTGAACAAGTCTGCCATATCTCGGAGGGAGCGAAGGAAGATCTGGTGAAGGAGGTTCTGGAAGTAAGTCCTCAGCCAGAGCCCAAGAGAGAAAACACCCAGAATATAGGACAGCCTTCCAAAGGGATGCTTATGCTGGAGATAGGGGTGAGAGTGGGGACCCAGAGATGCCACAGTCTCTCCACCCACCCACTAAACACATTGAACCACCACTCACTCCACAAAATGACCCAGATGCTTGATGACATCAGCAGCAGCGGCGGAGGTTGGGGAGAGACCACCAATCTAGCCGCATCACTGAGCTCTTGGTCCCCAGTTTCTCCTTTGAGAACAGAGGGAGCTGGCCCTTCAGTTTGATGAGCATTTTCATTCAGTTAGATGGCATCCTAGCAGGACAGATGAAGGTGGGTCTTTCCTTCCTCCCCCAGAGTCTGGATTGGTGTCGCCAACTCCCTCCTTTCCCCCCCTCAGCCTGAAGTTATTAGTTTAGGTTCATTTAGGATGAGCTTAGCAACCCCACACCCCTGGAACCTGGAAGCTTAGAGCGCAAGCTGTCTGGCAAATGGAAATTCAATTGCTTTAATATACAGACTATTTTGCTGCAGCCGAACTCGAGCCTCTTATTAAGAATCTGATGGAATTTCTAAACAGGGAGAGAGGCCCCGAGGAGGGGGCATCGCCCAGCACACACCAACATTGCTCTTGACATATTTATGGCTCCAATAAAATCTCCCATCTGGTATATTTTAAAATAAAATTGAAAATTTATCACTTTCCCGGAGTCGGTTTGTCGTTCTCCCCAGGAGGAGATAGCCAGCTCGAGATTACAGGCGGGCGGCTGCTAGCAGGCAGTGAGAGGTTAGACTGGGCTTGGATTTAAATTTCAATACTTTCCCTATTACAGCTGTCTGAACTGGGAAAATTACTAGGGAGAAGCTGGCCAGCTCCTTCTGTTTCTCAAAGCGTCCACTTGACTCTCTGCTGGGTTCACGGGATGGGTTTGCTCTTCGCCCTACTCTGAAACATCTGGAGGGACTGGGCCCTTCCAGTCTGGAGCTCAACCTTGTCCCTACATGAACGGCTAGAGTCCCGAAATCAACTCTCCTTGATAGGGTTCAGGGAGCAGGGTCAGAGCTCAGACTGGTCTGGGAAAGGGTGTCAGAGTTCATTCTAAAGCTAAGATGAAGTCAGATGTAGTAATGTGTGCCCGTGACCTCAGCGCTTGGGAGGTGTAGGTAGGAGGATCAGTTCAAGATCATTGTCAGCCACAGATCAGATTCAAGGCCAGCCAGGGTTACAGGAGACGCTATCAAAAACAAATGAACTACTAAAGAAATACATATGTCTGGGAGCTGGAGAGATTGCTCAGCGGTTAAGAGCACTGACTGCTCTTCCAGAGGTCCTGAGTTCAATTCCCAGCAACCACATGGTGGCTCACAACCATCTATAATGGGATCTGATGCCTTCTGGTGTGTCTGAAGACAGTGACAGTGTACTGTCATATATAAAATAAGTAAATCTTAAAAAAAAAATACATATGTCTAACCTAGGTTGGTGGTGTAGGCCTTTAATTCTAGAACTGCAGAGGCAGAGGCAGACAGATCTCTTTGAGTTTAAGGCCAGCCTGGCCTAGAGTTCTAGAATAACAAGAGTTATATAGAGTTCTGAGTTCTAGAATAACAAGAGTTATATAGAGAGACCTTCTCTCAAAAACAAACAAGCAAACAAACACAAACAGGTCTGGAGAGATTATACTCAGTGATTACAAGAGCTGCTGCTCTTCCAGAGGACCCGAGTTCTGTTCCCAGCACCCACATCAAGTGTCCTACAACTGTCTGTAACTCCAGCTCCAAGGATCTGTCACCCTTTTCTGGTCTCCAAGGACACCTGTGTTACACACACAGACACATAGAACTAAACAGATAAACAAAATAAATTAATCTCTATTTTAAAGAAAAGGAAAAGATAAAATTGAGATCTCATGTGTCATTCATGTCATGATCATGTATTCAATGTATTATGTCATCCATCTGTATTCAATGCCAGGTCTCAGGTACTGTCTGCAATCAAGTTCAGGCCACAAACAGAACAAGGTTCATACTTTGTCATTGTAGAAGTTAATCTATATTTCTGACCCCATTTCCTACTCAGTTGAAATGTGTCACCTGCCTGATGCTTCAGGCCATGCAGAGGAAGTTGACCCTCACCATGGTCTGCATATAAACATAAACATGGAATGTATATATTTGAGTTGGGTTCTAGCTTAACCCAAGCTGGTCTCCAATTCACTAAATAGCCAAGGATGACCTTGAACTTCTGTATTGTCTGTCTCTACCTTCCAAGTGCGAGGAATAAAGACAAGAATGCTGCAGAAATTAAGGAGCCCATCCGGCCTTGGGTCAGGATCACTCCTGACTCAAAGCAGTTCCCAGGATACAGAGGAACAAGAGAGCAAGGGCAGACGCCCTCATAGCAGATTCTGTAATATAGGCTCCAGGCTACCGGATCCTGTGAATTGTCACACCCAGACCATAAATCCACAGTAACTAAGTGAGCCATTTTCCTCACAGGACATTCCTACCCTCAAGGTCACACAGTCTTTCCTTGAAATGCAAGATCCTTCTGTCTCCTAGGCTGCCAAGGAGTCAGCTTGGTGACAGCTCATCAACCACATGGCACAGAATCGCCCTTTTTCTGAAACCTGTGAGCAGGGACCTCCAGTCTGCCATGTGGGTCTGATCTCTCCTCAGGGCCCCACCATCCAGCTGTCTGTCTGCTGTGTTACTATTTCATCTAATAAGTCTTCTATACAAAAGACAATCTGTCTCAGTGTCCTCTCGAATCCCAAGTTTGAAACCTTTCATCCGGTCTGTCTCTGTCTCTGTCTTTCCATGTCAAGGGTTTCTATGTGTAGCTTTGCCTATCCTGGAACTCACTTTGTAGACAAGGCTGGCCTTGAATCCACAGACCTGTGCCTTTGGCTCCCTAGTACTGGGAGTAAAGGCCTGGGCTACCATTACCCATCTATTCTCTTTTTTACTTTGGTATGTCTTAATCAGTATTCCATTGCTGTGAAGAGACTCCATACACACAACTCTTTTTTAAAAAGTCATTTAATTGGGCTTGCTCACAGTTTCAGAGGCTCAGTCCATTATCAGCATGGCAGGAAGCACGGCAGCATGCAGGCAGACATGATGTTGGAGGAGTAGTTGAGAGTTTTAAATCTGGATCCATGGGCAGAAGGAAGAGAGCCACTGAGCCTGGCTTGGGCTCTTGAGACCTCAAAGCCCACCCCAGGGACACACTTCCTCCAATAAGGCCACACCTCCTAATCCTTTTAAATAGTGTCATTCCCTGGTGGACAAGCATCTCAATCTATGAGCACTTCTTATTCAAAGCACCACAGTATCATAACCCTAATTTTATTCTAGGGGCAACGGATCCATCTAAATGATTCTACTTCTCAGCTTCCCTTGAAGCCAGGCAAGGCCAAGGAGAAACTGTCAAAGGAATGAACTGAATTGGACTCCGGGGAGATTCTGCCCTAGTGAGACAAAGAGCATGGCTCTTTCTACTTTGTTGCTTCTTGCTGATTCCCTGGAATGAAGACATGTTGGTGCCCGGCAGCCATTTTGGAAAATGAAGCGACTTTGAAGGTGACCACATGTAGAGAGTACTGCTACTGGACATCTCAGGGAGGCTCTCTTGGAGGCACAGGTTACCCGTGTTCTCTATTTGGACCCTTATTCTCATTATTAAAATAGTTTAAGAATGGTCTCAAAAGGAAGCACAAAAACAATTTTGATAGAGTTTAAAAGAAAAGCTCATAGCCATGGGTGGTGTCCCATGCCTTGAATTCCAGCACTCCAGAAGCAGAGGCAGGAGGGTCTCTATGAGTTCAAGGACAGCCTGATCTGCATAGGAAGATCCGGAACAGTCAGGACTTCATGGAGACGCAGTGTCTCAAAATTTCAAAGAGGAAAAAAACAAAATAAAACCAAACAAACCTAGGCCAGGAAATCTGTAAATCTTAAATGTGCCCAGGGAGGAGGATGGAGAAGAAAGAAAGCCATGCCATCTGTAAGTGCCTCTGTGTGTGTGTGTGTGTGTGTGTATCTTTGGGCTCCAGCCCAGAGCCCAAAGAGGACTCTCCCGCAAGGCATCTGAACCCTGAAGAAGTGAGAAGAGGAGTAGATGAGCTGGAAAGGCTTAGGGAAGAGATAAGAAGAGTAAGAAACAAGTTTGTGTTGATGCATTGGAAGCAAAGACATTCCCGAAGCCCTCCTTACCCTCTTGCGTCAGGCCTTGAAATCGTTTTTTTTTTTTTTTTTTTTTTCTCTGATACTGAAACGTGGCTCCTGCTTTCTGTCTCCTAACATTTTCTGATATATCTTTGAACTTCATCTTACTTTTAATAATAATTACCTGGCGGTATTTTCTGATATATAGTTTCGTTGTTACCAGCATCTCATTGGATTTTTTATTTTTGACCCATTTTTCCACATTTATCTTTCAGTTGGAAAGTTTCACACTTATGCATGGAAATATACAATTAGCAGATTGAGGAGCAGCGAGCGTATTTAGGCTCCGCTCACATAGATAGGAAAATTCCTAATTATGTGTGCACATGTATAATTATACGTATCAAAAAAAAACTTAAAAAAAAAAGAAAGAGGCAGAAAAAAAAAAAAACGATATGTTGTGGAGCCGGAAAGATGGCTCAGTAGTTAAGAACACTGACTGCTCTTCTAGAAGTCCTGAGTTCAAATCTCAGCAACCACATGGTGGCTCACAACCATCTGTAATGAGATCTGATGCCCTCTTCTTCGGAGATGTCTGAAGACAGCAACAGTGTGTTTACATATAATAAAATAAATACACCTTAAAAAAAAAAAAAGCTGTGCCTACCAAGTTAGGACACAGAAGAATGTGTAGATCTAACACAACCTCACAGCTCACAGCAGCCTCATAGTCACCATACAGAGGGCAAGGATTCCGGCAAAGAAAAGTACATTATTTCACTAAAGGCATCAACCTTCCCCCCAAGGCTTTAGCATGACTCAAGGCCAATCAGCAGCTGAGCTGAAGTCCCTTGGCCTGGTGACTGACCAGTCCAACTGGATTCATTCCCTAGGGGAGGAGACAAAGTCTCCACTGAGAGATGCAGATTCCTGTAGGCTAGGAGGAAAGGAATGCTGATTGTACTGAGTGGTGTGGCCTTGACTCCACCCTGGACCTGCACCCTCATTTCCTCACCCAGTATAGAGAGAGCAGTGTCTGAGCTGCTTGGCACCAGCCTGTGAGTAGCTGCTCTTGGCTGTGGCTTTCCTGTCCAAAGAGAACACCTTCTGAAAATGTAATGGGATATGGCAATGAAGCCCAGCTACTCTGTCTAGGTGGCCAAGAATGGATCTCTGCCCCAGCAGGCCAATCAAAACAAGCAAAACCAGGGAAGATGTTCTAGTGTTAGCACAAGCTAGCACTCACGATTCCAGCTCCTGAGTATCTAAAGGAGGCAGGGCCAGGCAGGGGAGAGCTATTCGGACAAGGCTAGGAGAGCTGTCTGGGGGTAAGAGGAGATCCTGAGACGACTGGGGACTTTTTTGGGGGGAAGGATCACAGGTTTGGGGCTGCCACGTGGAGCCCCTCACGTAAGATGTAGGGTGTGGTGCAGAGGATCGCTCAGTGAATAAAGTGTTGCAGAAGGGAGAAGACCCAGCCAAGTTTAGATCCTTAGCACCCAGATCATAAAAATTCCAGCTCTGAAGAGGTAGAGGCAAGAGCCCTAGCTCTCCCTGGCTGGACAGTCTAGCTGAGCAGGTTCTTCCAGGTTCAGCAAGAGACTCTGTCTAAAAAACTACAGTGTAGCAAAGCACAGTGGTACATGACTAGCAACACCTGGGAGGCAGAGGCAGGTGGATCTCTGTGAGTTCAAGGCCAGCCAGGGCTATACAGTGAGACCCCCCCCCCATATGTGCCTGTGCATTTATGCACATGCACACGACTTATATGTGATGCAAGCAGCCCTGCCCCTACCCCCCATCAGAAGCTCCTTGACTTTCATCTGGCACTAAAGGTTGCAGGGTGAGTGGCTTCTTTCTGTTCTCAGGACCCCTTATTTTTTCCCCATTCCTTGTTCACTCACACTTTCAGCCATTTTGAGACTCAAAAAACAATGGTGGCCTCAGAGGCAGCTGCTGCTGTCCAGCTGATCACTACACCCCAGAGGGGACTGTCACCACACTCTATAGCGGATTGTCACTGTATCCTATAGGGGACTATCACCATACCCTATAGGGAACTGTCATTGCACCCTATAAAAGACTGTCACTACAACCTTACAAAGGTCTTGTGGTCTATTTTTGGAAGAAAGTGGTTACCCTAGAGACGGAGACCCAGCATCCCCAGACCTCAGTCTGTCTGTTCCTGTTATAGAAACCGGACCTGGCCTCTGAAATCTTGTTCAGCATCTGAGTCCTAAGATTCTCTTCCTATTTATTAGTTACTTCCTATTGCTGTGATAAAATATCTTTGTTTGCTTGTTTTTCAAGACAGGGTTTCTCTGTATAGCCCCGGCTGTCCTGGAACTCACTCTGTAGACCAGGCTGGCCTCGAACTCAGAAATCCACCTTCCTCTGCCTCCCACTGCCTGTCGTGATAAAATATCTTGAGCAAGGGAATGTATAAAGAGTTTGGGGGTGGGGGTGGGGGGCTTACCGTTCCAGAGGGAACCCTGACCATTGCCCTTCAAAGCTGGAATCAAAGCAATAAGCAGCAGCCGTGGTGGCCGGAGTAGGAAACTGGGAGCTCACATCTTAACCATAAGCAGGAAGCAGTCACCTAGAAGTGGTACAAGGCTTTTAATCTCAAAGCCACCCCCCTCCTCGTGATGTATTTCCTCCAGCGAGGCTGCAACTAAATCTTCCTAAACAGCTGTACCCACTGGGGACCAAAGTTTCAAATGCCTGAGATTTTGCGGGGAGTGGGGTGGGGGTGGGCATTTTCCTTTTAGTCACCACGCCAGTTTTGTTTTGTTTTTCAAGGAAATGGCAGGGAACTGACAAAGGGAAGCAGTCCCCTCTTGCCAGGAAGCTCTAAAGGTCGGGGTTCATGTCTGCCCCTCCCTCGAGCCCAGAACCTCAGTGGGCTGTGAGATGGCTGGGTAGAAGGGCCCCTCCCAGACCCACAGTGCAGTAGGTAGGGAACTGAGCAGGGAGAGAATCCAGGCCTGCTCCTGCCTCTCTCCAGAAGAAACGCAATACCCCACCTCAAGAATGTCACAAGCCCAGGCCAAGTCTTTGCCTTAGGAGGTCATTTAAATGGCATCCTCTGGGCTTGCCCAGGGGGCTGTTTGTACACAGTGTGGAAGCCCAGGTGGTACCCCCCAAAACCTGGAAGCTGTCTTCTGGGATTTTGTGAGGCCCCATCTGCACTGCTGATGAGGCCTCTGAGAGACTAAGAGTGAAAACAGTTTAATTTTCACAAAGGCCAATTCAGAGGCACGTTTCTGGTCCTGATCAGAGCGCCAGCATCTGTGTGGGAGAACCTGATTCTCAGCTGGCCAGAGACCACACAGGTCCTGCCAAAGTCAGAGGGGTGCGTACACGTGCCTACTAGCAAACTCCCTGTATACCCGTGTGCACATCCACACTCAGATGGAAGGTCTGGGACTAGATCTGAGTCAGGAAAATGCATCTATTCTGTGAGACTGTATCCACGGGCCAGTGGGGAGTTAGTGCACTCTGGAAAGGGGGCTTCTACCCCAGCCTTGGGAGCTCAGGGAGGGCTTCCCAGAAGAAATGACTCCTCACAGAGTGGCACAATCTAATGTAGCAACCACCAACCATGCGTATCCATTTACTGTTCAAATTAATTAAACCAACTTCAAATTCAGTTCCTTGGGCTAGGGAGGTGGGTCTAAACTGTTTGAAGGGCAAGCTTGGAGACCAGAGTTCAACCCCCAGCATCCATGTAGAAACCCACCGGCTCAGCAGTGTGTATGTGCACTCTCAGAGCTGGAGAGGCAGAGAGGCGGGAGAGGGGATGTGTGGAGTTTACTGGCCAGCCTGTCGAGTTGAATTGGTGAGTTCAGAGTTCAGTGAGAGACCCTGTCTCGAAAATCCAAGGTGAAAAGCAATAAAAGATGCTTACTTGATGCTGACCTCTGGCCTTTACACACGTATACAAACAGACACACACAGGCACACACACACACACACACACACACACACAAACTTCATTTGCACAGCTACACTTTTAAATGGCCAGTGGTTACCTCGTTGGATAGTGAGAGAAAGAATGCACCATTTGCCAGAGGAAAACTTAGATGTCAGTTCCATGAGGTCAGGGAAAGGTGTCCCTGTCCCGTGGAACAGCTTCAAGATTTAGAGGGGTTGGGACCCTGAGCTCAGGCGTGAGGAGGATGGGAGTTCACTGGGCTGCACAGCAAGAACTCAGGTGGCAGAGGCAAGGTCAGATTTCCTCGTTTGAAGTTCTTACTTGGGAAAATGGCCTTCCAAGGCTGGAGGGTGGTACCTACAGGAGGGGTACAGTCATTAGTGTTGTGTTTTATTAAAAAAAAAAAAGAAGCCAGGGATATATTTGGTGGAGGAGCTGGGATGGTGTGGAGGAAGGGGGTGCCTCGGCAGGCCCATGCTGAGGTATTCCCTTTCTCCTTAGGAACCAGGGACACAGGGTATAGTATAGAGTAGAGTTTACTCAGGGCATGGGAAGGGTAGTTGAGGGAGTGATAAAGACAGAGAAAGACAGAGAGAGATAGGTAGAGAGAGAGAGAGAAAGAGAGAGAGAGGAAGGAGGAGGAGGAGGAGGAAGANAGGAGGAGGAGGAGGAGGAGGAGGAGGAGGAGGAGGAGGAGGAGGAGGACGAGGAGAGACTGGCCATGAGCATGTGGAGAGAAACAGTGAGGGGAGAGGACTGGAAAGAGAAGGAACAGAGAAGGAAGAAGGAAAGGGAGTAAGAAGAGCAAGAGAGTGAGGAGGGGGCCAAGCAGCCCCTTTTATAGTGAGTCAGGCACACTTGCCTGTTGCCAGGTAACTGTGGGGCGGAGTCTAGAAGGAATACCAACAACTAGCATCTAGGACAGCCAAGAAGAGAGAAGGGCTTGGCTTGGGCTTATGCTGGGAGGGTCTGAGCACTGGAACACAGGACTCGGGCTTGAGTGTCAGGTGGTTGCATGGTCCTCAAAGACAGAAGAGGGACCTGGTGTGGCCTAGGCTGGTGGAAAGGAAAATCACCTGGCAGGTGGATGAAGGTGCCTGGTCCCCTGGAGAAGGTCAGGGCGGGAGCTACTAACTACAGACATCAGAGAGAGACCCGTGTGGGATTTCTGCAAACACCAAGCTCTAGAGTTCTCAGCAAGTAACAGAGCACCTTGAGGAGCAAAGGCCAATGGGTAGTCATGGGGCTTGTGTGCAAGAAGACTGAGGGAGACAAGCAGCCCGAGAGGCCACTTGGGATGTGGAAATGACAGCTGTCAGTCTAGGCAAGGTTGCTGTAGGACGCAGGGCAATGCCTGGCTCCAAAGGTGACAGAAAGTGAATGTGGTAATGGAAGAGAACAGGGCTACAACCACTGCCCCATTCCCATAGGCTCTTCAACCGTGGGCCCTTCTTCCATTTTCCTGGACATTCACAGGTCTGTGTCTCTCTTGAAATTCCATGGGTCAGCAGCAGAGGTGTCACATGGGATGTCTGAGGTCAGGCCTTCAATGCACTATGACTTTTGCTCTCTCTGGAACACTTGTCTTGGAGATCAGCATGTAAACACCTACTAGAACAGAGCCACTATGCCTGGAGGAAGTCTGGGCCGGGTCAGGAGGCCCTTGGCAGGTTTTTCTGGGGGAAACCCGACCCATTTGAGTGTATGGACAAGTTTCTGCATGATCTTGATCACAGGCACTGAGGCCCCAGATGTCACACAGGAGAATAAACTGTCCCTTCTGGGACTTGTCCAAATGCCTGTCCTGTGGGGTCCATGAGCGCAAGGACAGGGGCATTGTCTACACCGCCTCATTTTGGGGTATAGCAACTAGGAAACAGGCAGGAAGCAAACAAGTGCTGGCAGTGCTAGGGACCTAGCATTAACCAGATGTGGGATGGAGACTCAAAGGCCTGGGGGAGGGGAGGGGTGACTTTGTCTGGTCAGAGGGTCAGGCAGGTGAGGTAGAACAGGTAAAGCAGGCTCTGATGCTCAGGGGCTGACCAAAGGACAGTGGGGATTTGGGTGGGGCTTGGAAGTCTGGCTTCTGGTGACAGCCACGTGAGGAGGTGTTTCTTACACCTCTGTGTTCAGGTCCTTGCTCTCCCCTCCCCCACTTAGCCAGCTGTCTCTAAGCCTTGGTTTGCAGACCTGGAAGATGGTAGCATCTGTCCCTCTCTGCTTTGCAACAAACGCCAGGGAGAAAGTCTCTTAACAAGAGACCCTTCCCTGTATATGACTTAAGTGTTGTAATAAAGGACAAGCTTGTTTGCATAGTTCTATAGATATGGAAACTGAAGTGGGAAAGGTCGGGGTGTGACCAAGGCCTCAGAGGACTAGCCATTGGTTTGTGTCTCCTAAGTCTTTCTTCACAACTCTGTTCTTTCCTGGATCCTAGCAGGTAGGACGGCTGACGTGCTCGGACCCAGGCTGGAGTCCCATATGGCCCTGTGCTGGGTCAAGCGTGATTCTCCAGCCCCAGCTCCTCAGAAACCTCTTGAATTCTAAAGACCCATAGACATTGTGCTCCTGAAAGTGAGCTCAGCTGTGGAAATACCTGCCCTAGTTCAGGATAGTATTGGAGAGCTCCCACCAACACACACACACACACACACACACACACCAATACCATAACATACACGTGCACACACACACATACTTGAATGCACACACATACTACATACTACCCTCCCACAACCCCTCACACCACAACACCCACACACATATCATACACACACACACACACACACACACACACACACACACACACACACCACACCATACCACCCCTCTACACAATATGCCATACCCCTTCCCTACCACCATACCACACACGTACCCCATATACCATACCCCTCCCCTCATCACCACACACACACACACACATACACACACACACACACACACACACACACACACACACACATTTGATAGATTTCTTTTTCTTTTTCTTCTTATTTATTATTATTATTTTTTTTTGGTTTTTCGAGACAGGATTTTTCTGTATAGCCCTGGCTGTCGTGGAACTCACTCTGTAGACCAGGCTGGCCTCCAACTCAGAAATCTGCCTGCATCTCCTCCCATGTGTTAAGATTAAAGGCATGCACTACCACTGCCTGGCTACACACACACTTGAATGCACACACATAGCACATATTACCCTCCCACAACCCCTCACATAACAACACCCCCCACAATACCATACACAAACACATACACAACACTTTCCCACCATATACCATACTCCTTCCCTATCACCACACCACACCACACACATACACAATATACCATACCCCTCCTTTACCACACCCCCCCCAACACACACACCCTATGCATGTCCCACCCTCTTCCTGAGTTCCTGGCTGCGTGCTCTCCCTCTCACCCCCAAGCCTGCAGAGCCTGGATCTGCTGCCCTCCTCAGCATCTGGTTCCTCCTCAGGATGCAATGCTGTTGCCCCTGGCAACCGAGTTCCAGCCTGATCCTCTTCCCTCCTCCCTCTCTCTGGACTTCTGCTTTCTTCTTCCTCCCTTCCCCCAACCTTGGAGCCAGTGCCCAGACCCAGAACTCTCCCAGAAGATCAAGTGCCAGCTGGGTGACCAGCCAAGTTCTCTGATCTTCCCAGTTTGTTAAGCGACTGATGACCACGGTCAGTACTCTACCTGCCTGGCTGACTTGGAACTAAGGTAGCTGAAGACGAGTACTGGCACAAGGGGTGACCTAGACTTGCAAGTGGGGCTCTCTGCACACTCAGGCACAGGTCAGCAACTAGAGAAAAGGCGGTTGGCTCCAGAGATAAAGAGAGTTCCTGGGGCAGGAGGTAAGCAAGAAGAGGCTTTCTAATGAGGATGGTGCTGGTATGGCTCAGCAGTAAGACAGGCGGCCCTCACCTGCCTGGCTGTCCCTCTCAGCCATAGTTTTTTGTTTCATTTTTTTCCCCCCTGTTCCCACAATTCCTTCTTTCTCCACTCTCTCGCCTTCTGGATGAGTTGCAGAGAGGACAGCATTCGGGAGAGGCTCTTGGAGAAAATGACATCATCGACTTCAGGGTAAGCCCAAGGCTGGGAACAGGGAGACATAGCGGGACATAGCAAGACAGCAGCCACCAGACCCAGTACTTTCCTGCCTTGCTCCTTTCTTTTCCAGACACGCATAGCTACCCTGCTGCCCTGTCCTACTCTGTCCCACTCGGGCCTCCTGAATGGCCTGTGGTGTCCAGCTCTACCTGTACCCCTCTCAGCCTCCTCACGCTCTTGCCTGGATGTCCAGCTCTGCCTGTACCTCCTCACGCTCTTGCCTGGGCCCCTGCACTGCTTCTTCCTCTCCTAGGGGATGCACTGCTCTGCCTTTCACCAGGATTCATCTGAAAGGTGTCTCCTCCAGGAAGCCTCCCTTGACTGTCCAGGTTGCTTGGGGTGTGCCTCTGCTGACCTTTTGTCCCAAGCTGTTTGTCAGCTTTCTCATCCTGCCCAGTGGTTATTGTTTGGTTACAATTTTCTCCTGATAGCACCCGGAAGGTCTTCAGGCCAGGAATTTTGTGTCCCATGTTTATTAACAAATACTAAACAAGAAGACTAGTATAACAACACCCTGCCTCTCTCTGGGTTTGTTTCCCCATCTGGAATGTGAGGGAGACAGGCCAGGGCAGGCTCCTATTGAATAGCCAAGACCAAGCTGTTAGCAGGGTCAGAGACCATCTGACTCAGCTTCCTGTCCAAGTCACAGGACTGAGCAATGGAACCTTGAGCAGTGAGTGACAAACCCAGGAACTATGGGGTCTGGTACAGACTGAGCCGGCCCAGCCCTTGCTCTGGGGTCCCTGGGGCTCTGCTGCCCTCCAGTGGCTGGAGGCCCCTGGGCACTTAGAAGTCTTGGTTTCTGGCTATCCCACATACATCTAAAGTAACATAGGGCGTATGGTGGAGCAGGGGCATTTACCAAAATTAGGAGCAGTTACCAAAGCAGACCTTGGGGATCCCAGACCCCAACACTTCCAGACTCTGAATGGGGCATCGTTCTTCGGCAAGAGTCAAGCCTTGGTGTGGGGGTGGGGGTCTCTGCACCTGTCAGCCTACCTCAACTTTGTCCTATGGTAGCCTTTCTCTGACAGCCATCATTCTCAGTACAGACTTCACTGACCCTTTGTCTAGTGCTCTCCGAGACTCCTGCTCAGGTTCCTTCCAGCTTCAGTAAACAGTGTTGGGGGGGGGAGGGTTGAAGGGTGCCTTAGTCCCCTCCCTCCTTAATTAATAAAATACTTAAAATAATGGCAGCCATCATGATTGATGGACAGGGCCTAGCTAATTACCCTGGAGATTAAAATGACTGTTTCTGTTTAAAAAGGCTGCAAATGAGTTAATTATTTCCTTTGCTCACCTCTCTAACCTTGTTACACTTCTAAATGAATAGCAATATTGATCTTGGAACTGATTTTGGTGTTCTACCGCCCGAGCGGGTTTAATTAGGGTTTGAGCAGGCTGCAGCGCCTCCTCCTTCTGACCGGGGAAATTAGCCTTGGGTTTTACTTACATTTCATAGCCGTGTCCTTCACACAAACAGAAGGGCTGCAACATGGCAGTCGACGCCTGCCAGCTCACCAGCTTGGTGCTGCCCTGGCTCTCAGCTCTGCTCTGTCCAGAGAGGCCTGTGCTGACCCTCACCTGTGATCTCTTGCAACGTTCTGCAGGAAAGCCCTTGGGAGTGGCTCATTTTTGTCTCCTCCGTCACACCTGTAGGCCTGCAGGCTTGGACGTGACAGGGAAGGGCCCAGTATCACTTGGTGAGGTGGGGGCAGGTCTGGGACCTGGAGCTGTCATGGTTACACAGCTCTGGACCTTGATGGCAACCGAGCTGAATAAACAGTTCTTTGTCCCTGCTCATCTCTTCCTTGCAAGCCCAAGACCCCTGTCGTCCATTCTCACCTCGGCCTCCCTCCGAGTCTCTGCTCTTCATCTGCTGCTGGAGCAGAGGCTACCAGCCCAGAGCAAGAGACCAGCCTGCCAAGCCTGGATTAATTGCTGGCATATGGGTGACCTTGAGCTAGTCAGGTGACCTTGAGCTAGTCTGGCATCCCTCCTCTGAATCTGGCCATCTGTTTCCTGTCACTTTCTCTCACCTCCCCCAGCATGAGCCTTCAAGGGCACACAGGTGGGAGCTGGGCACTGATGGGGACGCAGAGAGATCAGGGCAGACGTGCTGCAGAGATCCAGGACTAGAGTCTATTCTGGCTCCACCTTGTTTGAAATGAAGCCCTCCCCAGCCATGTGCCCCTTTGCCATGGCCAAATCTACCTTCAGCCTGGCTTCTTCACTGCCCCAACCCCATCTCTCTCTTTTCCTTCTGATGGTTGATGTCTCTGGCTAAAGAATTACCACTGAGGCCATCTGCAACCTAGAGATGCCAGAGAGATGGAGTGTGGGCAGGGAATAAGCCTGCCTCCCCTGCCTCCCATGCCTCCCCTGCCTTCTCTTCTGCCTCTGGCTCTGTGCTACACTGTTTCCCTCTCTCCTGTATCTTTCACAGCTACACAGGTCTCTTGAACCTCAAGGGCTGGATTGAAAATAAAGAACAAAATCATTTATTTGCAGAAAAAATGGTTAGGACTGGAAATCATGATGTTAATTGAAATAAGCTTTATACAGGAAGAGAAAAAGAGAGTGTCACACATGTTTTTTCCTTTGTGGAGTCTACACCTCTCTATATATACATGTACATACATATATGTACATAACATACATATATATTCACCTATATATACACATACATGTACATACACACACATATATACCTATATACATACATGTATATTCACCTACACATACATATACACATACCTATACATTCCTATAGATATGTATATGGCATAATTGGAAGGGGAACAAGTTGGGAAGAGGAAGGGGGCCAACAGAAAAATCGGAGAACAAATGAAAAGGAGGTAAATATGATAAAGTTATATTACCTCCATGTATGATATGAGACCAATTATTTTATATATTCAATATTCAGTAATGGGATGATTGAGGTAAAAAGCCTCAGGGCATATCTTGAAGCTTTACCCTCCCTCCTCTCCCACATCTTCTTGCTTTGCATAACTGCCCACCCTCCCTTGGGAAGGCCCCCTCCCTCAGGGCTGTGGAGACATTGTGTCCCAGGTAGCTGATCTAGGTTAGTTCTCTTTGGGTCCCTCCAGGGGACGTGGTCAGATGGACACTTGGGAAAAGGGGCTCTGGCTGTGGTTCAGAGCCCAGCAGGAGAAGGCAATGGTGCACGGAGCCTGTGAGACAGCAGCTAAGTCTAAGAGAGAACATATTCAGATCTGCTGCAGAAGTGTGTGGGAAGGCCTTGTGGGGAGGGCTGCGAGGCCATTTTCAAGTTGGACCATCGGGTGCCTTTGGTTGATACTGGTGATGTCAGGGAGAAGCAGGTTTCTAGGGAGCGTTCAGTCTGTGTGGCTGAGGCCGAGATGTCTACAGGGACATCCAGGAGTAATGAGATTGAAGAAGGTAGGGGATTTGCCCAAACTGCCTTAGCCATTGTGGTCTCTTCTTTTTGGACACGGGTGATCTGTATTGCTGGGAGGCTGGGGGCGAGGTTATGATGTGCTGATGAAGGTCAGACATCCAGAAGCACACAGGAGAGTAAGGAGAGGCGTTAAAGCCAGCAATTCTTATCTGGTTTACTGGGCAAAATTGACACGAAGTACACTGTCCATCAGAGAGGAGAGTAAGGATCAGACACTGGTTAAGCCCCAGCCTTGGACTAAGTAGGTCTCTGAGGTAGTTTACACATTGACCCCTGACCCTGGGCATACACTGAGCCTTGATTCTGACCACACATTAAGCCTTGACCCAGGTCATACATTGAATACCCAGCCTGGTTACATACCGATCCTTCATCCTGCACACACACTTGGGCCTGACTCTGTTCACACCCCGAGTCTGACCCTGGTCTACTCACATACAGACCTCGACCCTGCTCATACTTTGGCCTAGGTCTTGTTTATACACTGAGATAGCCCCTCAGTGCGTATTAAACCCTGGTGCTTGATCCTGTCCAGAAGTGCAGGTTCTACCGGCTTCTTGGGCTGAAGACTATATAGTAAGGTCCATCTCTCTCCCGCTGCTTTCTCTCCCTGGGGATGGAGGGGAGCTGGGCATGTCAAGAGGGACTGTTCTGGGACAGGAAAGCCACCTGTGGTGCACCAGCCCAGTGGATCACCACGTTCCTAAAGTTAATGGCTTAGGTATGGGTGTCTGAACTTTTAGTGGCACGATTAAAGACTCACAGTCACCCTGAAGCAGCTGTGTAGAAGCCATTTCATCACTGATGTGGCTTCAGGGCCTCTTAGGCCTGCCAAAGCTCCCAAACAAAAATCAGTGGGGCAAGTGGCCTCTGGGCAAAACTGTTTGCCATCCTGACTGTGCTGGTCCCTTGTCACTGCATCCTGTCACCTGCTCAGCTCACCTGAGCCTCCTGGATGCAGACTGTGTTCCCTGGTGGGCCCCGTCTAGTGTGAAAGCATCTAGATTCTGCAACCGGACTCCTTGCACATTAGACCCTGGAGTATGTCTTTCCTGAGCTCTGTGATCACTGGCCCTGAGTCTGTCGTCTGTACGGTGAAGGTGAGATCAGCATTTAGCCACAGGATTCTCCTTAGGACTGACAGCATTAGATTAGGTGTCTGGCATGTGGTGAGTACTTGAGTTGAGTTGGGTATGTGGCTCCTTAGAAAGCTGTGAGGCAGACATTGCAGGGTGGGTGGGAGGTACCGTACCTCCCTGCATCTCCTGCCCCGGACTTGCTTCTCCCACACAATTAGCTGCTCTTGTCTCTAATTGATTCCTTTGGTACTCACAGGACAATTAGAATTTAAATTGCCTTTTACAAAGGTCACGAAAACATGATCAAAGAAGAATCTATTAGAGGGGCTGGGGCCCCATCCCTCCAAACCTCCCAAAGCCTGGGGGTGGAGGCCAGGCCTTGAGGGGCCATCAGCACTTATACCTACCCTTCTGTCACCCCTAAAGTCTTCTCCAGGGCTTTCTGCTTCCTTTTTTCCCATGTGAAGGGTAGGGAAGGGCAAAGCCAGTCCCCAGCTGGGTTTTGTAGACTCCTCTTTACACATTCACATCCTCGCCTCTCCTTTCACCCCTTCATTGGCACAGGCACCCCCAGTACTGTTGCACCAACTGTGCTTCAGGAGTCCTGGTCCTGTCCCTCAACAGCCTGTGATGTAAGGACACTTTTGCCCCCTGTAAGAAGCCCATTCATCTTGTTCCCTAAGGATGACTGGCTTCCCAGGGAGAATGCTTGATTGACACTCCTCCCGTTTCTAGATTTTTGTCTTCTCTGTATTCACTAATTTCTCTGCCTTTACATGGAAGCTGGCTCAGGATATTGGGCTCTGGGTCCTTCAGCCCTGACTGTGGCCCATGTTCTTCATGCAGCCGATAGGTGAGGTAACCTGTACCCACATGACGTCCATGACAGACACTTAGCACTCCCTTCACTGGTCCCTGCAGAAGCCCTTACAGAGCTGGCCACCCAGGGAACAGGGCTTGGTGTTAGAGGTGCAGCAAATAGATTCAGAGGTTGACTAGAAGAGAGCCCACGTCCCTCCCACACTCCCCACCTCTTGTAGATGAGACCAGCTTACCTGAGCCTCAGGGCTGAGGGGAGATGCTCTGGGCTCCCCCACCCTATCTTTGCAGCAGACCTCTTCTCGGCTGTTTTAGATCCTTGTCTTAGGTCTGTTCAAGCTTAGTGGGCTCTGGCTGGGTGTGGTGGGACACTCCTTTTATACCATCGCTTGGAAGACAGAGGGAAGCAAATCTCTTAGAGAGTTAAGGGTAGCAGGCCTATGTAGTGAGACTCCATTTATAAAAAAGAGAAAAGAAAGAAGATTGGTAGCTTGGTGAAGGAGCAGAGGGTTGGACAGGCCGATTTGCCAGCACCTGGGAGGCGTGACCTGGCCCACCTGCTGGGCAGGGAGAAGACAGGAGGAGCTGGCATCCTGGAGGCTTCCAGAACTCTGGCTCAGAATTTTGTCAGCCTCTTAGGCTCAGTGGCTTCTCCCCCTAGGAAAGAATGGCATTGTCTACCCAGCCAGCCAGAACTAGTTATAGTTGTTTCTGGTGGTCTTCTGCTATGATGCAGTGCGATTCCATCATACTTTGCGAAGAGGGCATTGTCCACTGAGCACCTATGGTATCCTAGCCCCTGGGCTGGAGGAGGCCTTGTATATCTCACCTTCCAGCAAACCTTACCTCCCAGCAATCTTATGATTCCCTGAGAGAGGACACATAGCTGAACATTTTGTCCAAAGTCATACAGCAAAAGACCCACCTAGCTGGGATGCACATCTAAGCTTGCCTAGTTCAAACAGGAGCCCTGCAAGGCCCTGCTCCGTGCTGACGGTATTCATAAGGGGTGCCATCGGTAGGATGTCACTCGAGGAGGAAGGCGTCAGGAGCCTCTTGTGACCTTAGGGAGGAAGAGCAAAGTATTAGTTAGTATTCCTGGTCTCTCCGCAGTGGTCCAAGGTCAGGAGACATCATTGTTCCTCATTTAGAAGCAGGCGTGGGGCCTTGGGATGGAGAGGATTATGTAGATAATCCAGCCTGATTAGCAGACCTGGTGGAACTTCATTTGGATGCCTGAGGAGCCGCTGCGGGCTCCCGGCTGCCAGTGCACTCAATGAATGCTCTGCTCCCTGACCCAGTGTGACAAGGGTCTGCAGCCCCCAGAGGAGGACCACATTTAAGTGGAGAAGCACGCAGGGGTAGGAGATGCAAAAGGCCAGGTCCATTCCAGAGCCCTGGAGGAGATGGGAGAAGACCCCCAAATACCATGCCAGGATGGCCTGGCAGAACTGTCGGATTGTGCCTCATTTTAGAGAGCTTCAGTCCTGCAGTAAGTGGCAGGATGTGGTTAGAGTTGGGGAGATCCTGAAGCACCGCTCTTGTCCAAGACACCCTGAAGGGCAAGATTTTAGCCTTGGCAGATCCTGGGCTCAGTGGGACAGGCTTTCAGTGCCTGAAGAACAAGGTCTCTCTGGGGTCATAAATTCCAGGGGCCTGGTGAGCAGGCCCACAAAGCTGTTGTGACAGCAGTGGTTAAATTAAGTGCCCTTGCAGAGCAGGGCAGGGCAGGCTTGCACAGTGGGATTTATGGCCTCCCTGCCCCATTTGCTGCCAATCAGCCTAGCTCTCCCAAGCCTGTCCTGTGAGGGAGACCCATGCTCCTTTCTCCAGGAGCTGCTGCTCTCCCCCCAGGGAGCCAGCAAGGGCTGGCTAGCCTGGGCTATAAGGATGGCAGTGCCTCTGTGACTGGGACCAATACCTCTCTGCCCTCTGGGCCTCCGGAATAGCTGGAGGGGAAGGAAGACCTGAGGCCATTCTTTTTTTTTTTTTTAGATTTATTTATTATACGTATGTACATTGTAGTTGTCTTCAGACACTCCAGAAGAGGGCGCCAGATCTCGTTATGGATGGTTGTGAGCCACCATGTGGTTGCTGGGATTTGAACTCAGGACCTTCAAAAGAGCAAGCAGTGTCTTTAACCACTGAGCCATCTCTCCAGCCCCTGACCTGAGGCCATTATATCTGAGGTCTATTCTTATGTACTTTCTTCCTACCTTCACTCAGTTGTCCACTCCTCTGCAGGGACTACCCCTGCTGACACCTTTTCTGTTCCTCTTCATCCACCAAGTCCCAGAGGGAGCTGCATCCTGTTACTTCTATCTGGGTGCCACTAGCTGTCGGGCCCTGGGATTTCCGTTCAGTTGGAAGAGGCTGGCCTGGGAGGAACATAGACATGGGGCCATTTTGCCCTGCAAGATCCTCAAATCTGTAAATCGAGACATCAGCCCCGCCCATTTCCCAGTTACCTCACCGGCATGCTCTCTCTGGTTCAGTGTGGCCCTCCATTTTGTGTGAGGGGATGAGGGTACCTAGGACAGAGTGCCCTATTGATGTGTCCTGGCTGAGTTACCCTGGCTTCTGGAGGTGATGGAAGGTTGCAAAGGGGGATTGTGTCTGCATCAGAGATCATAGAAAACAAGGGTTTTATGGACAAAGACAAGGATAGGTGAGTTCTGCAACTAAAGCCTTGGGTTGCAAATGCATATATGTGCATGTACACCGTGTATATGTGCGTATAGTGTGCTGTGTGGGTGCTAAATGTATATTGTGCAAATGTGAGTGTGTGTATGTACCTGTGTGCATTTGTGTATAAGCATGATTTTCCTTTTTTTTCCAATTTTTTTTAGATATTTTCTTAATTTACATTTCAAATGCTATTTGGAAAAGTTCCCTCTACCCCCCCTCCACCCTGCTCCCCTACCCACTCACTCCCACTTCTTGGCCCTGGTGTTCCCCTGTATTGGGGCATATAAAGTTTGCAATACCAAGGGTCCTCTCTTCCCAATGATGGCCGACTACACCATCTTCTGCTACATATGAAGCTAGAGACACAAGCTCTGGGGGTTCTGGTTAGTTCATATTGTTGTTCCTCTTATAGGGTTGCAGACCCCATTCAGCTCCTGGGATACTTTCTCTAGCTTCTCCATTGGGAGCCCTGTTTTCCATCCTATAGATGACTGTGAGCATCCACTTCTGTATTTGCTAGGCACTGGCATAGCCTCATATGAGACAGTTATATCAGGGTCCCTTCAGCAAACTCTTGCTGTCCTATAAGGCATGATTTTCTAATGTATGTGCATACATGTTATACATGTACAGATGACCATGTGACCTGTATAGCCCTGCACATGGTGGATGCTGAGAATGTCCCCAGAGCGCACGCTATTGGGGTGACCCTCTATCTTCCTGTCCAAGACCTTGCACAGACAACTCAGGAAACCTTTTGAAAGGTCCTGGTTTCCATGCCCCTAAAGGCAACAGGGAGTGAGAGGCGAGGAAATGACCAATGCCTAGCAGTCAAGAAGAGTCTCTGGGGAGGCTGCTCACTCCTAACTCAGAGCAGAATTGGTCCCAGGCTCATCTCAGGCCTATCCTGGCGCTATCTGTCCTTCAAGTGACTGTTCATCTGCTCCAGCCCCTCTGATAGCACATCCATACCTCTGCTTGCTGTCTGCTTCACTGGAAAAATGATGACTGGGAGTCAGGTGAAGGGTCATCTCATTGTCCCCCTTCTGCCATCCTGCCTCGCCTGCCCTGGTGTGCCAGCTGCCTCCATTCTGGGAACAGGACTGGATCTGGTCTACAAAGCAGATTGGCTACTGCTCTTGTGAGTTTGCTTGCCACAGCTTTTAGGGTTTCCCCTGGGCTTTAAAGCCTCATTTCCCATTTGTTTCCCCAGGCCAGGGTAGAGGACATATGTACATTAAGGGGTGATCTAATGGGGAACTTCCTATCTAAGTTGGTCCCAAGCCTCAGGACAGTAGAGCTAGGCAGATGCAGGCAAGAGAAGAGCCAATCAGACAGAGGACAGCGGTCGAGCAGCACCCTAAGGCAGTGGAAAGGGAGCCGGGACTGCTGCTGGAGACCGGGCCAAGTCAGCAGTGCTGGACATCAAAGCCCTAGGTATGTTCCCAGGATGCTGGTTCCCTCCCATGGAGAAACAGATGTCCCTTTGATGATGAGAAGAAAGGAAGTTGTACAGGCGTGGGTGGGAGGGGCAAGGGAGATGGAGCTTCTTCTTCTGGTCACCGAGGAACCAGAGTCCATCACAAATCCCATGGCCTCTACTTCCTGTGATCTGTGACACCAAGCCTGCTGGTTTCCAAGGGAAGGGGCAGCAGGGGGAGGTCTATGTCCTGGTTGAATGGGGGGTGTGTGATTAATCTTGCTATGGTCAGACAACTGCATGGTATATTCTCTGACCACTTCATGGGACCCTGGAGTGCTCAGTGAGGTGTCTCCTGAATGCCTTGGGAGCACTTCAGCCTGGCCCTCCAGTCTTTCTGGTCTCCCTATTCTAGTAAGAAAAAGGCTTGTGGGTTGGAGAGATGGCTTAGCAGGTAAGAGCACTGACTGCTCTTCCGAAGGTCCCGAGTTCAAAACCCAGCAACCACATGGTGGCTCACAACCATCTGTAATGGGATCTGATGCCTTTTTCTGGTGTGTCTGAAGACAGCTATGGTGTACTTACATATAATAATAAATAAATCTTTGGGCAGGAGCAAGCGGGGCTGGAGTGAGCAGAAGTCCTGAGTTTAATTCCCAGCAAGCACATGATTGCTCACAACCATCTGTACAGCTATAGTGTACTCATGTACATAAAATAAATAAATAAAAATCTTTAAAAAAAAGAAAAGGAAGAAGAAGAAGAAGAAGAAGAAGAAGAAGAAGAAGAAGAAGAAGAAGAAGAAGAAGAAGAAGGAGGAGGAGGAGGAGGAGGAGGAGGAGGAGGAGGAGGAGGAGGAGGAGGAGGAAAAGGCTGTGTGCCTCAAAGTCTCTGCTTCTTTGTGAGCTGCCAACTGTCCCCTAGGTTCCTACAGTGTCTCTGTCTAGGTCATCTGCCCACACCTCTTTTAAGATGCTTTTGTAATGTTTGCCATCAAGTGGGTCACTGACGTGGCTCAGTAGATGAAGGCGCTCACTGTTCAAGCCTGGAAACCCGAGTTCAATCCTAGGGGAGGTAGAAGGGAATAAAAATATTTCAGAAAGTTGTCCCCTGGCCTCCACCTGAGTGCCATGGTGTAAATGCCCACATATTAATCATTCCCCAACACAATAAATAATAATAATAATAATAATGTTGAAAAAAATCCCACAAAGCTCCTCTCTCTCTAGTCACATTACTGTGACCGGCTGGCAAATATCACAGGAACTGTGTGTGCTATGCAGGGTGAACACAAGGTCAGTGGTGCCACTGGGGATGTGAGCTGAGGACTGGATCCTGTCCCTACCCTTCCTCTCACTGGTCCTTGTTAGCCACATTTCTCACTGAAGCCCCCTAGAGGCTCCAATCTGTGACCCTCACAACCCATCAGTTAGAGCCTGTGGCCAGAACTTGGTGAGAGCAGAGGTGCCCTGGTACATCATCAAAGAGTCTGGATTCAGGGGTGGGGTGAAGGATGATGGGCCTTCCCTGGGGCCTCTCTGCACCCCATTAGCACTTTCCAGAGAAACCCAGGGTCCTGGGGTACTGAGGAGGGATTTGGTCTCTGTGGGAGACCATTGGCTGCCTTGCTAAAGTATGGTTTGGGGTCCCACTGCTTCAAGATGCTTCAACCAGGAGGAAGTATCTTCAGGAGAACATATTCAGCAGTGCCCTGCTGTTGTTCAACAGTTTCTGCATGGAGAGGCCTCTCTGCCTACATCCTACAGATCCAGCATGGGGACTCCTTTTGCCTCACAGTTATCTTGTCAAAACAGATTCTTCTGTGTAGCTCCACGGGGTTCTAGGTCTCTGTACCTCAACTCTGCCGTGCTTTGGTATCTGCTTCTGGAATTCCACCTTGGTGACACTAGCGCCTGCAGGCTTTGTTCAAAAGTCGGTGAAGCCAAGTTTTTCCAGAGACCTTTGGTGGTCCTCTTTCTTGCTGACTACAGTGTGCTTATCTGCTTATCTGCTTGATGGGATGGAGGAGCCCAAAGCCTGAGGGCAAAGAGCTAAGACTGATCTGTGTTCCTTCCTCCAGGAACTGAACTTCACTTTCACTAACCTTTCACTTGGGTCCAGGCTCCAGTCAGCCACCTGGTGAATAAAACCAGCCTCCAGTCACTCTAACCATTTGGGAAAGAAAGAAGGAAAGAAAGCAGAGGTGGGGGTGGTGGGGCCATTGGAAAATAAATTTGCAAGCCCTGTCTGCGACGGTGGCATCCCAATGTCCACTGCTGACGTGGAAAAATAAAAGTCGCTCACTTGTTTTCTTCCCCCTCTCTTTCTGAATGATTTGATGTTTTATTCCCCTCCATCAAACTCTCTATTCTGTGCTAATGGCAGAATAATAAAAAATTATCCCTCATAGCATGTGAGCGAGAGGACAAGCTGAGAGCCCAGGAGAGGGAGGAAGGAGAGGAAGAAAAAGGTTATTATAAACGTGTCAGCCTTGTTTATGGCCTTTTATCAGCTGGGGAGAGGCAAGGGGGAGAGGCACCGTCAGTGCACACTCTAAAGCCCTGCCAGCTTGGTTGGGGGCTGTAAATAATTTTTATCTTCAGCTGCATTTAGATGTTTTAAAATACACACCCGCCAGCCATCACGGGGAGCCGGCTGAGCCTGCAGGGGCAAAGCAGGGTGAGCATGCCCACCTTTTGGCCCCTTTGAAGAAACTGTATTTGACAGTCAGGGCTTTCAAAAGCAGCTTTCCTGCTAAAGGCCACATCCCAGGGAGCCTGCAAAGGGAGAATGAGAGGCTCATCTGGTGACTGCCAAACTCTCTGCTGCTTGGCCCGGGGCTAATCTAACAGGGGAAGATGTACAGTGTTGAGCAAGGACATGGCTACCCTGGGCTAGCGCTCTATTTATCCTCAATGTCAGGTACCCTGCCTCTATCCTGGACTAGTGAATCTGTAGCTTTATTTTTAGAGCCTACAGTTTTATTCACACTACCACTTGTAAGGCCAACACTTACTGAGCACCTATTCTGGGTTCGAGGGCAGAGGAACTCAGATTACCTCAACTCGTCCTTTGCTCTCTCTTCTACAGACTCCGAAGACCACCCTTCTTGACCTTTAGTGGCCAATTGCCGTCTAGGTTTGAAATATGCTGTCTGAAGGTAGTATATCCAGAGGTGACTCCTGGCCTTGAAATATGTGCAAGTGGCTCCCAAGGACAAAGCCTCTACTTACTTTTTTGGAAAATGGGAACAACAATGACTCTAGCCTTACGAAGCAAGGATAATGAGATGATGGTGTAAAGATTTTGGAAGCGAGATAAATATATAAAAAGACTTTACTGTCTGATAAATAGACAGTATGCACTAACAGTATCTCTATTTTTAGTTAATTAACTAATTAATTAATTATGTACCCATGGGTGTGGAAATCAGAAGGTAACTTGTAGGAGTTGGTTCTCTATTTCTACTATGTCAGTCCCAGGGACCAAACTCAGGTTGCCAAGCTTGGCAGAAATTACCTTTACTCACTAAGCCTTCCTACTGGCCTTTGTCTCTTGTCACTTACTGTGTATAGAAATGGGCATGTTAAACTCACCTGATAATTTTTTGAATGTTTCAGTGTGCCCCAAACAAACCCAGGGCCTACAAGATGCTCAGCTCTGTTTTCTGGGACTTAACGGGAAAGGTAGGATGGGGGTGCTGAGCCTAGAACAGGCAGAGTTCTGGGGAGCTAGCTAGTCAAAGTCAGAAGATGGGAAGGCAGTGAAAGGAGCCTAGCCCAGGTGGAGAAGTGGGTAGTCAGAGGCCAGACAGTCCGAGGACCTCTCCAGGGTGGCTCCTAAATGAGTTCAGAGCGGGGCTGGGGCATGAGAGCTACATACCAGGTACATGGCCAGTACATCACCAACTCCTGCAGCCTGGGCTTCAATTCTTAGTGTTCATTAAATGTTAGTTAGCTCTGTCTGTAGATGTGGCGACAACTTGTCATACTCTAGATGCCTCCAGACTCTCAGGACTGACACTGTAGACTCTAAATATGGCAGAGCTCAGGAATGCAAAGGAAAGGGATAAATCAGATTGGCACAGTGCTGGTCATGGGAGAGCAAACCTCTTAAGCCCTTCCAGTAAGTTCCTTCTGGCTGGAGTTAAGAGGCTGGATCAGGATGACAAGATACTTGACCAAATGTACAAATATTGACCCAGCATTGAGCTGGATAGTATTACCCCCAGGGTTATGTTAGGCCTTGCATAGTATCCAGGTGTTACTGTTACATCTTAGAGTTACTATTATGTCCAGGTGTTACTGTTACATCTTAGAGTTACTATTATGTCCAGGTGTTACTGTTACATCTTAGAGTTACTATTATGTCCAGGTGTTACTGTTACATCTTAGAGTTACTATTATGTCCAGGTGTTACTGTTACATCTTAGAGTTACTATTATGTGCAGGTGTTACTGTTACATCTTAGAGTTACTATTATGTCCAGGTGTTACTGTTACATCTTAGAGTTACTATTATGTCCAGGTGTTACTGTTGCATCTTAGTCAGGGTTACTGTTGTGTGAGAAAGCACCATGACCAGTACCTGGTCAGCATTTCCTCCCCAAAGCAGCTTGGGGAGGAAAAGGTTTATTCAGTTTCCACTTCCATATCACTGTTCATCATTGGTCAGGGCAGGAGCTCAAACAGGGCAGGAGCCTGGAGCCAGGAGATAATGTAGAGGCCATGAAGGGNTTGCATCTTAGTCAGGGTTACTGTTGTGTGAGAAAGCACCATGACCAGTACCTGGTCAGCATTTCCTCCCCAAAGCAGCTTGGGGAGGAAAAGGTTTATTCAGTTTCCACTTCCATATCACTGTTCATCATTGGTCAGGGCAGGAGCTCAAACAGGGCAGGAGCCTGGAGCCAGGAGATAATGTAGAGGCCATGAAGGGTTGCTGCTTCTTACTAATTTGATTCTGCAGCTTGCTCAGCCTGCTTTCTTATAGAACCCAGGACGGCCAGCCCAGGGATGGCACCACCCTCAGTGGGCCCTCCCACATTAATCACTAATTAAGAAAAGGCCCTACAGGCTTGCCTACAGCCTGATCTCACAGAGGCATTGTCTCAATTAAGGCCCCTTCCCTTTTGATGACTCTGGCTTGTTTCAAGTTGACATAAAGCTAGTGAGTACACACCACAGTATCAGACAAACAGAAGAAAAAAGGAAGGAAGGAAGGAAAGAAGGAAGAAAGGAAGGAAGGAAAGAAGGAAGAAGTGGTGCTTGCTGCCATGCCTGACGACCTGAGTTCAATCATCAGAACCCACATGGTAGAAAGAGATAATTGAATCTCACAAGCTGTCCTCTGACCTGCACACATGTACCATGGCATAAACCTACCCCACCTGCCACAAAATAAAGAAATATGAAATAGAATTTTAAGAAGAACCGGTTAGGACCTGAAGATAATGGCTCAGTAGTTAAGAGTGCTTCCTTCTCTTTCAAGGGGCCCAACTTTGGTCTCTAGTACCTATATCTGGTGCCTTACAACCAATTGAAACTCCAGCTCCAGGGGATCCAATACCCTCTTCTGGCCTCTGTGGGTTTGTGTACAGACACAAAACATACACAGATACATACTTATTAATAAAAATAAATAATTCCCTTATAAAAGAATGTCAGGACGGGCATGGTGGCACATGCCTTTAATCCCAGCACTGGGGAGGCAGAGGAAGGTGGATTTCTGAGTTCAAGGCCAGCCTGGTCTACAGAGTGAGTTCCAGGACAGCCAGGGCTGTACAGAGAAACCCTGTCTCAAAAAACCAAAAAAAAAAAAAAAAAAGTCAGGAAGAGAGAGAGAGAGAGAGAGAGAGAGAGAATGGAGCAGTTAGCTAAGAGTATCTGCCCCTGCTTCTTGTCAATGCTTTAGTCGATTCTTTATTAATTCTTTATGCCACAGATGCAATACTACCTCCTCTGCGTCTGGCCCTTAAAGCAGTCACAGCCACAAGATGTAAACAGGTAGGTAAGCAGTCAGGATGAGCCATCATATGAAGTCATGATCTAAGAGCAGGAGTGGGCATCAGGGAAAGCAACACATAGCAGGATAGACTTGAGCAGGCTTCAGAAGTAGGCACCAAGCCGGGCGTGGTGGTGCACGCCTTTAATCCCAGCACTCGGGAGGCAGAGGCAGAGGCAGAGGCAGAGGCAGAGGCAGAGGCAGAGGCAGAGGCAGAGGCAGAGGCAGAGGCAGAGGCAGAGGCAGAGGCAGAGGCAGGAGGCAGGTGGATTTCCGAGTTCAAGGCCAGCCTGGTCTACAAAGTGAGTTCCAGGATAGCCAGGGCTATACAGAGAAATCCTGTCTCAAAAAAACCCAACCCCCTCCCCCCAAAAAGAAGTAGGTACCAAAGTTTTCTAAGAAGACCAGGTAGGGAGGAAATGTCTTACTAAGAATACAGCATGAAGTCCTGAGTGCACGTGGCCCTGTGGCTCACGGGGGGTGGGGTGGGGTGGGGAGTATAAAGCAGATGTGCAGGGCTGGGTTAGTGCCATCAACTGTTACCTAAAGCAAGCGTTTGCTCTGGGCCCATAGATTTGGCAAACATTGCGCTAAACAACCAAAGTACAAGGCACAAGATCAGCATATAAAAATCAACTGTACTTGCACATGCTGGCAATGGTCAATAAAATTAAGATGGCAATCTCATTTACATTACAAGAAAGAGTGGATTGCTTAGGAATAAATGTAACCAAGTTTATCTAAAACCACAAAACACCAAAAGAAATTGAAGAAGATTGAAGCAAGAAGAAAGACATCCTATGTTCATGGATCAGAAGACAGTGTCCTCAGCTGGTTTACACAGGCAATGCCAAGTCTATGAAGACTTCAACTCTTTGAAGTAATTGACGAGATGATATTAATTTTTTTAAAATGAAAATGCAAGGAATTGCTGTAGGAATACAAAATAGAACTGATGTCTTGGAAGGCAGTTTGGTGGTCTTAAAAAAACAAAACATGGGGCTGGAAAGATTGACTCAGTGGTTAAGAGCACTGACTGCTCTTCCAGAGGTCCTGAGTTCCATTCCCAGAAACAGCATGGTGGCTCACAACCATCTGTAATTGGATCTGATGGCCTCTTCTGGTGTGTCTGAAGACAGCGGCAGTGTACTCATATACACAAAATAAATAAATAAACCTAAAGCGAAACTAAACATACTTTTACCACATACCCCAGCACTTTGGCTCTTTAGTATATTTCCTGGTGAACTAAAAACTTGTACATATGGGGCTGGTGAGATGGCTCAGCGGGTAAGAGCACCCGACTGCTCTTCTGAAGGTGATGAATTCAAATCCCAGCAACCACATGGTGGCTTACAACCACCTGTAATGAGATCTGACACCCTCCTCTGGTGCGTATGAGGTCAGCTACAGCGTACTTATGAAGAATAATAATAAACGAATCCTTGGACCAGAGAGACCAACCAGAGTGAGCAGGGCTGTCCGGAGCGAGTGGGGCGGCCGAAATGAGCGGGGGCGGCAGGAGCGAGCAGGCCGACCGGAGCGAGCAGGGTCGACCGGAGAAAGCAGGGTTGATGGAACAAGGGGAAAAAAAACGAGTAGGGTTGATGGAACAAGGGAAAAAAAAACTTGTACATATACAAAAAAAAAACAAAACCAAAAACAAAAACAAAAAAAACCAAACTTGTAAAGGCACTGGGCCATCTGTTGCAGGTTTGTAATCCGAGCAACTGAGAAGGCAGTCTGGAGGGTCTTAAGCCTGCATGGACTGCAGGCTGAATTTAAAGCCAACTGAGTGACCCAGGAGCACCCTCGGCAGCTCTGCTCACCTGCACAAGACCCATCCAAGTAGGAGGAGCTTTCAAGGTCCTCCCCTAGCTGAGGAATTACCAACTAATGGTTGGTATCTACTAAGTGAGTGAGAGTCACTTTTCCTTGGGGATGTGGCCACTGGTAGGTTGACGGTGTCCCATGTACCACGTGGGAAACACTAACTAGATACAGAGACAGGTTATTCATTTTAAAAAAGAAAAAAGATAAGGGAGGGATCGAGAAGGAGGTGGGGTGGGACGGATGTGATCAAAAATGCAGCCTGGTCTACAGAGTGAGTTCCAGGACAGCTAGGGCTATACAGAGAAACGTCTTGAAAAACAAGTAAAACAAAACAAAAAACAAATAAATAAGCAAACAAGCAAACCTGTGTGTGGATGCCTCTAGTGGCTTTCTATATAACTAAAGAAACTTTCAGGCAACCAATATATCCCTTTGAAGATAAACGGGTTAACCATAGTACAATCAGACAGTGGAGTATTTGTTAGTGTTCAAAAGAAGTGGTTGTGGTGCTGGAGAGATGGCTCAGTGGTTGAGAGGATCCGGGTTCAATTCCCAGCACCCAACTTATGGCAGCCCAGAACTCCAAGGGATACAACACCTTCACACAGATATACATGCAAGCAAAACACCAATGCACATAAAAATCAATCAATCAATCAATCAATCAATCAGTCAGCCAGTCAGTCAGTCAGTAAAATAAATAAAATAAAATGTGGTCAGAGAAGCTGAAGAGATGGCTCAGTGGTTAAGAGCAATTGTTGCTCTTTCAGAAGACCTGGGTTCAATTTCCAACACCTACATGGCAGTTCACAGTTGTCTGTAATTCCAGTCCAAGGGCATCTGGCATCTTCTTCTGGCCTGCATGGGCACCAGGCATGCATGTGGTACAGAGACATACATGCAGAGAAGACACCCATACAATTCAGACTCTTTTTTTTTTTTTTTAAAGAAGAGATCAGTGCTGGTGAAACGAGATGCTTCAGAGGGCAGAAGCACTTCCCACCAATCATGCTGACCTAAGTTTGATCCCCAGAACACACATGGTATAAGAAAAGAACCAACTCCAGCAAGTTGTCCTCTGACCTTGCCATGGTATGAGGAAATCCCCTGGGCCCCATAGATCGTAAATGTTTAAAAGGTGAGCAATGAAGCTATGTAAATTCATGGTGGAAATGTCTAATGCATGTTGCTAAGTAAAAGAAGCCAATCTGTAAAGAGTTCAGCCTATACAATTGCAACCAGGTGACATCATTCCAATGACAGCAAAACTGTAAAGACATAAAAGGGGCAGTGTTTGAGGCTTGAGAGAAGAGCGATATGGAGCATGGAACTTAATGTGTGTGAAACTATTCTGTATGGTTCTATGATGATGGATAGATATGTCGGTCCCCAAATTTGTTCAATGTCCAACACCAAGAGTAAGACTTTAATATGAACTATGTACTTCAGATTCGTCAGTGTAGGCTCACCAACTGTAACAAATGCACTGGCTTGGGATTTTGATGATCGGAGGGGCATTGTACGTGTATGTGTAGAGGTCATATGGGAATTCTGTACTCTTTTAACTTTACTGGGGACTCGAAACTGCTCTGAAAAAAAAATAAAGTCTGTTTAAGGGACCTAGAATAGCCAAAATTATCTTTTAAAAAAACCCAAACAAACAAACAAGCTGGCAGACTCATATTTCTAGATCTCAAACCTTACCACAAAGCTGCAATAATCAAGACAGTGTAGTGCCGGCATGAGAGAAGACATATGGATCAATGGGACAGAAATGAGAGTTCAGAAATGAACTCTCACATTTACAGTCTATCGATTTTCAACAGAGAGCCAAGAAAATTCAATGGGGGGGGGGGGGAAAGAATACTCTTTTCAACATACAATCTTGGACAACTGGCTATCCGCAACAAAGGATGCTGGAACTCTTTCCTTGTGGCACATATAAAAATTATCTCAGTGTTGACCAAAGATTGGAACACAAGGTTAGGGATGGGAAAGGTCAAACTATAGGGACTGAAGCCAGACAGATTAATGGCCAGCCTGGCTATCTAGGTCTCCACGATGGTCACTGTAATCCTTTACCCCGGACTCTTGAGGTTGGCAACTGTCAGTAACAGATGCTGAGGTACTCACTCCATTGAGGTAGGCCATGCCTGGTTTCCCACCCTTCTTTCAGTTTATTGGTTTTGAAAGTTGGTGGGACTTTGGTGTAAACTTTCAGGAGAGATGATTTAGCAGTGGGTATTACTCTCCCTACAGAACACAAGAGCAATGACTTCCCATAAGGCCTCCTTGGCATCTGCAGAAACGCCAGCCTGAAATAACGGAGAGCAGTAGGGACAAAATTACTTGTAATGGGCTCTTTGACAAAATGGCCTCGATTTGTCTATCTCCCATCAGAGTTAGGGTTAGGTTTTTCATCCTTTAATTCTGGACTAACTTCTTGACTAGCACTGGCCAAGGAGATGCTGTGGTGGGTGTGGTCATGCATAAGCTTCTAGTACAGACTGAAGAGAGCTATTGCACTAGCTCCCACAAAGGGCACGAGCTTAGGCAGGCCCACTGCAGGAAGAGAAACTATGAGATAAGGGTCCTAGGGGGCTGGAGAGATGGCGCCGTAGTTAAGAGCACTAGATGCACTTCCAGAGGACCTTCATCCTCATTTCAGTTCCCAGCATCCACATGGCTCCTCACAATTGACTGAAATTCCACTTCCAGGGGATGGAACACATGCAGGGCACACATATACATGCAGGCAAAACACTCATATTTATAAAATAAAAATAAATAAATCTGTAAGAAAACCCTAAACTAGAGTCCTCCTAACTGAGAGCCGCAACCCTTCTTCCAGCTGACCACAGGCCTGTGAATGAGTCCACCTGGGAGTCGGCTCAGCCCAAGGCTGCCCTTGTAGACTGTGAGCAGAATTAATGCCCCTTTAAGACACTAAGTTTAGGGGCTGTCAGATAACTATTATTTATAGTTTCAAAAAAAAAAAAACCTGATATAGCTCAAAATTGGAGCCAACCCAGATGACCATTGATGGCGGTCCAGCAGGACAGCGGAGCACCCCACCGCCATTAAAAACTGCTTTCGATCTGAGTAGCCCGACCTAGAAGTCCATGATATATTGGTGAGGGATAAAGCAAGTGGCTGATCAATATGTAAGCCATGACCCCATTTTGATTCTTAAAAAAGTCTCTCTGTGTAAATATATAGAATAGATCTACCTTGGCCCAAGTTGGCAGGGATATTATGATAGATTTCTCAGAGGTTGCCTCTGGGGGAGACAAGAAAAAATTGGTGGGTTTACCTTTTCTGTTTTCCTTTTAATAGTTTTCATTCATTTTTAAAAATTAGCATACCAAGTAATGGGTTTCATTTTGGCATTTTCATACAAGCTCTGTCGACCCTCCTCTCCACTCCCCTACTTTGTCCTCTATCCCCTACTGCTGCCCTGCAGTAACCCCTTCTGGTTCATATCACACACGGTCTATCATCCCTTTCTTTGCATCTGGTTATTATTATTATTTTTAAATGTGCTAACAAGCTTGATGTTTCTGGTGGCAGTGTTTGTGGAAACTGAGGCGCAGCTGACAACTGTACCCCGAGTATCTCATTCCCACAGAGACACCCCCAAAGGGACCTTTGATGGCTCTGTGTCGCTCCTGGTCCTCAACCCTGGGTGTTAGAGCAGGGAGAACTGTGGGGGAATCCAATCTCTCGTGGCACAGATTTAGAAAATCTGACACACAGGAGGTACATGGACTTACAGAAGGGTTCTGTGAGACCTCAGTGGGGTGATGCAATACGCAGGTTCCTGTTCTCAGGAGTCCAAGGCTAGCCCAGACACTGCTGCTCCCATTTTCCTTAGAGTGGCCTAAAGGATCATCCAAGCTCTCTCTGTAGGAGTGATGGAGGAGGGGCTGTGTGGAGGAGTGGAAGGGCCAGAGCCCAAGAAGGAGGGGTGGGCATCTGTGCCAGTCTCAGCCTGGAGCCTTTGGCAGCAGTAGATAAAAAGCAGGAATAATAAAGGAAAGAGAGCAAAATGTCACACATGCTCTGCTGCCATTAGCCGCTAGAGAAGGGAAATATCCCATAATTAGGCCAGCCTTTTGTTTGCTTTTGTAGATGGGAGGATGAGGAGGACGGCTGTGGGTGGGAGACTGTCCCTCTGGGGGCACAAACATCTTAGGGCCATGGCTCAGCGACCTACACCTCCCCACCCCTGTTCCTGGGTCTGATGTGACTTATGGCTAGGAGGGGTAGGTAGAAATGAGGACAGGGGAGGGATGGAACTCCACCCCTTGGAAAGCCTGCACGCGCAGCTCCGAGGCCTCCCTGCTAAACCACTGAGCCGTTGTTTGTTTATATTTCTCTCATTATTATCCAAGTCACAGAAACACCCGGGTAATAGCTGTAAAATTACACACTCGCAGCTAATTCGGGTACGACTCTTGGCATAGCAGCCGCGTTTTAAGGAGAAATAAACAAGGCCTGAAATAAAAGTCGGCAGGAATACAAATCTACAGCAATAAGCAGGGAACATCCCTCAGGGCGCATGTGCGTGTCGTTGCCCCCACCCCCATCCTCACGCACAAGTGCGCATGACAGGCACTAGGCTTTTTTCATCGCCTCTGCTACCTGCAGGGCTGCCCCAGGGCCCATTTTCATCACTTGGCTCCCTGTAACCAGGGTCTGGATTGGGCTAGCCTCATCTTTGGAGAGACAGGATGTCCTTCCCATCTTGATTCCCACCCCACACCTCCTGTGGGTGGGGTACCTGTAGTCTTCCCTCTTTGACTAGGGAGAGAAGGTAAGCTAACCTCTCGCTTACCACTCATTCTTTCAGTCATTTCATGAGTAGTTACTTGCGTCAGGCACTTCGTCTTCTAGTGATCAGTGAAACACAGAAGTAGATCCTTAGGACTGACATCTGGTGCAAGAGACCGAGAACAGAAAAAGGAACACAAGAATAAACATACCCACAAAGTAAACAGGAAACGATGTGCTAAATGGTAAGCCACTTGACTGGCTAGAAAGACATGGGCAGCTATAACCACAAGCTGCCTAATGGTGGAGAGACTCAGCCAGGACAGCCGTTTCTCAAGGTGACTTATAGGAATCCAGATTTGATCCTCTTTTATTGACCATGAATATGATTTGCTTATGAACTTGAGAACTGGGTTCCATAAATGGAGAGCTCAATACCAATTTGAATTATTTAAAAGTGGGGCCTGGAGAGATGGCAGTTAAGAGCACTGGCTGCTCTTGCAGAGGACCCCAGGTTCAGTTCCTAGCACCCAGATGGTGCTCATAACCTTCTGTAGCTCCAGTTCCAAGGGATCTGATGCCCTTTTTTTTGGCTCCACGGGCGCCAGGCATGCACATGGTGCACAAACATACATGTAGGCAAACCATGCACACACATAAAATAAACCTTGACATTTCTTAAAAATACTCTATAATATCCCTTTGTTAGATGCCTGTAATAAGCCACAAAAAGCCTTTACAAAAGAGAAGAGAATAAATACACGGTAGGTTAGGGGTAAGTGCTCCAAAGGGAAAGAACAACACAGACTGGGAACGGTCGGATAGGGGCTTCAGGAAGGCCTGTGGGGGAGCTGGTGAGATGGCTCAGCGGGTAAGAGCACCCGACTGCTCTTCCCAAGGTGATGAGTTCAAATCCCAGCAACCACATGGTGGCTTACAACCACCCATAATGAGATCTGAAGTCCTCCTCTGGTGCATCTGAAGTCAGCTACAGTGTACACACGCCTTTAATCCCAGCACTCGGGAGGCAGAGGCAGGCGGATTTCTGAGTTCGAGGCCAGCCTGGTCTACAAAGTGAGTTCCAGGACAGCCAGGGCTACACAGAGAAACCCTGTCTCGGAAAAAAAAAAACAAAAAAACCAACCAACAAACAGAAAGGCCTATGGGGAGGGAGGAGAGTCAAGCTGAGGGAACACGTGAGCAGAAGGCTCTGAGGCAGGAGGACCAGTGCTGCCCTGGGAGCTGGGGCTGGGTATGAACTGGCCTGGGAGACACACAGGTTCCTGGGAGTCTGGGAAGATGGGAGGAGTCAGAGAAAGAGAGCAGTAGAGTAAGACCGGATTCTAGGTTGGTGGGGAGGGGTCTCTCTGCATGGCTAGGGGGAGGAGGTCATAGAAGAGAGTGGGGTACAAGAAAGCAGGGACCTGCCGCTGTTGTTGTCCTGGAAGGTGCTCCCCTGGCCTCAGGAAGGACAGTCACAGCATAGGCAGGAATCCGGGGACAGGCAAAGGCAGGTAGGATTTGGACATGGGGGTGCAGGAATGTGGGGTGTTTGCATGCTAGTGGAGATGCATTTCCTATGATTACCGTGCTAAAAGACAGGCCACTTTAGGACATGAGACACAGATGGCACCTGAAGACATGAGAATTGTCAAGGTTGCCTGAGCAGGGAGAAGAGTCAAAAGAAGTTTGTCACTTTGAGACTGAATGCAACCCTGTGACATCACTAGTAAGAGTCAAAGTTCCTGTCACAGCCGGTCTGGAGGACGAAACAGGAATGTCGTGTTCATCCTGTCGGGTCTCACTCTCTGGGGTCTTCTGTGTAGATGCTGTCTGGCTGTGATCCCACCTAAGAGAAGCTGAGGCAGAGGTGACTCAGTCTACCCATGTCATGACTACCCTGGGGACTATTTAAAGCCAAGTTATCTGTGGTCTGGGATGTTTGGGGGAGTATAATCCATATCACAGATGGGACTCCAAAGGGACTCATAGAACTTGTCCAAAGGTGAGAGAGCTGGCATGGCAGGGTAGGAGCAGGAGGGGGCAAGAAGAGGAAATGGTGTGCTTCGAGCACAGAGGAAACAGGAGGCAGCCAAGGAGGTGGATGGGCAAAGAGAGGTTGCATATCCCTCCTGGCACTACTAGGCTCCGGGAACTAATTAGCATAGATCAATGCCCGCCTAGAGCCTCTGGCTGAATCCACCATCCACACTATAAAATGTGAGGGGGGTATGTAGGAAGAGTGTGTGCTTGAAGGACACTGAACCAAACTGCCCCCTCTTCTTCTTAAGAAACCAGGAGCACAGATAGAACTGGGAAACAGGACATAAATCTGGTGCATAAATCAGAGTACATTGTAAAACTATGCCCACGTTGAGCGTGGCAGCAGGGAGGTGGCTGGAGAGATGGCTCAGCAGCCAAAAGCACTGGCTTCTCTCCCAGGGGACCCAGGATTGATTCTCAGCACCACGTAATGGTTCACAGCCACCCATGACTCCAGCTCCAGGGAATTAGATACCCTTTTTTTTTTTGGACCTCTGTGGGCACCAGGCACACAGGAAAAATACTCATAATAATAAGAGAAAATAAGCAAATCTTTAAAATTAAAAAATAACCCTAAGCATACAGAACATCTTTGATGTGTTCGTGTGTCACAAGTACAGATGTGAGCTTGTGAGCACAGCCCCTCTGTTCCCATGCTCCTCCATCCGAACCTGTGGCCACTATCCTGGGGTTGAGCTCTGGGGCTCTCTGGGGGCCTCAGAATGACAACCTCTCCCCAAACGTTCTTCATTTTGATTGGTCTGTTCAGGAAGCCTGGTGCACACAGAAGCCATTGAGAGCTTGGGTGATGGTGAGGAAGAAGTGTGAGGTTCCCCGACCTGAAGAGGAAAAGATCCCTGAACACTGGGAGCCGTGTCCATGTTGGCTCAAGGCCCCTGAGGGAGGCACCACACTTCAGCAACACCCAGCTGAGGCCACTTCTGAGGTCACCTCAGCAGCATGGTAGGGCCTGAAAACCTCCTCCTCTGCCCTCCATGACCCGTCACCATTCCCTGTGGGGAGCACAGAGAGTCTGACCTACACAGGCTCAGCATCATTTAACAGCTATGTTTATCTGAACTGTGAGCATCTCAGTGCTCACAGGGATGCAGGGAGAGATGTATAAACAGTCACAGCTGAACACTGACACAATAGTTGGTATAGACAGCTGGATCACCCCCGCCCCAGTTGGGAACGCTGGGCAGAGTCCAATTTTCTATATTGTCCAGATTTTCTATATCTATATCTATATCTATATCTATATCTATATCTATATCTATATCTATATCTATATCTATATCTATCTACACACACACACACACACACACACACACACACACACACACACACACACATGAATGACCTGGAAGATGGTGGCTCAGGAGCGGTTTAAACCTTTTAATTTACTATTTTGAAAAGAGAACACATTTATATGCTTAAAAAACTTTAACAAGATAGTCCAGAATAAAGTAAGAAATCTTTCCCATCCTCCTCCCCGCCACCAGCCACTCCTTCCCAGTCTAATCCTGCTTTGACTTCCAGTGAGTACAAACATGCACGGATTCTGAATGGATGACTAGATAACTTTGGGGATCTTGTGGTATGGGGGAGGGGCCAGCCTTCTTGTGGTATGGGGGAGGGGCCAGCCTTCTGTCCCTGCCCACCCTCAGACCCAGGGTTGCAGCCATACCAGGATGATAATCAATAGGACACTTTCAAATATTTATGAAACCCCAGTGTATTTTCTCAGTCTGGAGTTGTAGGCTTTCATGGAACTTGGCATTAGAAGCTAGAAGGTCAATATTTTCCCTGGGCCACTGATGACTGGCTGAGATGTAAGCCTTCTTGGCTTGCCTCTGGCCCTTTGGGCCTGGCTGCTCCTGCCCTGTCAGCTTCTTGCTGATGGTTCTTGAATTTTCTGCCATGGGAAGCTGGTAAGAAAAGGACACAGAGAGGCCAAAGATCTCCGTGGGAGCTTTAGAGTGGGCAGAAGCTCTGCGCAGACTCAGTGTGGGGATTTAGGGACGTCAGTTTCCTTTCTTGAGCCTGTCAACCATGTGCAGAGTGGGAAATCAGGCCAGTCCCTGAGCTCCTTCCGAGGTTTCCACAGAGCTCTCTGAGTGCAGGTCCTCACTGTCTCTCCAACTCGCCCGTCCACAAGGCAGTACCGAATTGGGCTCAGTTTTCCTCCGAGAGTTGAACGCTCTTGCTTGTTGTTCCTGGAGTCGTTTCCAAGTTGCCGAGGAAGCTGCGGCCGAAGAGCCCAGGCATCTTCAGACCTTGTCCCTACTTCGTGGCTTCTTGCTGGGGCCCAAGGGAACGGATGTTAAAAAGCTGATGGCATCCAGTCTGATCAGGATTGAGAGATGGCCACCCGCTCAGCTGATGGAAGGTTGTGGAAATCAAGCTGACAGTTCCATAACCCTGAGGGCAGAGCCAGGGCAGCCAAGACCAAATGAGCTTGGCTGTGATGGGGCAGAGGAGGGGCAGCCAGGGGGAGCCAGGCAGAACGAACCGCAAGGGTCTTCTTCACCCCTATGTAGCCTGTGTGGAGAGGAGACAGTATTTAATTTTGTGTAATTGAAAGGTATTTGAAGATTACTATGCTCATTATTTTCACCACAAAACTCAAACATTGTACCACCTTACCATACAGGTCCCCTCCGCCCCCCCCCCCCCCCCCCCGAGCCTGCTCACTCCTATTGTTAACTCTGAGCTGGCTATCCCTCTGACCCTTCCACACATGATGAGTCAAATACCTGCAGCAGACAGTGCTGCACTTTGGTGTTTTGTTTTGTTTTTACTTTGGAGACAGGGTGTTACTACGCAGACCCTGTCTAGGTTGGCCTGAAATTCATAGAGATCTCTGCTTCTACCTCTCTGGAATGCTGGGATTAAAGGCATGTGCTACCATGCCTGGCCCAAACAGTGCTCTTTTAAAATGACTTAAATGGGATTCTACTTCATAGAACTCATTCTGGAATTTACTTTTCCCAGTAAGTGTGGAGGAATCTTGCCATGTTAGAAACTGATCTTTACTCCTTTAGCTGCTTCAAGGTACTCCTTAATTTTTCAAACAGTTCCTTTACTGATGGGAGATGGGTAGTTTCTGGTATTCTTTTATTATACAAAAGATTCCTGGGAATATCTTTTTGCATATGTGTTCTTGATTGTGTATGTTTATGAGTGCGTGAATGCAAGTTGAGGCCAGAGGATGGTGTTGCTCCAGACCTGTATCTGTGCATACATGTGTGTAGTCCAAAGTTTAATGTGTTTCCCTCTGTTACACTCTACCTCCTTTTTTTTTTTTTTTTTCAGGCAGAGTCTCTCACTGAGCCCAAAGCTCACTGATTGGCTGAGCTGGCTGTTCAGGGAGTCCCAGACATCAGCATGAAGTAGTAGGAACTGGCGTTGTAGTCTCCAGCATTGGAGCCTAGGCTATAGCTCCAAGCTTTGAGATCAGGTGGCAGAATGGTCAGGGTTCCTAGGGCCTCTCCATCTTGTGCTTTTATCTATTAATATTTGGAATTTCTTCCAGGCTCTCAAAAGTGTCTGTGGCCCTAAGAGAGATTTAAAGCGTGGCAGAGTGTCCAAGTGCAGTGAGGTGATTCAGGACCAAGGGTTCAAATCTTACCTCTACACCGACTTTGTCTTCATCTGTACTCTAAGGGACTGGGCCTGAATATCCCCAATGGTCTCCTACTTACACCCAACTTAGGCTTAGGAAAAGTACTTCTGGAAGGTCCCTATGTTCCCAGGGACAGAGAAAAAAAAAGAGTTGAATACCCAGGAGCAGGAGATGTTGCAAGAAGAGGGTGGTCTAAGGTCAAGGAAGTCTCTTGTCTTCTATTACTGTACAAATAGAACTTAGACTAGAGTCGGCAAGGAGTATTCAGACATGAAGAGTCCTGGAAAAGCTGCTCAGGCCTGGGCAACCGAGACTCCTCTGTAGCCCTCTCTCAGGCTCTACATTCAAGTGGCCCACAGTGGATGATAGAGGAAGGAAGACTCATCTTATTTCTAGAGAACTCTTTCCAGAAATCATGAGCAAATTTCAGATCAAGCCACTAGACTTGGGCTGTAGAATTCAAGAAGAAAGCAGCCTTGGAAGCTACAGCAGTCTATGAATGAGACTTTGAAATTGGCCAGTGGCTTTATGATTACAGTCAAGGTGGGCCTCCTGGAGAAGGGAGTCTGAACTGAGTTCTTTGTGCCCTGGTAACAGGTATAACTGGGTAGGGCTCTACCACCACACCTATCAGATGGGCAGCCATGAATAACTGACTTGGCATCTCTGCTCTCTGGTCCAGTTGTGAAATGGGAGTAATAATAGATGCTGACCTAGAGGGCTGTGGTGAAGATGCTAAATGTTTATAATGGCACCTGGCACACGGTGCGCACTCAACAAAGACGGACCGTTTCTGTTACTATTTCCATCATTGTGCTGAAAGGATGGGAGACTGTGAAGAGGAAGGGGTGGGCTGCTCAGCCAGCTGTGAGGGGCACTGGAAGCATCCAGAAGGAGGATTTACCTTTTTGTGCACAAGGAGGTAACCTTGTACTTTCAAGGTGATGATCGCAGAGCCCCAGTTCTGACGCCTATATCCTAGGGAAAAAATGTTATGAGCCCTAAGTTCTATAAAGACCAGGATGCAGATGGTAGAATTCCAGATGCAGTGGCAAGATTTAAGGAAGTCGCCTGAGGCTGGGGTTGGAAGCCAGGAGATGCTGCTAATGCCACCATGTAGGAGGTCAACTCCTCTGGCAGGTGAGTGCGGTCTTCAGCCTTGTCAACCACAGATCTCCAGGGGTGGGGCTGGTGTTTCTCCAGGTCCAGGCCTCTATTTCCTCATCTGTAACATGGGAAGGGAAGGTAGATCAGGTTACTAGAGAGTCCTGACTGTGTAGCCACCTCTGAGGAGAAAAAAAAAATCAGGTATGGAAGGTGAGTTGGAGGGTCCAGGGGGGAAGGGAAAGCAGCAGACTGAATAAGGCAGACCCTGTGCCCCCCGCCCCCCACCAGCAGAGGTGACAGCTCCCCTACTTCCGAAGCAGAGGCTGACTGACTGATGGGGAGGCTCCGGAGCTAGCCTGTCAGCCAGTGCCCCCTGCCACCTTTGCATGGCTAATTTGCATAACATTTGCACAAATCTGCATAATTTAGGAAGTAGCTAGTTCTCCTCTTGGGCAGTCAGCTCTCTGTGATTTTATGAGCTTTGAAGTAGCCCTTTCTTCTTCTGCCCACTCCCCCCTCTGTTTTCCTTTCTTCTGCATCTGGCCTGTCAGGTCCTGTTGCCTCTGCCCACCTCTCTGGGGTGGTAGGTTGGACCTCTAAGGCTTTTTCAGTCCCCAGAGAAAGGCCCCCTGCAACTGTTAAGAGCTGCTTCTGCCTCAGCTCAGCCCGCAGCGGGCTACAGAGTCCAAAAGTGTTTAGGATCCAGGACGGGAGCCTCTTCCCTGACGGTGTGGGGGAGGGGCAAGGTGCACTTGGGTGACTGAGGCTTCATTTCAGACCTTGATGGTAAGGCCAGGATTGTGCCCAGTGGCTCAGAGACTTACTGTCTAAGCAGCTGCCCCCTCCTTCACCATGTTGGGCTCCCATCCTGTCCTCTCAACATTTTTATTCTTGGACCTATGAAGACTCTCTGGGGTATGAGTAATACCAACTTTGTGCCACACAGCTTAAGCAAAATCTAAAATGGCTGGCTACAGTATAGTTCAGTGGCAGCAGGTATTCTAAGCACAGGGAATGTGCTTAGCACGCACCAGGTCCTCAATTAGAACCCTAGACATGGAAAAGAAAGAAAAAGAAGAAAGAAAGGGTGGGGGGAGGGAAGGAAGCATTATCCTGTCTCAAATAATTGAACCATAAAGGGGATACAGGGGTTTCAGGCACAGCTGGTTCTAGGGGCGAAAGCATGATAACGAAGGCATTTTTTGTCCTCCTTTCCTTGGTGGCTTTCACCCCTGGAAGCTCCGCAGTTATGTCCTATTGGCTGTAAGTCCGGGAGTCTAACCATTCCAAAATCAATCATATTGATCCACTTGAGTCATGTGCCTTAACTCACATGTGGTCCCTCATTGACCAGACCCAGGTCACATTTCCAGCCTGAGAATGGAGGAGAGGGTTCCCTAGAGAATAGCAGGGGCTCTTAGGAGGTGAGCTGGGGTGGGGGAGGGGAATGTTAGGTTTCCAGTAACCACTAGCGCTTCCCTATTGAATGTGTGAATCTGATTCCAGTGTGAAGACCTGGAGGTGGGTAGGTGAGGCTGCAGATGGATGGGGGCACATGGCCTCACAGTGAGAGACTTCTTTCTCCTGGCCTAAGGCAGGACTCTTGCAGAGTCTGAACCCAGCCCCACAGGCACCTTGTTACAAGGTAGGGCATGATGCTTTCACCTCCTAGTGACCAGAACCCTGAGCCACCTGGACTCTGAAACCCAAAGGTGACGCCTGTTGTGGTATAGAAGGGACCGCAGAGGCCATCTAAAGGACAGAAGGTATTGTCATTGGACTCAGAAGAGAGAAACACAGCAAGCCTGTCTCTTTAACGCTAAGGATGCTGAGAGACATTATAGACTCAAGCAACTACCGTTTCAACACAATTCCTCAGCAGTGGTCCAGCTTCCGCCCACCCCATCAGCGTCAGAACTGCTGAGTCTCCAGCTTTGCCAGGGGCAATCTTGGCACTTGTCCTGCTCTGCAGGCCCCCAGCTGCCCAGTCTAGACTCACTCTGAGCTCCTGCTGAGCGCACTCCCTGCTGCCAGGCAACCTGCTGATTCTGCCAGTTTTGCAGAGCACTGGAGTGGGCTCCTGATCCTCAAGACGGTGCCCGGAGAAGGGTCACCTCCTTCCTGGGAACTCCTGACTGCCAGTACTGGGCTAAGAGATTTACTTATTCATCTTCAACAGCACCAGTAGGAGGCTAGGGCCTTCATTGTCAGCTGTCTCCCTGAGCTATGAATTAGGAGCTGAGATCCTGAGAGGGTGAACCATTTTATTGAGGTGGTTACACTGGTAAATAGCAGGGAATTTGAGACCTCAGTGGTCTTTACAACATATAGCACCCTTTACTCTGTCTGGGCCTCAGTTTCACTATCTGTTCGATGGGCTCAATCATTCATGTTTCAGAGTCATCCCATGCTGTCAGAGGTACATGAGTACTAAATAGGTTTTTAGAGGACTTAAGCAGTTGTCCTTTAAATCCTTGTCTTCGCTGCTGGCAAAGGGTAAGGGAGCCAGGAGCCTGAGGAATTGGGCAGAGGGTATGTGTCAACGAAGGGGGTTGGGAGGCCTGGGCCTCATGTCATAGAGAGGAAGCTACAAAAGATGAGGCTTCCGGTGAGCACTGCAGGTAGGTGGGACAGCTGCGAGCAGCCTGTCCCAACCTCTGGTGGTCTTCAGTTGGAAGGGTCCAGGTTTTGGTACCAGAGGGAGCAGAACATGCTTGGGCCTGAGCAGGGGCAGAGCACAGACTCCCTGTAGCTCCTCTTCTGTATCCCCTGCAGTGCTGATGCTGGGCCAGGCTTACTCAGGTACACTCCCAGTTCTCCCAGTTAGGGATGCTGGGTCTGGAACTGTACCCCCATGTTCCCACTTCCTGTTCTGCCCCGGCCCCCTGCTACCACTTCCTGCTGCGTATAGTCAGAGGCACACAGAGGCCACATTTCAGTTCATATTTCAAAGCTGGAGCCTCCACAAGCTTGCAGAGAGGAAAGGAAGCCCACAGGGAAGTCTCACAGCCTCACTGTAAGTGGTGTTTTCTCCCACCCAGGAAGAGCCAAGCTCTGGTTCTGGAATGTTCTACAAATCGTTTCTGCCTCTAAGATAACAAGCTGCTTTACTTGTTTTTCATTTTACAATGACATCGATGTATGTTTTGTGTGTGTGTGTGCATGTGCGTGTGTGCACGTGCAGATGCATGTGTGTGTGCACGTGTGTGTACATGCACTCGAATGCACTTGCTCTCACAGGCAAGCACATGCCTCAGTGCGCATATGGAGATCAAAAGACAACTGGCAGAAGGCAGTTTCCCCCTTCCACCATATGGGTCCGGGAGATCAGACTCAGGTCATCATACTTGGCTGCTAGTGTCATTATACCCGGGGCCATCCTGTCAGCCCACAACCTGCCTTGATGGTGGCATTTCTGGCAGACTCGTGATGTGCACGAGGTGTGGTGGCCCAGTTCCCCGTGGTGAGGGTTACTTACTTCCTCCAGTTTGCTTCTTACTGCCTCCAGTTTTCAGTGAACACAGAGCTGGGACTGAGTAACCAGGGGAGGCTAGATCCCCATAGAAATGGTCAGTGCTCCCTTGTAGCTAACCATGGCAGCTGCCCAGAACAAGAGCTGAGGAGAAAGAGGCAAGGGTCCCACCCTGGAGCAGGGAGTTGGCCTCTGCCACCTGCCACACAGCCTGAGCCAGGGACCACTAAGCCTCATTGTTGAGCTGGTTTCTGCAGCTTAACAATGTGGAGCTGCAGAACAATTGTGGATCTCCCAGGGAAGCCACTCAGACCTTCTCACCTCCCCACCTCCTGGAGAGCAGCTTCCAAAGGATGTGTATATTCTTTCCCAGGAGAGATATTTGGGGAGACCTTCCTGCTCAGCCTGGTAGTATCTGGTCCCAGGCCCCAGGTGCCTGTGTGAGTTTCTTTCCAAGTCCTTAGCTGCAGAGATGCTGGCTTACAGAGCTGACTGATGGTTACCCAGCAACGCAGCGCATATTTGGGTCAACCAGCCTGGCCCTTGCCCTCCTTCTTGATTTACTGGGACCCTAGGAGGCAGGCAGCCCAGTGGTTTTTGCCTTCTTTCAAAATACCTGGGCACTTGGTAAAAATAAATTTTTCTGGGCAAAACCCTGCAGCCTATCTCCTCTACAAGGCTGTTTATGTAGGGGCCTGGAGGGTGAGCTGTTTGCGTAGGCAGCCTAGAGGCTTGGACAACAAAGTCCGGGGTTTTATGCTCCAGTGGCTCCGGTGGTGGATTTCACGGAAGGCAGTCTTACACCCCCACATTTGACTAGGCACTACACCACACCTCAGAGCTGCTCTGCTCTACCCACTGTGCCCCTCTTCAGATCCCTGGCCTGCACGCCCCTTCCCATCACTATCCCTGCCAGGACCCTTCCCTATTCGAGGGCGCTCTTCGTCCCAGCAGCACTCACACTGCGCACGCGCTCTCGTTATACCCTGACCCCCTTCTCTCCCATGAGCACCTCAGTGGTCCTCTGCTTCCGCCAACTGGGTCTCCACACTAGAGTTAGAAAGCTACGAGAAATGCAGGTTTGATCCCCACCAAACACTTGTATAAGGCCCACTCTACTCACCCCAACCAACCTGCTCCCCGCCGCTGGGAGCCTATGCCAACCTTCCTTCCCAGACCCCCACCGTTCCGGGCATTTGTGGCTGTCTCGTCCACACCCTCCGAGGCCTCCAGGCCCTTGTTAGGTTTGCACCTTAGGTGACACTTTTTCTCTGTCCTTCCAGTATCTGGATGGCTTCTTTCAGCACCGTCTTGGATGCTCAGTTTGGACCGCTTTTGGCACTCCGGGCCTGGTACCTGCTGTTATGCTCTTGGTACCAATCCAGAGCCAACATTTTCTCCAGAATCTTTTGCTCTAGCCATATGCTCCCCACCCCCATTGGTACAAGGCACGTGCCCCAGACAGCCCGTGTTAAAGAAGAGAGGGCGGCCACTGGGAAGTGGTGGCACATACTTTCAATCCCAGCACCTGGGAAACAGAGGTAAGTGGAATTCTGAGTTTGAGGCCAGCCTGGTCTACAGAGTATATTCTAGAATAGCCAGGGTGACATGGAGAAACCCTTGAAAAACAAACAAACAGGCAAAAAATTGGAAAAAAGTGCCAAGTCCAAATAGCAGGTGTATGCTCTGGCGCATAGTCAGGCCACATGGTCCTACCTATCCACTGTACCATGCTCCTTCCCCATGAGCTGCTTTGATCAGCCCCTCTTCTTGTTGATAATCCCCGTCCAAAGCTAAGATGAACTTGGGGCCGAGGTGTCCATAATTGATGGGCCTGGCCAGGCAAGGCAGGGAGGATGGTGAGGAGGGCATCCCTGGGTCCCAGCCAGGCCCTGCTCAAACCCACTTCACTCTTAGCGCCAATCTTTCCCACCTTAGTTTGGGAGTGGGGTTGTCGCAAGAGTCTGTAACCCTGGCCTGTCTACCTTGTGTCAACAAGAGGTAACACCCTGCGGCTGGGGCAAGGCAAAGGACCCTAAGCTCTCCCTCACCCAGGTGATGGGGAGGAGGATAGATCTGGAGGGGCTCCTGCCACACCTGGGCAACGTCAAAGACCTCACAGAAGGCTACTCTGTCTTACTGGATTGGCTCTAACTCCTCCCTGACTGCATGCTGTATACTGTGTACCCCATCCCCACTCGGGCCACCCCACTCTCATCCTCCAGCTCACTCTGCTCCCAGACATTGGTCTCTTTGATGTTAGGGCACTTACCTGAGCCAGGCCCTTCAAAAACCTCTCTGGTGTTCTAGAATCTTCCTGAACTTATGCTCCTCAGAAGAACACCAAGGATGAAGACATTGAACAGCTTTCCTAAGGTCACTCAGCCAGTGGTGACTGAAGCAGGCTAGTGACAATGCCTCCAACTAGAGCCTCAGTCTGGGCTCCTATAGCAGACAAGGGACCCCAGGGCCACTTTCACACTGCGATTCCCTTAGCTTTGGTCCTTGGCCTCCAGGGCATTTGCAGACTCTGGCATTCTCAGCTCAGCAATGGAACCGGAGCCTTGGGCTGGGGAGAAGGAAGAGAGTGGCCATCTTCTGTCCCTGTCACTAGGTCTCCTCTTGTTCTCTGCCTCACAGAGTAGGGTCACCTGAACTCTTCTTAAAGCTGAAGATCTCACACCAGTGCTCCAGCCTGCAGCCTTGCAGGAGCTGAGCTTAAACCCCACAACTTCCCCCTTCCACTTGGCTCTGCTTATCCCATCAGAGGCACATGAATTACTTTCTAACTCAACCTTTCTCAAGTTCCCTGTCTCTCCCTCTCCTGATATTGGCCTCCAGACTCCCATTTCCCATGGTCCCGTGCTGTCAGCTCCTCCAGCAGAGTCCCTGGGGGCATGTTGTATATGAAATTATTTTGTGAAATCCAATAAAAATTTTAATCAGGTCAACATCATTACAGGAGAGGAGATGACAGATCTTCCCTGACGCAGATGATGTGGAAGAAAAAAAAAAAAAAAAGAAGCTGTCAATCCGTAAACTTGGGTACACTCACAAGCACATGTCAGAGACTCAGTGTGTGAATACTGGCACCATCCATTCACACACACGAGTGTGTACATTATCAGACACAGCCCCTGCCAACCTGGATATTGGTTGATGGACTCAAGTCCTGCTCCACTGGGAGACTGCTACCTGGCGTCGGCTGGAGCTGGGCCTACAATTGGCTCCCTGCACAGGCAGCAAGTTGACCCCACAACTGAGAGATGCCCACCTCAGAGAAGAAGCCTAATGCTCACAAGCTCTAGATGACACATAGCAAGAGAAGACCCATTGGGTACTCCTAAGGGATTGGGGATGTCCTCAGAACCTTGCCCAAGGTGCTAGAGGCTGCCAAAAACCTGATTTAGAATCACTGAGGTCTGGAACCCACAAGGAGAACCCTGACTGCTGTAGAGGAAGATGGCTACTCATGACAGTGGCAGTAGCTGCCTCTTGGGAGTGGGTGGGAGGGGAATTCCTTCTGGGGTATACCACAGACGTTGCATTCCTAAAGTCCTGGGTTAGACAGTAGAGACCCACTACTGGACTTCCTTTCTCCCCACTCCCTAGTTCTACCCTTCCTGGAATCCAGGATGCTATGTCAACTCCATAGCCTCTCTCTCCATCCAGATGATTCCCAGGCTTCCATCCATACTGGTGAGTGAGTACGGAGAAGTTGAATGGGCAGGAGGGCACCCTGTGCTGCCTCTTTCCTTGCCCGTTGTTTAGGGTGTGCTTATGCCTAATGTCCAAGCAAGGAACAACAAATAACCCTAGACAGAGCCACTATGGCTTCTCCTTGGACACGTCCTTCTGTTATCAGGGACCCTCAACAGTCTGTCTTCTCTTCTCCTTGATGTTCTAGCAATGACTTGTGGACTCTTTGATAGTTCAGCAATCTGATAGGAAAGAGGCAGGGCCTGCTGTCTGTGAGCCCCAGGCCCTTGGCCTTCCTGGCCACGGTCTGTGCACTATAGTCTGAATATTTGTTCAAAGTCTTCAGAGTGACACATGGTACCCTATGCAATGGTATCCAGAGGCAGAGCTTGAGGGTCTTCTACTTTTTGTTTGGTTGGTTGTTTTTTTTCAAGACAGGGTTTCTCTGTATAGCTCTGGCTGTCCTGGAATTCACTCTGTAGACCAGGCTGGCCTCGAACTCAGAAATCTGCTTGCCTCTGCCTCCCAAGTGCTGGGATTAAAAGCGTGTGCCACCACTGCCTGGCTGGGTCTTCTACTTCTTCTACTCTGTGAATACACAGGGAGGAAGAATCCAACTATGGGGAATGAACGCTCACCAGACACCCTATCTTCTAATACCATGAGATTGGATTTCCTAGCCTCCAGAATGCTAAGGAGTCAGTGTCCACTGGTCATGGGCTACCCAGTTTAAGATACCTTAGTATAGCAGCCAGGTCAGACCAAGACACCATAGGCTACTGTTGAGAGAGAGGGAGAGAGGGAGAGAGGGAAAGAAAACCAAACGAACCAAACAAAAGCTATTGAGGTGGATCAATGGGTAAAGGTGCTTGCCACTAAATTTGATGAACTGAGTTCAATCCCAGGACCCTCCTCATGGAAGGAAAGAACTGACTCCCACAGGTTGTGCTCTGATCTCCAGAAGTGTGCTTCTGGCATGCAAGGACACACACACACACACACACACACTCACAAACTCACATATATACTCACATACACTCACAAACTCGCTCACACATATGCACACACACTCATACACAAATATACACACTATACACATGCACACACATACACACACAAACATACAAATATACACTTTCATGATGTATACATTCACACACAAAACCACACAAGTATACATGCACACAGTCACACACATAAACATTCACATATACACATACACACTCACTAACTCATGTGCATACATGCATGTGCACACTCACACAAACACGCTCATGAATTCACACACATATAACCACATGCACACACACAAACTCATGGACATACACACATACACACACATGCACACACACTTATACATACTCACACAAACACACATGTAATAGAAACTTTTAAAGAAAGAAACTGCTCTGTGGAGAAGTTAGTATTGTTCCCTGTTATAGGAAAGGAGATTAAGATTCAGTAGTGACATAGCTACTCCACATTCACTGTGGCAAGCACTGTTGACCCAGCTCACACCTCACTGGTCCCATTGTGTCCTCACCAAGCTTTCCATCTTGAACATCTGCATTCTTTGCCGGGGGTGGGGGGCTTCCCCCAGGAACCACAGTTGGGTATCCCAACCGTGTCAGGAGCAGCCTCAATGAAGAACAAGGATATGGAGGGCAAATGCTTAGCTCCCTCTACTACACCTGCAATCCTCCACTGGTTCCCCAAGGATCCAGTTACCATAGCAACCTTCCTTTCTCCATTTTCCCCTCATCTTCCTTCCTGGTACTCCCAGAGGTCATTTCCCAAATAAATTCACTACCCATACCCCTGTTCTTGACTTGGGGGTCTACTTAAGGAGCACCAGCCTTAGACCACCACCTGTATGGTTGGTGCCAGCTTGGCTCTGGCCTTGGAAGAGGAGAAGACATTTTCAGTCCCACAGAGCAAACCCTGGGCTCTGACTGCGCATGCTCCTGTTCCCTCAGGACAGTCTACACTCTGTCTGGCACCAGTGTGGCCTCTGGCTTTATGGCTTCCACAGAGGATAAGGATGCTGACTGTGCTGCAAGAACTCAGCTCTGCAGAGCAGATGCCTCCCCCCCTCCTAGCCCAAGGGAGTCACAGCCATGGGGACGTCAGTGCTGCTCACTACAGTGACCAGCCCCAGGACAGTCTTCTTCAGTTTCAACAAAGAGACCTTTCTGTCGGGAGGTTTCCCAGTGCTGTGACGGGGCTATGGGACATACAGGCAAGTCAGGGGCAATAGGGGTCTCCCTTGGGAGCACTTGTAGGGATGTGGGGGGCAGAGCAGTGAGGCTTTTTACTGGTGCAGGCAACTCAGCCTCCTGCTTGTCACAGTGCCCTACACCCAGAGGTGAGCCTTCTCCCTGCCTTCCCGTTTGCCTCAGTTTTAGGCTGGGTCAGGGCTCTCAGTCACTGTCTCTCAGGAGGAGCCCAGAAAAGCACAAAAGTCTGTCTTCACGATGCCTGTCTTTCAGATCTCTGATCCTTATTGACTTGTGATCGTGACCTTAATTTTCCAACCTGCCGTATAAGCAGAGTAGCAGCCAAATGGAGGGACCGTGTTGTTCATTCCCAGAGCATAAATCTACTGAACACTTTCAGGGTGAGGCCCTGAGAGGGGCCAGGGCCAGGGCCAGGGCCAGGGCCAGGGCCAGGGCCAGGGCCAGGGCCAGGGCCAGAGCCAGGACCCCTAGCTTCCATCTTGCACAGTTTAGAATATGGCTGGGTTTTTGTTTTTACAGTTTGCATTGTATTTTCCTTTCCATTAACATCTATTTATGGAAGCTGAGATTCCTTTTTCTTTCCTTTCAGGTGCTGGCAGAAGGTTGTCTTTTCAAATAAACTTTCTCCATAAGTAAGCTGATTAGAGGATAATAGTATGACAGTTTATGAAAATGTTCTGAGATAGGGGCTGGGAGCACGGCTCAGTGGGCAGAGCACTTGCTGAGCATGCTTGAAGCCCCGGGTTTGGTCTCACACAGCTTGGACCACATGTGGTGGCAAGCTTCTCTAATCCCCGGTGGCTGAAGAAGGAGCGGGAGTTCAAGGTCATCTCCGTTCTATAATGAGGTTGGAAACCAACCTGGGCCTACCTGCGACCCTGCTTCTAAAAGAACATCCAAAAGAAAATCCCGAGGTGGACCCCAGAAGGAGAATGAGATGGGAATCTCTGAGCTGACAGGCAGCAGGAACATAGCTGTGCCTGACCTCCGCGCCTCATAGATGCTGAGTGATGAGACCAGGTGGCTCTCAGTGGTCTTCTATGACTCCCAGTGTTTCCCAGACCCCCCTACCGGCCCTCATAACTCAAAATCGCCTCCCCTGACTCATCCTGCCCTGCTGACCTCTTCCCAGGCTGTACTCTGGCTAAGAAAAGCAGACGCTGGGAGGCAGGGTACTGGTACTACTGCGCTTCCTCCAAAAAAGGGTCTGGACCCTCTGTTGCCCTTATATAACTGAGGGCTGAAAGTCTTTGCCAGCTCCTCCAAAAGAGCCCTGGCAATGGAGAGGGAGGCCAGGAGGACTTTAATCACCATGGCTGTCACACCCTGAGCCAGCCGCCCGCTCCTGCCTGCCCCTTGGGAGCTGAACTGTTGTCACATTTTCTTAGCCCTCGTTCCAATCTCCGCTTGCCCTTTCTCTGTGCTTGGCCATATATCATCCTTAAAGGTTGGTATGAACCGGAGGGAATGAGGCAGGAGGGGTTCTTGGGGATGTCCCCAGAAAGGAGGTTTACTTTGGCCCCAGTGCAGCTGTCTGGGGCTCCAATGAAGAAGGGTAAGTCTGGCCAGCTGCCCAACAGGCTGGGCCAGCCTAGTGTGATCATTACAAGCAGGTCACTGCCACCACTCTGACCCTGCTGCCTACTGTGCATTCTGCCTGCTTTGCTGGCTGAGGTCTCATTCTGTCCACCTTCAGACTCATGCATCAACAATGGGCCCCAGTGGTAGAATGAGTCACCAAATCCCTCCTCTATCCCAAGCAGGATTCTGGGCACTTGCAACTCTTGTTGCAAGACCCATCTTGTACTCCAAGGCTTTTTAGCATCTCCATTGGAATTGAAACTAAAGATCACAGTGGTCCAGCCTGGCTTTACTGCCTGCCTGACCATGCTGTCTTGGCTGTATGGCCATGCCCAAATTCTGGTCTTTGGTCCTGTAACTGACAAGATAAGGAATAACCTTATCTTGAGGATCATGCGGACAGAGGCTGAAGGGCTTCTTCATGTGTCTTTGCTGAAGCTCCCCTGCCCCCTGCCCAGAAGCCTTCTCTTTGGTTCTTCAGCTGTTAAAAACCCCATATTCTCCCTCCCAGCCAGAACTCTTTTGAATTCCAGTTCTGTGTGGACTTTCTGCATTACTGTAAATATAGGGAAAGGTGAGGCTGGGCCCTGGGCAGATATATTAGTCCAGATCTTCCAGGAGTGGCTGGCCTCCTTTCTACCATCTTGGTCTCCTTGTAGACTTGCCTCTGGGCTCAGCAGGCTCAGCTTTGATGCCTCTGAGGTGCTTTGTCAGTTATTTCTCAGGATCTGAGACATCTCTGCTCACTATTATGATTCCAGATAGACCAGACCACAATAGTGAGTAGTTACGGCTGTCTCCCGCCACCCCCTTTCCTTCCTTCCTTCCTTCCTTCCTTCCTTCCTTCCTTCCTTCCTTCCTTCCTTCCCTCCCTTCTTTCTTCTCTCCTTCTCCCTTCCTTTTCTCCTTCCTTCCATCCTTTCTTCCTCCCTCCTTCCCTTCCTTCTTTTCCTGGCACTGGGCTCTTGAATGTGAGACAAGCGCTTTACCATTTCTGCATCTTCTCGCTGCTTTAGAGAAAGGGTCTCACAAAGCTGCCTAAACTGGGCTTGCGTTCACTCTGCAGCCCAGGCTGGCCTTGAACTTCCTATCTTTCCCACCATAGCCTCCTCTGTAGCCGGGATCATAGTCTTATGCTGTCAGGCTCCAGCTCCTCTGGGATTTATGAAGGCAATGAGTCAATATGTTTGGTAATCCCACTTCTGTTTTCCAAAGGAACAGGGCCATTTTCCTTCCTTAGTGCATTGTGCCAGGCTTAGTTCTGGTTGAGAGAGGGACATGTTCTTGTTGGGGAGGTTTCTGGCATAGCCAGCTGTCAGATCACCATCCTGTGTGGCTCTCTGGCCCCCTAGATCAGCCATGAGATGGACTGGACCTGGGTGACAGCCATTCTCTGTTTGTCTGCTTAGTCTGTATGTGTTTCTACTGGCCAGTACTGACTTCTCTGAACACAGGGCTGCCCATGTAGAAAGAAGCCTAACATCCTCAGGTGCCAACAATATGAGTCCCAGAAGAAACTTTTATTTCTTTCCTAACATGCGCTTGGAGAGGACCATGTAGTGGGTGGAGAATGTTCATGATGGGGTGGGCTCCTGGCAACAAGCTATCTCAGAGTCTGTGTCCTCCCTGGCAGCCCGTCCCCCCACAGGCTTGTCCCACTATACTGGGGCTCTTGATGCTCAAGGGTCTAGAACAAACACTGCTTGGACTCAAAGCCTACACTCCACCAATCAGCAGGTGACACTGGGCCTGCTCTAAGTCTGTTTCCCCATCTTTAAAATGGAGTTAAGAGCATCTAACTCCATAGGGAACTGGTGAGAATTTAATGGGTGGTGGAGTTGAAATCATACATGCTATACCCAGGCAGTGCTTAGCACACACAGCTAGTGCCTTATGCCTGTCTGGCTTATTCAAGGACCCCAAACAAAGAGTCAGGAGGGGATGGCTGGGCAGAAAGGACAGAGTCCCCCTTCTGCCACAGCTTGCTTTCCTCAGTTTCCCCGTCTCATGTGAAGGTGACCAGACTCTACTCGCCAGGGGCAGGGATGAAGTTTGAGGGTATGTTCCCTCCTGAGATGCTTGGTCACACTTGGAGCCACACACTAGCCTGACCTTCTGAGGAAGGTGACCTTGAGGGCCAAAAGGATGGAGTAAACCAAGCCAGTGAGGGACTGATAGCAGGTAGATCCAGGAGCCGTGGCTCTGCCAGACCCTCTGAAATTCTGGTCTTAGCACTGCTGGAAATTCTTAAGCTGGGATTTCAGTTTAATTATGTATTGATTAAATGGAACAAAGGCAGGGGGCTCCGGGGAGCAGAGTCTGTGAGTGCCTGATGGAATTTCAATCGTGAGGTCCCTGCCCCACTCTCATCTCCAAGCTCTTCCTGCAGAAGAGGACTGACTCCCCCTGGGCTCTGCTGGCTTTAGGGACACAGCCTGAGAAGAAGGGGAGCAGGTGGCCTTTGGCCACAAAGCATGGGATTCACTTTCTGTCTCAGCTCCCAGCATCGACCGAATCCTTCATGTATATGACCGGGCCAAAGTTAGAGACAGACATGGGACTCCTGCCTGTGCTGATCACTGCTCTCCAGAAGGTACTGCGTATCACAGGCACCTTGCTCTGTCTCCAAGCCACTAAAACCCTGTAGGATCATGAAAGGCAGCCTAGTTCCTGCTTGAGCTAAGGTTAGAAACCCTGATGACCCCAGGGATGGCAGGCATTTTGCCTGGTTCCCAGATGCTAGGCTTCTGACATGAGGCCACAGCTCTCCATAGATTTGTGGCCATCAGTCATATAAGGGCAACGCCCCAAGCCCCTCCACAGGTAGAGGATGTGATCACAGGTCATGTAGCCTCAAGATGGATCTCCATTTTAATGAAGTACCTAAGAGCCTGGAGGCTTAGACAATAAACTCCCCTTCCCAGACACTCCTCCATGCAAAAGGTATTTAACCTCAGGCCAGCCCTGAGAACTGGGGTACCCTGAGAACTGGGGTACAGTTTTATTCATCTACTTTCCACCATGACAATAAATGTCTTAAAACCATGGACTGTCTCTTTTCATTGGGATCTGCTGTGGGGATCAATGGAACAGGTCTACACCTGAAGAGCTGGCCACCTAATCTCCTGCAGAAGGTCTCTCAGCGCTCCCAGCCATGGGCTCCACCAAGCCAAGGACTCCTCCTGGAGGGACCCAGCCAGAGCTCTCTCCCTTTTTCTCCTTTGTCCCCAGGCCAGATCCAGCCCGTGGGCCCCCACTGAGTTCTCAGCTCTTCCGTGGCTCCTGGGGGTGCCTGGGTGACCCAAGAGCCTGAGAACCAGAAGGCACCAGCCTTCCTGCAGGCCTGGAGACCCCCCTCCCCACCCCACCCAGCTCCAGTGTCTCTGGAACCTCAGAATGTGCTCCCCCACCCCCGAAGCAGTGTCCGGTGGCTTCCCATAGGCTGAGACCCGCCCAGTGCCAGCTTGGGGTAAGCACAGTCAAAACTCCTGTGTCCACTTCCCCGAGTGGCCGGAGCCCTGTGGTGGAGTGGATGCAGACACCAAACCCTATAAAACCCCACACTGAAAAATATACCTAATTCTTATTTAACAAGATTGAATGGATGTCAGCCCAGTATAGGTTCTTGTCTCCGTTCTGGAAGTGAGTCTGCTGATGTGTCTGTCCTTCCCTCCCGGAGCCTTAGTCTTATCTGGGGACCAAGCATAGTGTTTCTGTAGAGATGATATCTGACCTGAGGCTTTGGGGAAAGAGAAGATAGGTGTTAAAGGCAGGGCTGTAGCACACAGGAGGGACGCCTTCTAAGGAGAGGAAATAGCCTGTGGAAAGATTCAAGACGTAGGTGGTGGGGATACTTTGGGAGAACGCTGGGTCAGAGAGGTAACAAGCAGGTATGAGTAGAATCCATCACAAGAGGCCTGTGGTTGTCACCCTGGGTCACTGCCATTCTTCCCACTCTCCTCTCACAGCGTGGCTGACATCAGGGGCAGTTACCAACTCGTGATTCCCTTCCCTAATTGGTGACTTGTTCAGGAAGGGGAATGTAATCCAATTCTGGCCAATTCTGGCAAGGGACATCTTTACTGAACCAACCAGCTCTGAAACTCACTCATTTTTGGAATTCATATGGTTTCTTTACTGAATGAACCGGGACCAGCTGGATACTTCATTACTGACGGGCAAAAGCCTCCCGATTGATAGATCTACACAGACAATGGTGAGGATGCCAAACGTCACTCTCAAAGCAGCCAGTAGCCACAGAAGAAGTCTAACCCGCAAATAGTTTTCCTTTTAAAAAAAAAGCTATCGACTTATTATTATGTGTATGCGTGTGCACCCTGCGTGTGTGTCAGGGGAGCACACGTGGGCCAGTCAGAGAACGCTGTGTAGTTCTCTCCCTCCACCTTCACATAGTTTCCAGAAATCAAACTCATGTCTTCAGGCTTGCTCAGTGAGCATTGTTATCCACTGAGCCATCTCCCTGACCTTGGCAAATAGTTTCTTTATATAAATATTACTCCAACCATATAAGGATAATACCACGGGCCCATATACCAAAAAGTTAAGTCAGTAAATGTTTTTAATATTTTTTATTAATTCTTTAAGAATCTTGTTGTATGAATTTTAACATATTTATCTTTTGCTGTTCCTCCTAAGTCCCCATCACATCCAGTCCTCATCTCCTACTCCTTTCTAATTTTGTGTCCACTCCTTTTTGAAACCACCCAAGGCCAATTTGTGGTGGCTATCTACTCTTGGGTGTATGGCCATTCACTGGAGTGTGGTCAACCTACCAGGGGCCATATCCTCAAAGAAAGTGGACTCTTTGTCTCCTGCAGAAACCATCTCCTGCCAATAGCTCCCAGGTTAGGGTGGGAGCTCATGACACCTTTGCCCCTTCACACTAAAATGTTGACCAGCTCGGCCTTTGGTGGGTCTTGTCCAGGCAGCTGCAGCTGTGTGAGCACATCAGTACCACTCCTGTGATAGCCAGAAGACACTGTTTTGCTCGGGTTGGCTTTGGCTTAGAATCGTTCTGTCCCATTTTCCATTATGAGGGTGATGTGGATACCCCACGTGTGGATGAACGGTTCACTGTCACTCTCTGCACTGATCAGATGCGAGAGTCTGTGCTAATGACTATCCACAGTACACACCATCTTCTCTGATGACATCTGTAGTGGTTTGAAAGAAAATGACCCCCCAAGGGCTCACAGCAAGTGGCACCAAGATCTTGTTGGAGTGAGTGTGGCCTTGTTGGAAGAAGTGTGTCACTGGGGATGGGCTTTGAGGTGTTCAGATGCTCAAGCCACGCCCAGCGTCTCACTGTCTCTTTCTGCTGCCTGTGGTTCCAGATGTAGAATGTTCAGCACCTTCTCCAGCATTATGTCTGCCTATGTGCCACCACACTTCCTGCCATGGTGATAATGAACTAGACCTCTGTACCTGTAAGCCAGCTCCAATTAAGTGTTTTCCTTTATAAAGGTTGCTGTGGTCATGGTGTCTCTTCACAGCAGTAAACCCCTAACTATGATAATCGCTAAGAACTGTACTAATCTATGGGTAAGGAGATGTGAATTTACAGGCAGTTCAATAGTATGTCCAGGGCTGGCAAGGTGGCTCAGTGGTTAAGATCGCCGACTGCTCTTCCGAAGGTCCCGAGTTCAAATCCCAGCAACCACATGGTGGCTCACAACCATCCGTAACAAAATCTGATGCCCTCTTCTGGAGTGTCTGAAGACAGCTACAGTCAACTTACATATAATAAATAAATAAATCTTAAAAAAAAATAGTATGTCCATTCAGCATGATAATGGTAGTAGGTTCTCTCCTGTGGACTGTAAGCTCCCCACCATGGGCTCTTGGCCAGATGTACAGTACCAGGCATTAGTTTCCTCCCATTAGAGTAGGCCTTAAGTCCAAGCAGAGAGTGGTTGTTTACCTCCATAACATCTGTGCCAAGATAGTAAATTTTATGTATATTTTGCTGCAATAAAAAAAAAGTGGAGAAAAGCATCTCACCCTGGATACAAAATCAAGATTGTCTAGTGCAACAAGCTACCCATTAGGAGGTGACTAAGGAGAGCCCTACTGTCATGCCAGAGGGCTGGAATGCATTCTGTACCCTGTTTGGGTTTGGTATGATAAACCATCAAGTTCTTGTCCACTCTGAGGTTCACAGCATTGTGGATCACTTAGAAGATCCTTGGCATAGGCTGGGGAGATGGCTCAGTGGGTAACGTGCTTGCCATGCAAATGTGGGGACCAGAGTTCTGATTTCTAGAACCCGTATAAAAGCATAAAAGCTAGCATACGCGGAAGTCTTCTGCTAGGCTACCCAGAATATGTAAGTCCCAGGTCCAGTGAGCAGCTCCATAAATAAAATGGAGAGAGCAGTCAAGGAAGACACTTGCCAACTTTGGACTTCCACATGTGTATACACACATACGTACACACTAACACACATATGCACACATACACATGCACACACACATACACCACATACACATACTTGGAAGAGAGAAAGGCCCTGGGCCTGAGTGAAATCTCCAGGATGAGAGGGACTCCTACCCAGAGTTCCTTGCTCCCCTCCCTCTCCACTCTGTCTTCTTTCAGAGCGCTCATCACTTCCAAATATTGCCATAGGGTCAGCTTTAGCTCAAGCGATTATCATCAAATATTGCCATAGCCGACTTATTTATCTTGTTTATTGTCTGTTTCTCCCACTCAGCCTGTGCTGTCCAATATGGAGGCCGCTGGCCACAGGGGGCTGTTTGGTCACAGGAAATGTGACTGGTCCGAACTGCCACATGCTATAAGTATACAATACATATCATGTTATGAAGAGTTGCTGCTAAAAGGCGAATAAAGGATCTCATCTTTAATTTTAATATCATCACTCACTGAAGCCTATGTCGATAAAATTGAATCTCACCCAACTCTTACAAAGTAGCTGCTAGAAATTTAACATGATCTCTGAATCCCATGGTGCTTTTCTGCTGGAGAGCATTGCAATACACCAGGGATTGATGCACTGTGGCCTGAGTGTCACACGTAGCAAACCACCTGTTTGGAGGTGATCCAGGAATAAGAATAGTCAGTACATCTCTAAGGGATTATAAGAAAATAAAGAAGTTAAATATACCCGACAAATCCACAAAGATGACATGTGGCCCACAAAGCCAGGACTGCTTACTCTGGAGTTTGGCAGGAAGTATCTGTTGCTGTTGTCACTGTTGCTAGGCTGTGAGAGTGACCAACACATGGACTTCTGTCAGTTCTAGTTTTCATTGTGTCCCTAGTGCCTCCTACAGTATGCACACTGTCGGGCACACAGTAGGCATTCAGTAAACATTTGATAAGTGGATGAATGAATCGCTGTACTTCCCTGAAGGCTGTTGTCCCTACTGTTTCTGAGGGCATATATGTGCTCAGGTCTCCTACCTCCTACCACCCTATAGGACATGGGACCCAGCCATGAGCTGGGGGTGTCATCCTGGAGACGATGCTCTAAGTACTGTCTCTTACCATCTGTTTTGAGGTCAGAGCTGCCAGCATCCTTTCCAGATGATGCAGCTTTGGGGTGGAGGATGCAGACAGGAACTCACCCACTCCCTGACCTCAGAGCAACATAGGTTGTAGAAGAGGAAGTGCTCTGTGTGGGAAAGGCCAGCAGTCCCTGCTGGGAAGCAGGTTTGGAGTCTTTGGTGTCAATCTGCTCCTGGGAGTCAAGCAGCCTGTCCAAAGAGCCCACAGAGGGAGTGCCAGCCAGCACTGAGTCCTGCCTCTATGTGTAGGCTGCTGTGGCTATGACGGATTAGAAACCAGACCTTATCCATTACATATGTTTTAAAGTAGGTTTTCTGCTTTGACTTGTTTATGTTTATCTTTTATATCCTTTGTGATATAATTATTTTATCTTTTAAACTGTATTTCTTTTGAGACAGCTTGTCTCTATGTAGTTCTTGCTGTCCAGTGTAGACCAGGCTGGCCTTTAACTCAGAGATCTACCTGCCTCTGCCTCTCAAGTGTTGGGGTCAAAGGCATGCACCACCATGCCTCCATTGTAATATAATTCTTGTTTCAGTTGTTACTGTTTTTAGTTTTTGAGACAGGATCTTGCTATGTAGCCCAGGTTTGAATTTTTGAGAGATCAAGAGTTAGATAGACTCCCTGGTAGGCAGACACAGACAGAGGGGCTGTGGTTAGGTAATGAATGTGGTCAGTTTCCAAGACTGCCACCATCTTCCTCATCCTCCCGACTTGAAACAAAAGCCTGATAGCTTTTGTCTCCAGAAGTAGGTCCCCTGCTGATAGACTGGCTCAACAAGTCAAGGCCTGCTCACACCAGCTGTAGATCAATCAACCATCCTGTCTTTAACTGACCAACCCTAAAGTAGGGAGGAAAACTCTCCAGAGGCTTTAAAAGCCCATCCCTGGAGAAGAGACAAGGTTTCTTGGCTTCTCAGATCCCCTCTGCTTTGCAGAGTCTTTTTCTCTGTGGTGTCTGCATGTGTGATTCCTCACCCACAACAAACACCTTCCTTCAACTGCTGGTTCTGTTTGCGGTGCCTGAGGTTTCTCTGCTGCCACCTGCTGCGGTTCAAATCTCTCCTGGTGTTTACTTCTTTAACTGGCAAAGAAAACGAACCCGACCAAGACCCTTAGACTGTATTATTTCAAGACTCCTAGATTGTATCACTTTTTGTCCCCCCAGCTCAGGCTCTTGAGTGCTAGACTGGCAGGTGTGGGCCATCACACACCCAGCTTATGAAACTTGGAGGGCCAGGGAGATGGCTTGGAGGGTTGAGGCACTCTCTGTGCACACCTGATGACTTCAATTTGATCCTGTATAAAGGTGGAAGAAGTGGAGCAACTCCAAAAGGTGTTGCTTATACCTTTGACTTACACACACACACACACACACACACACACACACACACACACACACACACGGAGTCCAAGAATAATTCCTTCTTACCCTCTGTATCTTTCAGCATGTGTAATGAAGTCAAAGAAATGGGTGGTTTTGGCATCTGCCTTTCCATACACAGAGACAGGACACAGATGTCTGTAAGAAATGCTCAAAGCACAGGGGCAGGGAGGGTTGGTTTGGGCAAGAGGACTGTTTAGTGGGGGCCTGGCCTTTGCTATCAGGCTCACTTTCCAGGGGACACACACACCCTGAGCTTTTCTGGAACTCATTCTCTCCTCTGTAGACTGTCTAACAGGGATGGGGTCATGAGGGTCAGAGCAGTGGCTGAGGAGAGGCCCACAAAGGGCCCTGGATGAGCAGCCACTGTCTCTAATTACTCAGAGTCTAGATAGCACCCATTTGCTTGGTGTATGTAAGAGCTCGGTGGCTTGTGAGCTCCTGCGACGCAGCTGCAGCGATTGGCAGCTTCACTGTGAGCTCCTCTTGGCTTCCGCCTCTCTTCCCTCTATTTACTTCTAATTTGTTAAGTGGGCTGTAATGAAGGAGGAAAAATCTGAAACAATTAAGCGGTTCTGTCGGCACTGAGCAAGGATGGGAGGGCGCAGGGGCTGTGTCCACACTTGTCCACACCTGTGGGTAAATGTTCTGATCGCTCAATGCCTGGGACCCCCATATTTGGAAATTCCTATCATATATTACGTGCTGGAGATATAGAGCTGGTTTCCTTCCTGGGGAGGGCAGCCTGTGGGGAATAGACATATAAGCAGACAGCTATCCTGCCGGTAACAGAGAGGATTCTGTCCTCAACAAATCATCATGGGGAAATGGCTTTGTTTTTTTTTTCTTTACTTAAAAAAATTATATTTGAGTCTGGCAGTGGTGGCCTATGCTTTCAATCCCAGCACTTGTGAAGCAGAGGCAGGAGGATATCTGAGTTTGAGGCCAGCCTGGTCTACAGAGTGAGTTCTAGGGTAACTAAGACCACATAGAGAAAGCCTGTCTCTAAAACAAACAATCCCCCCAAATTATATTTGCTTATTTTTATTTTATATGTGTAAGTGTTTTGCCTGCATGTATGTGTGGGCATGCCTGTACCCTAGGAATATCAGGGTCCCTGGAAGTAGAGTGACAGATGATTGTAAGCTGCCATATAAGTTTTAGGAGTCTTCTGCAAGAGCAAACACTGTTCTTAACCATCAAGCCATATCTTTAATCCCTTCTTTTCTTTTTTAAAGATTTATTTAGGGCTGGCGAGATTGCTGAGTGGGTAAGAGCACCGACTGCTCTTCTGAAGGTCCTGAGTTCAAATCCCAGCAAGCACATGGTGGCTCACAACCAACCATAATGAGATCTGACATCCTTTTCTGGTGGGTATGAAGACAGCTACAGTGTACTTATTTATAATAATAAATCTTTAGGCCAGAGCAAGCAGGAACTGAGCTACCGGAGTGAGTGGGGTTGACTGGAACAAGCAGAGGTCCTAAATTCAATTCCCAATAACCACATGAAGGCTCACAACCATATGGACAGCTACAGTGTACTCAAATACAAAATAAAATAAATCTTTTTAAAAAATTATTTATTAATTAGTAAATCATGTGTATGTGGGTGTGCGCCTATGTGAGCTTTGTGTGCCGGTGGCCTCAGAGGCCAGCGGGCTTCAGATCCCCTGAAATGGGAATTGCAGGTGGTTGTGTCTTCCTATGGGTGCTGGGAACTGAACCTGGGTCCTCTGTAAGAGCACTAAGTGGTTTTTTCCCCCCTTCATTCTTTTGTTTTGAAAGATGGGGTGGTCTCTATGTGGTCCTGGCTATCCTAGAGCTTACCATGTAGATCAGGGTGGTCTCAAACTCAACTTCCTGAAGGCTGGGCTTAAAGGTATGCGCCACCACGCCCAGTGCACTAAGAGCTCTTAACCACTGAGCCACCTCTCCAGACTTTTCCTTTTAATTTGTCCAAACATAACCTCCATCCCTGTTGGCTCCAGAAGACAGTACAATGACAGAGACCACCCAGCTCAGTTGGGGAGGGGAGTTAGGGAAGTCTCCCTGGAGGAGGTGACTTGGACACTTTAAAAATTATTATACTTTAGGGAAGACATCCCATAGACCCCTACCCACCCACTGCCATGCAGCTCAGGGAGGTACCAAACAATGAGCAACCATGTGATGGAGAGATGAGAAAGAGAAGTGGAAAGGCTTGTGCACTATGAAGGGACTGGAATGGGAGATGGGTGAGGAACAGTCTGATGTGAGGAGCCTGTACTGCCACCTGAGGCCATGGTGATGTCCTGGCCCATGCTGCCATGTGTGGGTTTGTGGCCCGTCACCACCAAAGACCACACAGATGTCTGTGCTGCCACCTAGGGCCATGCTGAGGGCTGAGGGCTGTGCGGAATCAGCCCCACCCCTGCACTGGGGGTGGGAGGAGCCGACCCTGCCCCTCACCTAGACAAAGTTGCAGATTTAGTTGACCCTGGTGGTGCAGGTACAGGAGAGCTGCCAGGATGACCAACTCAGCTTCCACCCAGGCCCAGATCCAGGTCTCTGATCTACTCCATCTATGATCTGCTGGAGCCTGTGAAAGGGCTGGTCCTGCAGATCCAAAGCTACAGGATCTCCATGACACGGGGCAACAACAGGATACCTGACAGGAGTCCCAGTGAGGATCCAGTATTGACAGTGTAGCAGAAGCCAGAGGCCTTGGACTTGACCAATGACTCATTGCAATGGTTTGGGCAAAAACATATGCTGTGTGACACACCACAGCTTCATAGTGAGATGGTTTTTTTTTTTCCTTCTTTTTTTTAAAATTATTTTTATTTTTTGTTTTCTTTTGGGGGGATGTTGCAGGGGCAAAGGGTGGATATGGAGGGATAGGGAGATGAATGGGATTGGAGTGAGTGATGTGAAATTCACAAAGAATCAATACAAAGTTTAAAAACTCATTATACTTTATTCATTTTGTGTTTGTGCAGGGGGGTATATACATGACATTTTCTGTGTATGTGTGTGTGTGTGTCAGAGGACAAATTTTGGGAGCTGGCTCTTTCCTTCTACCATATGGGTCTTGAGGATTGAATTCAGATCTTCCAGTTTGGTGACAAGTACCTGTTTTATGCTGTCCTGTCTCAAAAGCACTATTTTTTAAGCACTGATAGAGATCTACTCCAGCTATTTGCTCAGCATGACTACAGCTGGGGGCTAGCAGTTGGCAGAGTGCTTGCCTAGCATGCATGAAGTCCTGGGTCTGGTCTCCAACAGTGCATCAGCCAGGTATGGTAATGTATGCCTGTACCCCGAACAAGCCAGGTATAATGTATGCCTGTACCCCCAACAAGCCAGGTATAATGTATGCCTGTACCCCCAACAAGCCAGGTATGGTAATGTATGTCTGCACCCCCCCTCCAACAGGCCAGGTATGGTAATGTATGCCTGTATCCTCAACAAGCCAGGTATGGTAATGTATGCCTGTAACCTCAACAAGCCAGGTATGGTAATGTATGCCTGTAACCTCAACAAGCCAGGTATGGTAATGTATGCCTGCACCCCCAACAAGCCAGATATGGTAATGTATGCCTGTAACCCCAACAAGCCAGGTATGGTAATGTATGCCTGTAACCCCATCAAGCCAGGTATGATAATGTATGCCTGTAACCCCAACACTCAAGGAGGTGAAAGCAGCACATCAGAAGTTCAAGCTCATCCTCAGCTATACAGAGTTTGAGGCCAGCCTGTGTTACAAGACACCATGTCTGAAAAACTAGAGCTGGGTTGGGAGCAGCATTTAGGCAAGGGCTCTGCCACTGAAGCACTCCCCCTGCCTCACCATAGAGTTTTCAGGGCAGCCTGAGTATGCAAGGACATGGAGAGATTCTATCCAGGCAGCAATGTAGATGTGATAGAATTGGGGACAGAACTGTACAAGAAATCCAGAATCCTTCTGCACAGGTGGACGTCTATCTGTAGGGGGAGGAGGACGGGTTGGTTGGGGAGGATTTGAATGCTGACCTCAAAAGTGGGGAATAGTGTTGATCAAGTGATGGGAAACCTTCGGGGGTGGAAGCGATTGGACTTCAGGTTTGAGTGAGAGAGACCTCTGGCTTAGAGGAGAGAAGGTCTTGCTCCAGCTCCACAGACTGAGAGCTGGATCTGAAGCTCTGGGGCAGCCACTGGCCGCCTTTGATAACAGTGTTAATGACTCTAACTCACTTTAGTCCATTAACGAGTCTTTATTGAGCTGGAGCAGGTGCCAGGAGTGCGTGGGTGTGAGCTGGTATGCAGGCGCCTGGAAGCCCTGCCCCCACAGGAGATGGCCATCTGAGCCTTTCTGGACAAGATCAGAGGCAGAGGGGCTGCTCTCTGCCTCTGTCACCTCCCCTGGGCTGCAGGGCCACCACACATCCTTAGGACTGGGGTAGGTGTTGGGGCGTGGTCACTGTTGACACTTGGGACTAAGCTTCAGTCTTTTCCAGGGTTGCTTGCTTCCCAATTCCCATTGCTGCCACGGGTAGGGCAGTGTCAGGAGAAGTTTCGGGGAAGCCTAGGAACCCTGGCTGACAGTCCTCGCAGAACTGAGAGCACAGAAAAGAGATGCTAACCAGGAGTGGTCCCAAGTTCATCCTGGAATAGAATAATTCATGCATATGCATGAGATCTCATGACTATGCATGCGTGTATACACACACACACACACACACACACACACACACACAGAGAGAGAGAGAGAGAGAGAGAGAGAGAGAGAGAGAGAGAACAAGTAATGCCTGTGGGGCTGAGCTAGGTTTAGGACAAGGTAGGGAGCTCCTCCACACCATTTCTCTGGTCATATGATCCTGGTTTTTGAAGTGGGCAGTGTGGAAGGGACAGGAGGGGGACTCTGTCCTGCCTTGGTTCTGTCCCTGCCTCTGGCTGTGGCCCCCAGCCAATCCCCATCTGCAGTAAATCTCAGCTTTTCCATCTGCATATTGGCCTCCAGTCTGTGCTTGAAACTGCTCAGAGGGGTATGCAAAAGGCAGAGCCAGGCCATCTCTTCTGTGGATTTTCTGGGTAGCTTATAGAGAAGTTTTGAGAGGCAGAAGTTGCCTGGGCTTTGGGGCAGATCCCAAGAAGTGCTGAAATATTAATCTCATTTTACAGTTGGAAAAACCAAGGCCTAGAAAAGTAGAGAGACAGAACCAAGACCACACTACTATAGCCCCATCCTTGACCTAGAAGATGTCGGAGCCCTGTACAGGACTGCTTCTCCATGGCCTGGGGTCCACGATGGTCACGGCTTCATAGCAGCTTGAGTGTCTTTAAGACAGTCTTAACTCTGTAGCCTAAGCTGGCTTCAAACTCACAGCAATCCTTCTGCCTCAGCTTTCATGAGTGCTGAGATCATAGGCCTGTGCCTGGCAGCAAGGCGTTTGTTTTTATGTCTGTACGTGGGGTGGCCCATGAGCCGGCTGCTGTCCGCCTGTGAGTATAAAGCTGACAAGAGGCGCTGGCAGAGTGTGGAAGCTGTCAGCAGAGCAGCCGCCTGTGAAATTAACATGATATCAAAAGCGTCAATGTTTATTTGCTGGAAATATCTGGACAGGATGCAGATCGGGCCTGCAGCTGGTGCCTGAGGGTGAGGGTCACCCCTGCTGGTCCCTCAGCAGCCACTAGGCTCTGATGGCAGAGCCAGATGAATCCGAGCCTGAGACCTCCACTCTTCCTAGCTCGCTGAGAATCAGCGCTTCAGGGATATTTGTCCTACCATGGTGTCAGGTTCTAGTGGGCAGTGTGGGTCTTTCTGAGGTCCGTGCTCTCTAGGAGACTAAAGAGTTGAAGCAGAGGGAACGCCTGGCCCTGCAGACAAATTTTCTTTTCTACCCAGCCAGGGAGGATCCGCTAGTTTCCCACACATCCACTGGCCTTAACTGATTGGATAGGTTGACATCATCTGACTCAATTCAGCTAATCAGAATGTGTCTTGTAGGACTTTGAAATCCAGAGATTTGATTAGAAATTAGGAGCTGAAGTTGAGGCGAATGGATAAGAGTGGAACTGATATGCTCAGGTAACAAAGCCCAGAGACATCTCCCAGGTGGAGATGCCCCACCCCCCACCCCCACACCGTTTCCAGCTTGGGAGAGGGAACACTGGAGATAATTTTTTTTTCTTTAAAAACCAACCATGGGGCGTGATGGCGCACGCCTTTAATCCCAGCACTCGGGAGGCAGAGGCAGGCAGATTTCTGAGTTCGAGGCCAGCCTGGTCTACAAAGTGAGTTCCAGGACAGCCAGGGCTACACAGAGAAACCCTGTCTCGAAAAACCAAAACCAACCAAACAAACAAAAACCAACCAACCAACCAAATGTATTATTGCTGGGCATGGTAGGGCATGCCTTTGATCCTAGCTTTAGGGAGGCAGAGACAGGCTGATTTCTGTGAGTTCGAGGCCAGTAAGGGCCACATGGTAAGACCCTGTCACACACACACACACACACACACACACACACACACACAATCCCCAAAACAAACAAACAAAACAGCAACAACCCCCCCACCCCAACCTATTGTTGTTGTGGTGGTTGTCATTGTCATCGCTGTAGTCTTCGTCATCGTCGTTGTTGGGGAAGGAGGTGGCATATGCCACCGTGGGACTGGAGGTCAGAGGACACTGTGTAGTCGCCTCTCTTGTTCCCAGTGTATACAGGTTCAGGGTGGGTGGGTGGGATTGAATTCCTTTCTCAGCAAGTGTCTCGATTCAGCCAGCCTTCTTGCAGGCTCCGAAGAGCGGCAGGTCTACCTTCATTCCAAGGCCCTGGGGACAGACCCTGGCTTTGAACAAAGTGACAAGAAACTGAGTTATTTGGGAAGTGGTTGCTGTTAGTTTTCAAACCTGGGACAAAAGGCTTAGGTGCTTATTTAAAAACGTATCAAAGCAAACCTGGCAGCCTGGGCTCCATGCATCCCTCATCCCCTTTCTGTTACAAGGCCCTCCTGGCTGGCATACCTGCCCCAATCCTAAACTTCTCCAGCTTAGGTGCCCTTCCCTACATAATCCAGCCATTTTGGTTGCCTGGCCCTTTTGTCTGCACTAGTTTGAGCTTCCTGACTGCTACACCTGGTTCCCCTCTCCCCTCTCCTCACATGGCTCAGGGTCACATTCACTCTGGGCTCTCCCAGATGTCTCTGACTCTGGGAGATGCTGTCTCTCAGATAAAAGGACCATGCTGTCCCTTTAATCTACAATAAACCTTCTCCTCCATACCTAGGAGCAGTCATGTTCTTTCCTTTTTTGTTCCTTTTTTTCATTCATCTGGTGCCAAACCCCGAGACCAGTCATGTTCCTTTTCCTTTTTTATTTCTTGTTTTCATTCAGTAGCAAAGTCAGGAATTCTGCTGTGGCCTACAGACCTGCAACCCACTGAGAGTCAGGCTCAAGGGACCACAGAGGAAAACAGAACCAGTGTTTCCTTTCTTGTAGGGACATTTCTTTGCCGGCCTCTGCTCCTCCAGGAGTCTATAAATTCACACGGCCTTCCCCAGCCTCCCTCTTGACAAAACTGTATTCAAACATCCAAGGGAAGGGTTTTGATCAGCAGAAGTGGTTCAAGCAGCCAGGTGGTGTTCAACAGCAAGGACATGTGGAGCTGACCAGTTCAGTGTGGCTCAGGTGTCCTCTCATAGAGCAGGCACATCCAGGGTATGAAGTATTGTCAGACTGAGGTTCACTACTTACCCCTGGGGGTCAGGGTTGGGGGAAAGCTCATCTCATATATCACAGGGACCCTGTGATCAGACCGAGCGGGAGCTATCCACCGTTTTTCCCAGCACAGGAATGGGGCTGGGGTGAGATCAGGCCGGGAGGAGGACCTGAGAGAACGAACTGGCCCCTTGCTGATGCATGCACGGCTGGGAACTGCTGCTCCTCCTTTGCTGCATGGATGTTCCTATGGCTTGGGCTGACTTCCCTCGTGATTGGATGGCCTGCCTAGGATGATGATGCGGTGGGAAAGGTCCTCTGGAGGTGTTCTGATCCAGTCGGGCTGGGTCTGGCCTGGGAATCTGGATTCTTACCACATGTTCTAGAACGGCCTGGGGATCACTGATATCCAGCAAGGAGAGTGAGCCTTTCGTGTGGCCTGAACATGACCAGAGGAGTGGATATCCACAGTGAAGGACTAGGCATGAGAAAGTGGCTAACACCGGCTTTGAACCTTGTCCGCACATTCCAAATACCTGGGGAGCTCTTCGGCTGCCTGCCATCCAGGCAGGAGTACGTGTCTGCCCGTGACTCCATCAGGCAGCTGGAGCTGAGCCCCCAGTTTGGTGGGGGGGATCATTTTCATTCTGTCCATATTCCCATGTCCAGACCTTATCCTTCCCACAGCCCAGAAGAGAAGAAGCCTTTACTGCCTCCTGGTCCTGTCCTGGCTGATTGGACCAACGGTAGACACTCGACCTAATCCTGGCCTGACATCTCCCTCTGGGAGTCTACAGCTAAACAGGGAAGCTGGTGAGTGTCCCTGGGGGCTGCCATCTCAGGGTAACAAGCTCAGTCATGCATCCCCCTGACAGGACGTCTGAGCAAGCCACCTCTACAGAGAGGGACAGGTGGCGTGAGCTCTGTGCAGTCGTAAGCTGAGACAGGGGGAAAGAGGAAGCAATCCCTTGTCCCTGTTTGCCACACTGGACGAGGCCTCCCTGAGCCTCTGTTCAACAGGAACACCCTCTCACTGTACCCCTACCCCCAGTCAAAGGGGCTGTTCTAGCAGTCAAGTAGTAAGGGAACACAGACAGCCCTGGTAGTTAACACATGAGTGGCCCAGGGCTCTTACTCCATTTCCTGAAGGGCAGTGGCTGGCACCTACTGGGCACATCTCAGAAGCCTGGTACTTTTCCTGGACATGGTATCCAAGTTTGCCAACAGTCCCAGAAGGGAGAGCCATGATCTTCATTTCTTTCTCTTTTTTGCTGAGAAGAGCAGTAATGTGCCTCAGGGTGCCTGCAGATTATCGCAGAGCAGAGCAGAGGCTTAAGCTGGTGCCAGATCGCTTCCAACCGATCTCACCAGAAGCCAATTATGTAAAGCAGGGCTGAGGGCAGGTCCTGCTGTGATAAAGGAGTGGGGGGCTGCTGCTAGCCTGTCCCCTAGAGTGACATAGGACAGGGGACTGAGCATTGAGGAAGCACCTTTGGGCCTGTGTCCCCAGAAGGTAGCAGCACTAGAGGAAAGAGGTGGGGCACAGTCTCGGGACCTGGGAGTTATGGCCCCCTCCCATTGATTGTGGTATCCAATCAATAGCTGATTGACAGGCCACAGAGTACTTTGTGACTTACAGCTGCTCCTACCCTACCCTGTTGTGTGTGATTTCTCACAATGTTTGATACTCATCTCTTCCTTGACTCTGTGTGTGTGTGTGTGTGTGTGTGTGAGTGTGAGTATGTGTGTGTGTGTGTGTGTGTGTGTGTGTGTGTGTGTGAGAGAGAGAGAGAGAGAGAGAGAGAGAGAGAGAGAGAGAGAGAGCCAGAGGTCAACTTTGTCATTCCTCAGGAGCCATGACCTTGTTTTTTGAGACACTTCACTGATTCGTTAGTGAAGGACTCAGCCTGTCTCTGCTTCCATAGCCCCGGGTTCCAAGTGTGTCATTGCTTCAGGGTTTTTGTGGGTTCTGGGGATTAAAAGCAGGACTTTTTGGTTGCATAGCAAGTACTTTACCAACTGAACTATTTCCCAGCCCTCTCCCTGCAGTTTTCATTGTTTCCCATGAGCCACGGGTTGCTCCTACCCTCCCCACCCTCCCCACCCTCCCCACCCTCCCTTCTAAGCTTCCTAAGGTAGGATCCTGCTCATCATATTCTTCCTAATACAACCCGTGCCTCTCAGTGACTTGTAGAAGTAGGTACTCGATGGGGGAAGTTTAGATCAAGCAACATCCCATTTCCAAGTGGGAAAAACCCAGGGATCACACAAGAATGTAATCCTGTGTGAACAGCTGAGTTGAGCTAGTTCCTGACTCTATGGACCACCCAGGGTGTGTAGAGGCATATACTGTCCTGGGACAGTGTACAAATCCAGATTGGATCACCCTGTAGCCAGTGCCTTTGGAGGTGGAGAACAACTCCCCTTCTGGCGGGAGCAGGTGAATCTTCCTAGAGCTGAAGGCAGTGGGCCATGAAATAGAGAATGTGCTCACACGCAGAGCCCTGCCCAAGAGCCTGGGAGAAACCGTGCTTGCTTTCAGTGTAAGCACCCAGTAGGAGAATGACAATCAGGACTGCTGATTTCACCCCAATGGGACAAAATTCGTTTTGGGGTAGGGCACCTGGTGTTGGTAGGGCTCTGACTATGTAGTGGGCCGAACCCTCCTCCTGGGCCCACGAGGCTCTTGCTTTAGTGGCCCATGATTGTTCTGCATGTTTCGAACAACGACTGGGCACTGAAAGCTGTGGAGATTTGCATGAATCATAACAGTAGGGCACACATTTATTGGCCACTTATTCTGTGCCAGACCCAGCTCTAAGGGCCTCAAAGGCACGATCTAATTCACTCCTCACAAGCTGAATGGGCAGCTTGCCACAGTCGCACAGCTGGCTGGTGGCAGAGCCAAGATTTGGACCCAGCTCTCTTGGCTGCAGACTCTGTGCTCTTAAACCCCTATACTCAACCCAACGTCCCGATATACTATATTTCAATAGCCAAAAGTTCAAGGTCTAGTCTTACCTGATCCCCATGTTGGCAAACCCAAAGTTAGTGGACTCATTTGTGGAAGGGTCTAGACCACGAACTGAAGTTTGCCATATGGAGTTGTGTGTGTGTGTGTGTGTGTGTGTGTTTGTGTGTGTGTATGCACAGGTACAAGTAGTCAGGGGAGAGTCAGCCAACTATGGTTTCTCTGGCCAATATGCTCACCCAAGCCCATCTAGAAAGATCAATCAGCACCATCATGGTTCATTTTCGTCTGGGTGCTCCTGAGCCATCGTTATCCCTCTAGCCCCCAGTCTCTCAACCTTTAAAGAGCAAGGACCAAAGCACACAGGTCCCAAAGACAGTGTATGGATGTGGTTCCCATGACCATGCCACCTCCCCAGTCCCTCCTAACATAGCTTGATAGTTCAGGCTGGTTGCCTAGGAAACAGTGCTTGAAACGCTCTCATTGGTTGTCCCAGGCTTTGAGGGTGAGGATGAGGAGGCTCTAGGCTGAGGTTACCATGTATGTAAATGTTATGTTCTGCCTCAGATGCGCATGTGCATGTGTGTGCGTGTGCATATGCGTGTGCATGTATGTGTATGCTTGTGTGTGTAAGGTTTTGTGTGGATGTAATCTGCTGTCCTGTCAGTGTGGGAGAATGTGGGAGAGGGCTGTACAGATGTTGAGTGCTTTGGTGTGAGTGTGTGCTTGCTGGGGTGGGGTGTCTGTGTGCAGAGGTGTACATAGTCACTTTGGACTCTACGGCGGCCTCCAGGACTCTCCTCCTTCAGCTGCGAGATGTGTCATCACAAGAGCGCACAACCACTCCCCATTGTCCCAACAGTGCTCTCTCCAACATACTGCCTCAGCCTCCCTAGCCATCATCCCCTTACCTGCTTCTCTCCATGGAAACCACACACACCCAGAGGAGGGAGGATTCTGTCTAACCCAGGGAGATCTAGCAAGCAAGGCTGCAGCTTTCAAGCACATCTTTTTAAATCAGGGCACTCAGAGATTGTGGGTCACTTTGAAAAATCTGGTACATGCTTTTGATCCCCTCATACTGTACCCCAGCCTGCCCTGTTGGTGGGACTCTGGACTTCCTAGCTAGCTACACATGCAGTCCCCGGGTGAGCCCCCCGCTCATGAACTCCCCCAAGGGCATGCTGTTGGTGGGACTCTGGACTTCCTAGCTAGCTACACGTGCAGTCCCCGGGTGAGCCGCCCCCCCCCCCCCCCCCCCCCCCCCCCCCCGTTCATGAACTCCCCCAAGGGCATGCTGGGAGAGCTGCTTCTGTGGGCCCAGCTGGAGCCTGGGAACTGGTCCTGCTCTGCTGGTCTCTTTTGCTTGTGCCCTCACTATTGGACAGTTCACCCAGTCATCTAACCACATCCCTAGAAGGCCTCTCTGCCTAGGTGACAGCAGGGACCCATCAACCTGCAGTGTTCCTGTTCTTTCCAGCCTCCCCACCCGAAAAAGGCACCAGCTGTCCTGGCTCTTGGTTACCAGGTCCCAGCCCTGACTCTGGTTGTAGGGTCTGTTACCCACCCTACTACTCCCTGATGGGGCTCTACCTGCACTTACCAGAGTCCAGAAGATCCTAGCTGCTTCTCATAGGCGAGCTCATGGTCCAAGGGAGGCAGAGGGGTGGGACTCATCCCAGGTGCCAGATGGTTGTGGAGGAAGAAAGACACAGGGGTGGGTAAGGAGACCTCCAAGGTATATGAGGGGCAATCTGGATGAGAAGTCTCAGGGCGCTCTGCACAGAGCAGCATTTAAGGCAGTGTGGGAAATGTGCCAGAAGGGACACCAGGGCTGGGGAGGTAGAGGGACCATAGCTCCCAGTTGTCCCAGGTGACTATCAGGGTAGCATGCCACCTTGAAGATGGGGATCAATGGGCCAAGCACATGCCTGGGGAGGTTGTAATTGTTGCTTTTGTTGTCATGGGCAGGCCAGGCTAGAGCATGATGGGAAGCTAGAAACAGATAGAAGGCCCAGATGGTGTTGGCTTCTCCTAGGCTCTTGGGAAAGACAGGACCAGAGATATTTAGCAAGGTCACCCCAAAGCTTGTCCCCGTCTAGTGCTGGACCATGGACAGGACTCAGGAGTGACGGCACCCGACCTGCTCTGCCTTGCAGCACTGAGTGCTGCTGTGGACGCTGCTCCGTTTCCATTCAGCTGTGTTTCTTGCGTCCTTGGAGTGTCCCTTATGAAGCTGGGGAGCTGGCAGGTAATGGAGGGCCAGGCTTTACTGTGCCCGTGCCTCTCTTTACGATGCCATATTTTTTTAACGAGCTATGTAAATGTCTGCGAGTCAGAACAAAGTCAGGGCCTCCAGCTGCCCCCTCCCCCACTCGCCTGACCTTGTGTGTCCCAGGGGAAAGTTTTCTGAGGGCTGTGGTGGTGGCAGTGGTAGCCTCTGTGTGGCCACTTCCTGGTTCAGCTTGAGGCAGAGCAGGGACTATGGCTGACGACTTATTTTGGGACCTTGTGCCTGTCACCTCTCTTCCTGCTCCTCATCTACACAATGTAAAGCGTTTCTGCTTTCTGAAGCATCATGGTTCCACTACTACACAGCCCTGGGCAGTGGCTGGGCCCTGCTGAGACTTTGGTTTCTTGCTGTCAAAACAGGTAGACCACTGCTTTCGTGCTGACCAGCACTGTGCTCAGTGCAGTGGGCAAGGGATGGTCTCAGAGACGACCCCTGTCCCTACTCCTCCCTGACCTGCTCTTCTTTGGGCTTCTTTTTCTTCTTGTTCCCCGGGATATTCTGCAACACCATTCTCAACAAGGTGTCTCCACAGTACAGTGGGGTTGGGGAGCAAGGATGAAGCTGATGAGCAGAGAACCAGGCATGGTCACTGCTGATGTCCTGGTTGGGATGGTGGCTGGACTCAAAGGAGCTGGGGGAAGAGAGGGCCTGAGATTGAGCCAGGGCAGCCAGAGACCCAGTCTCTGGGTCGCCGGAGGCCTCTCCAGCCTTCCCTTCATAGTAACAGCCAGAGTTGTGAATGCAGATTATACCATAACAGGAGGTCATAAATCCCTTTGCAGGCTGAGCAACCAAACTCCCAGAGGGAGCTCTGACCATCTAGGACTGCACTGCATGGCCACTGTGTCCCCAGCTCTTAATAGCTGCCAAGGCCAGATTACCAGGCCTTCAGCACAGCTGCTAAACCTTCTGTCTTGTATTCTGATCAGAGTTCTACACTCTACTGAGGTGCCAGGGTGGCCTGGGAGGGTTGACTGGCATAGATCGTGACATTCACTCTGCTCACCTATCTACACCATAGTGTGCCCGCCACCAGCATCTCATTCATCCGTGAAAGAGAGACTGCAGGAGGTGGTGTAGCTTCGTCCACTTCACGGATGAGAAGCCTGAGTTGAGAGTGGTCCAAGATGAGTCCTGGCTTTCAAACCTACCTGGAGATGAGCCTAGCTGCCCTTTCTACCTCCTGACCCTCCAGATTTGCCTCTGAAAGGGAATATGTTAGACCTTCTTCAGAGTAGGACTAAAGAAGAGAATTCAGGAATGGCTGGTAGCCTCTCTGTCAGCATAACCACTGATGAACTGCAGATGACAGGATTACTGCCCCTGCCTCTGCTGCAGCCTGCCACAGAAAGGATATTATACCAGGGGACAGCAAAGCCAGTCTGTCTCAGGAGTCCCCTACTCCTGAGCAAACTCTAGAGGCCTGTATATCAACGGATGCTTCCTCCAAGGACAAAGGGACTATAGATGTTCCCGTAGAGCAGCGGTTCTGTCTGTAGGTCGGTGACCCCTTTAACAAACCTCTATCTCCAAAAGTACTTCCAATTACAATCCATGACAGTAGTAAAATTACAGTTATGAATTAGCAATGAAATGAACGCTATGGTTGGGGGTCAGTACAACATGAGGAACTGTGTTAAAGGGTCTCGGTGTTAGGAAGGTTGAGAACCACTGCTGTAGAGGGTGACTTCCTGGGGTCTGTGGCCACTTCCTGTCTTGCATGCCCTCCTGTATGAGCAGGCAGTTTCTCCTGGCAGGTGTTAGACTCTCCTGAACTTGAAGCTGAGGAGCCAGTGATGTGCTTAGACAACAGAAGGAGCCCAGATGTTCTTATGGAACATCCTGGCTCAGGCCTCAGATGCTTGGCGGCTTGTTACACTGCTGTAGAGGTGAGCCTCCAGGATGTTATGCTAGTCTGAACAGACTGTGTGGAAACAGAAACCAGTTATCCCCAGCCTTCCCAACCTCCCCTGATAAGGCAGCAGACACCATTAGAAGCTACCTTGAATCTTTTTAGCCCCCCGTCACATCTCCCTGATAGACAGACATCCCACAGGACAGAGGTAGGCTGCTATCTTCTCTAAACTCTGCACCAACTCCAGAATGGAGAGTATCATAAATGGTTGTGCCTCCAAAGCGCTAAGTTTTGGGAGTAGCAAAATTCTATCCTGCCCCCACCCCCTCGGTCCCTTCTGTGACATACTGGGAAGGCGTCTGGAGCTGGGGATTTCCTAAGGGGGGGATCAGAGTTAGGGAGTGACTTTCAGTCCAGTATGGACTATTATTGCAAGAGGATACTCACCCTCTGGTGGGTCTGTGCTGTCCTTGGCTTTGTTGGTTTTATATTTCCCCCACAGGCTGGCCTTGAACTCACGACATTGTTGAGGGTGACCTTGAACTCTAGATCCTCCAGCCTCTACTCCTAGGGTTACAGGTGTGTGCCACTACACTTATTTGTGGTACTGGGGATTGAACCTTGTGCATGCTACGTAAACATTCTCCCAAGCGAACCATATCCCCTACCTTTGTCCTTGTCTTGTGCCACACAGACCCTGACATCAGCCAAAGGTCTACTCTGCTTCTTTCCTTTGTTGTCTGTGGTCCCTTCTCATCAATACTCACACAAGTGGCCCTGTCCTTCAGGACCCTGGGCTGTTCTACCGTAAGCAGGGAGACAGATATCATATCTGCTCTCACCTGCCCATGTACTTAGGGCCTCCAGAAACCATGGGGCTGAGGTGACCCAGATTGGCTTCTAACTGACCCCATTTGGAGACCCAGGACTTCTGGGTCTCCCACCAGGTCCTGCAAAGTCTCTGACACCCCAGCTCCTGGGTTCAGCAACCATTCCCCTGGTTACGCATCAGGCTAATCACAACAATCACCAGTGTACCCCAAATCACACAATATGATCTTTAATATTCCCAGACATCCTGAAAATCAGATTCTGAATCTCGTTTTGTACGGAGGTCTCAGTGGTGATGGGATTTGAACCAGAGCCAGCCTGAACCTAAGGTGACCTTCCTGCCTCTGTTGTGTAACTCTGGTGGGTTACTCTCCCTCTCTGAACCTCATCTGACATGTCAGGAGTAAGCAGAAAGCACGCTGCTCCATCTAGTGCTCACTTCCTGGGTGTCAGTTTGGGCAATAGTCAGTCGTTTGCTTTGTGAGGGTAATCCCCCTCATCTCTCTGTCATGTTCTGCTCCTGGAAGTAGCTTTGGCTCCACCCCCTGGAAAATGGGCAGACCCTCAGGATTCTAGATCCTGTCCTTTCTACTTTAGTAGCATCTTATGATTTCTTCCCTTGGTTCCAGGTCAGCAGGCTCTCAAGTGCAGATCAGGACCCCAAAATTATGGCCAGAAATACTTAGGTTCTGTGTGCCCCTGAGGTCAGGTCCCAGGCCAGTGCCTGTGCGTCCTAGGTTGGATTTCCACTGCTCCTGTGTCCCCTCCAGAGGCTGCTGGGCACAGAGAAGTAGGGTCCCCAGTGTCCCTGTAAGATGTCCCTGAACCCTAGCAAGGCTTACAGCAGCAGTGTACTTCACTGGCCTCTTCTGTGGGGATACTTCCACAGTAAAAAGAGGCTGTGCCAACATCCTCCAGCCTTTTAGCTTCCAGACAATCAACCTATCCTATGACCCTGGGTACTCCTCTCCCAAACTGACATTTTCCAACCAGACAACAACCTAAGAATTCTCTGATGTCCCTGAGTTCAGTGGGAACCATTTCTGCCCCAATAGCCAGGAGTAAATTAGCGCCTTGGCCCTATTACTTTCTGTGGCACCTGAGGTGTTCCAGAGATCATGTTCACAGCTTCTCAGAGAGGAAGGAGGATGTACTAACTCAGCCTCCAGACTGGGCAGCAGAGGGTCTTGGTTCTGGTCCCTCTCAGGAGATGGCAGGCCTGCAGGGTTCTTGAAGCCTCATGCAACATGACTAACATCTTGGATGCAGATCTCTTACATCCTGCTTGACTGAGAAACCCTGGGTCAGGCTGAGAAGGCTGTGGCTCTGAGAGCCTGGAAGCAGACCTTTGTCCTGTCACTTGAAGGTTGAGCAATTTCAATTAAATTACTGGCGTCCCAGTCCTTCCCCTCTGTATGTGCACAAGAGCTGGATGTGACAGCAGTCAACATCACCACCACCGCACCAGTCAACAGACACCCATCTGATCCGTCTCATCAGCAAATGCAGTCAGATGGAAGCTAGGCATGGTGGCACACATCTCTAACCCAGTACTCAGGAGGCAGAGGTAGGGGATGTCTGAGTTCCAGGCCAGGTAGGGCTACATAGTGAGACCTGACTCAAAAAACAAAGATTCTTTATTCTGCAGGTGAGAAACCAGCTTGGAGGACAGCCAGGCCTAGCTGGTGAGTGACAGAATTAGAACTTGAACTCAGACCTGACCTTGGACCTCAGCACCTTCTAACCTTAGCTCCAGGGATCTCCATGGAGTCCTGTAGGAGGGTCACCAGGGAGCTCAAGCCATGTCCAGAACCAGGGCAGTCCTGGCTAGTGGTTGGGAGAACAGGTCGGGGCAAGGCTGGCTCTAGCCTTGGACATCAACTAAGCTGGAGCAGAACCATAACGATGATGTCTGAGGAATGAATGAATAAATGAATGAATGAGTAAAGAACTGAATGCTGACTCCAGGCTCTCTCACCAGTCGTGATGCTCACTCCCAGGTCCTGGCATGGACGTGGGAGCCCACTGGACGCCCTGCATCCTGGCAGGTTCTAAGGACTGGCTTTCCTATTGCTCTCTCACTCAGCTGGGTCTGTGCTCCTTGGTCCCTGTATTGCTGTAGATTTCCCTTAGTCAGAGGATGAATGGGAGGCAGGTCACCCGGAGCCTGTGTAGTGTCAAACCGAAGCTGTCCATAGAGAAAGCACCAACATGGAGTGGAGAGGCCGGGTGTCCCTGGCCTGTGCCCTTCCTGCCCACAGACACAAGGTGTAGTGAGAACTAGCTCGGCTGACTGAGCTGCTGTTGGCTTTTCAGACAGAGGGCCCAAGGATGCTTTCTAGGAAAGTGACAAACCACCACTAACTTGTCACTCTGTTGCCCAGGGCAACCCTCTCCACGGCTGAGTTGGGAGCATTTAGAGTTGGTTTTTCAGAGAATGGTCCAGGTGGAGGCTGTTGTCTCACTCTCCTGGCCAGCTCACGGGTAGTTAGGTCCCAGACCCAAATCCTAGAGACCCCTGCCAAACCCAGGATAGGCCCAGAGCATGGCCTAGTGCAAGGACTGATAGAGCTGGTGACAGGCTCAGTTTGGGCTGTGCCCCAGAATGGCCTTCTGCCCTGAGGACCGTACACAGGAAGTAACATAGATATTCAATAAACACTTGTGGATAAGACCTGGAGAGAGCTGGTACTCCCAGTTTTGGACATGTCCAGACCAAAGCTGGCATCTAGGGGGCCTCCCAGTCAGAGGTAGAAGAATCTATTACGTTCTCCAGCTCAGTCAGCATCCTAGGAGGAGTCTACAGGAGCCCCAGGAGCTGTCCCTGTCTCTCCCCAGCCCTGACCCCACGGGGATCCCATCCCACGGTGAGAGAATAATGACCATAATGAGAACAGTCACCCACACACATGTGCACAGCGCTTTACAGATTACAAAGTGTTTCACATACATCATCTCATCAGTTCCTCACAACAGCCCTGTGAGGTAGGCAGGGCAGGGATAAATGTTCCCATTTGTACAGATGTGGAGACTGAGGCCCAAGAAGGGCCAGCAACCTGCTTGAGGTCACACAACAGTGAGCAGCAGAGCTGGGACCAGAAGAGAGGAATCGGCCTGCCTCTGGCTCCTGACTCTTTCTACTGACCGTGCTGTTCCCCAGGAGGACCCCAGCCCGTCCCAGTTTCAGCCACACCCAAGCCTGGCCCCCACCTCCCCTTGGTAGTGCTGCCTGGCAGCCAGCAGACAAGCCCCACCCCCCCTGGGCAGTCCTATCCCTTCCCCTACTTTCTGCCAAAAAAACAGCTGGAGCTGGGCCTGGAGCTGAGCTGCCACCCATGGCTCCAAATGGTGCCCAGTAGAGTGGGCCAGAGGGTGGGGCTGGAATCTCCTTCCCTGTTTTCCTGAGTGATCCCTCCCCACAGGGGAAGAGAAGAGAGAGGAGGAAGAGGAGCAGGAGGAGGAGGAGGAGGAAGAGAAAAACAAGAAACTGAGTTGGAAGAAGGCCCTGGAGCCATCAGGACGTCAAAAGTTTGCATTCCGACTAGCTATAGGAAATAGTTTTTTTCTTTTTATTATTTCAAGTTTTCATAAAAATCCATTAATTATTGAAACCCAAGTTACAGAGGAAGTTTGTAACTTTTTTTTTAATTGAATTATTGACTCTGCCGAGTGTCGGTTCGTCGGCTTTGGATTGGTCTGTCAACTCTGGCCCCTGTGCAGGTGGGGTCCTCAGGCCTGGCCTTCTGAAATCCTGGTAGAAGGAGGGCAGGCGGTGAGGGTGAGGCTGGCGAGGCAGCAGGGGCGAGTGGGGAGAGGGGAAGAGTGTGGTGTGAGGAGGGCAGGGAGGAGGTGGGAAGGCAGCAGCCAGGCACCTTCCCTGCCCAGTGTTTCCCCGGAGGTGTGTGTAGGGGTGTCCCTGCGCCCCCACCCTGCCCCGTCCTCATATCATCTTCATGTTGAACTTGCGGGGTGCATCAGCTGAGCTGATGCCTGCGTCCGATTTCCGGGGCACATACTCAATTTCGATGTTGTGCTTTGTGTTGCCTTTGCCCCGGCTCCATAGAAACAGCAGCACCAGGCAGAATAGGACAACGCCCAGGAAGGAGATGAAGCCCATGGTGGTGGCGATGATGAGCGTCTTGATGTCGAAGGGGAAAGGCACAATGGCGCGGGTGCTGTTGGCCTCTCCCTCGCCTGGCTGGTTGGAGATGAAGGCGAAGGTCTTGTTGGGTTGATGGGGCCAGTCAGGCGAGTAGCTGCGCACATGCAAGTGGGCGGGCATGGAGTCGTTGCCGCCAGCATTGGCTGCGATGCACAGATACGTGCCGTTGTCCTGTACCTGGGCGTAGCGCACCTCCAGCGTGCCATCAGGGAAGACTGTGAGCCGCCCATTGCTCTTGGCCGAGACCAAGTGCTTGCGGGGTGAGAGCCAAAGGATAGCTGGTGGAGGGTCGCCATCTGCCCGGCATACAAACTGCACCGTGTGGCCCTCATCTACAAACACCTGCTGTGCCTTGCGGTCCCGGATGTGGGCCCGGCGGCAGGTGAAGTAGTTGGGTAGGAGCACATCCGGAAAGTCCTTGAACTCCTTGCCCTGGACGAACTCAGGTGTGGCGCAGGTGGGCTGCTGCCTGTTGAAGTTGAGCCGCCAGCGGCGCCGGAACACCCACAGCAGCCGGCAGTCGCAGGCCAGTGGGTTGGAGTCCAGGATGAGCGTCTCCAGGTTGCCCACCGAATGGAAGGCTGACTCCTCCAGGGTGGTCAGCTGGTTGCCAGAGACATTGAGAACACGCAGGTAGTTGAGCCCACGAAAGGCATAGGGCTCCACCACGGCCAGCTGCCCGCCCACCAGCTGGATCTCCTGCAACCGCAGCAGCTCATGCAGCATGGAGCCCTCGATTGTACCGATGGGGTTGTAGGAAAGGTTGAGGAAGCGGAGATAGACCAGGTGACGCACTGCCAGATAGGGCACGGCTGTCAGGTTGCAGTGCGTGATGGATAGGGATGTCAGGTTGAGGCCGTAGAGGCAGTTGGGGGTCATGGTGTCCAGGTAGGGCCAGTGGGAGATCTCTAAGACCTTGAGTCGGTACAGCCTCTTGAAGGAGTAGTCCCTGATGGCATTGATGTTGAGATGTCGTAGCCGCAGGACGATGAGGCCGTGCAGGTGGGAGAGCGCCTCTGTGGGGATGGAGGTCAGATTGCATTTCTCCAGCGTCAGCTGTTCCAGGCTGTTGAGGCCACTGAAGGCTCGATGGGAGATGTAGACGAGGTCATTGTCACCGACCTCCAGGGACTTGAGGTTGTATAGGTCTTGGAACATGTAGTCTAGCAGGATGACGATCTTGTTCTCACTGATGTCCAGCTTGGTCAAGTTGCTGAGGCCGGTGAAGACGCCCAGCGGGATGAGCTTCAGGCGGTTGCTGCGCAGCCCCAGTGTCCTCAGGTTGAAGAGGTTGTTGAAAGCGCCCGGCTCCACGGCGCTCACGATGTTTTCATTGAGTTCTAGCTCCTCCAGGTGTGGGAAGCTGGCAAACTCGTCCTGGTTGAGTGTCTTGATGCGGTTTTTGCCCAGGTCCAGCAGGCGAGTCTCGGTGGGGATGCCCTCGGGCACCGCCACAAAGCGCTTGCGGTGGCAGAGCACGGCTCGGTCCTGCGCTGAGCACTCGCAGCGGGGCGGGCAGCCTGTGGCAGAGCCTGACAGCACAGAGCCCAGTACCAGCAGGAGGATGGGCTGCCAGCAGGCCAGAAGGGGGCTGGGCATGCTTCTCATACCCCCTGCCAGCATCCTCTCGCTCACCTGCAGCCAGAAGCAAGCACAGGACAAAGGTGGCAATGAGCAGGCAGTGCTTGGATAGACCCCGCCCCACCCCCATTCCCAGATGGAAAGGTTTCAGAGGAGGGACAGTGCCACCTCCTTTAGGGTTCACAGACAGGTCACTGTAGGCATGAGTGAGTCTCAACTCACTCAGGGCTTCCTCCGGGATAAAGCCAGCCTTGGTGAGCCACCCTGATTCACAGAGGATCAAAGGGCTTAAGGCCAGGTTTTCAGGAAATAGCCCTGAAGAAGAAGGAACACAACTGGGCCCAATCTACAGAGCACTCCTCCCTGCCAGACACCATCAAACTCTCCACCCAACTCTGCCACTGAGTCCTAGGTGCTCTACAAGCCCTGAGTACCTGTACAAGGCAACAACATCTGCTCCAGGATGGGGCTCTATCCAGATGCCAAGACCCAGTCAGAAAGCCTCCTACCTGGGCTTCTGTGGGTCCTGTGAGCCCTAGACTACCTCTTCTACAAGGGTCTAGCCCCGATGGAATCAGCTACTCAGCCCAGGGCATGAGTGCTTCCTGCTTCTTGGCTTTAACCCTGCCATTCTTCATAGCATGTGCTTTCTCTAGACTGCAGACATCCAGGCTTGAAGACCCAACTAAGCCTGAGATTTTCCTGATCTTCAAGATGCAGGCTGCCCCCTTCGGAATTCCTGCCTATTCACCTCTCTGAGTTTCCATCACCTCTTCCCACCACTGGGCAACAATGGAGTTACTGGTTTGACCTCCGAGACCAGAACAGACAGTCTTACAGGTGCCCACCCACACTGTACCACTGAGTGTGCCAGGCTGGTGAAAGCTGGGTCCTAAGACATGGTGGGAGGCGACAGAGAGATGGGGTGGGAACTGCCAGAGGCTGCGGGTGGAGTGAGCAGTGGTGTGCAGGAGCAGGCCCTGCAGAGCTCTCCTACTCCTGGTACTGCCTGCCTTGCCTTCTGCTCCCCTGTGGGAACTGGCCTGGAGGTGGGGTGGGGAGGAACCAAGAGGTCTTCAGGGATAGACCAAAGCAATGCTCCACTGTAGCCTCTGCCACCAGTGGGATAAAAAACCTCTGCTGCCCATCACCCTTGCCTCTGGCCTTAGTGGGCTGTCCTGCTGCATAATGTCCTAAACTCATGGCTCTGTGGAGAGGCCAGGCTTGAGAGTCCCATCTGTGCCCAATTTGGGCTCTTCTTCACCTCTTGACACAGTATCTGCCCTCAAGTCACAATTTATCATAGTTATCGTCCATGTCAACTGATAAGGCAACTGAGGCTCTGAGAAACTGTGACTGTCACTCAACCAGTAGCAGGGACGACCAATGTAGGTTGGAAGCTCTGGCTCTACACACTTTCAAATGCTCTACTGGTCTTCAAGAACTGACAGGTACTTCCTGGCTGTTGATCGACTAAGTGACTGATTAACAGAGAGAACTCATGGTGTCATTGACATGTTATGGAATCTGCACAGTTTTGTTATCCCCAAGGGCTTTGTCACCCACTCCCTCTCTCCCCCTCATACCCTCTCCGGATTCTTCTCTGTCTGAGCCTCTCCCTACCCTGCCCCCACAGGACCATTTTCCACAGTCACACACACGCTCCAGTGACCCACCAGAAAAGCAAACATCCTGACAGGCGATCAATAAGTAATTGGGCCAGCAGCTGGGGCTGGTGTGGGTGTGAGGCTGGGGACCTCAGGAGGTAAATAGAACTTTTAGCATCTGTCTCAGGCCTGGGCTAGCCTGGGAGAGAAGAGGCTGAACTAGGGAGCAGAGTAAGGAGCCCAGATGTTGGCAAACCTCCATGCTCATGTGTACAGCATCTGAATCTATGCATCCCCTCCCACCCCACAAAGTCACACACTGTCCCCACTTGATCCTGCACACCCAGTCTCTAAGCCATTTCCTTTTGGAGAGCTGTACCAGATGCCTTTTCAGCCTTCGTCCCCAAAGACCACCTCCCCAACAAAGTCATCTGTGAGTCACTCAGATATCATCTCTTGCCTACAACACAGACACACTTGATTCTTCCTAGTAGTGGCGTGTGATTGTGGTGTGTCACACTTCATTCCAAATGACAGTCAGACTGACTGAGAGAAAAGTTAAGGTGAAAGAGGACGGCAAAAAAAAAGAGGAGGAGCAGTTAGGGTGGTGCCATGATGCCCTGTATAAGGAAAAGCGGGGAGAGCATCCTGGTAGCTGAACAAAGTGGGAAAACATATTCCAGCACTTCAGCCAATGGCAGCTCTCCAGCCACCTCGTGATGTATGTTCAACGCTGGGGTCACACTGCCAGTGTCCCAGCAGTGGAGGCTGTCTCACCTGCCATGGCAAATTGCCCAAGAACACACTGAGAAGCAACGTGTGATCAAGAGGAAGATGCTATAGAGAATGGAAACCTCTCTGCTGGGGCTGACCTTGAGGTAGGCCCACTGAACAATGAAACCCCGAGGGATTTAAAAATGTTGATGGAAAATCTGGGCAGCCTTGCCTGGTAGAGCTGCCGCCCAAAGCCAGGCAGTTAGCCACAGAAGAGCAAGCCATGCGCCGTGAGGTCAGATGTGTTCACACCCTCAGAATCGCCTCTTCTGTGTGTGACCACACATGCGTGTGAGGGCATGTTTATTACGTGTGTATGTGGAGGTCGGAGGTCAACATCAGGTGGCTTCCCCTCTCACGTTTCACCTTACACCTTCCCATAACATCTCTGAGTCTGGAGTTTCCTATTTCAGCTAGACTGGCTGACCAACAAGCTCTGGGGATCCGTAACCTTACCTCCCCAAACACTGGGATTACAGGTAAGCACCACTGTACTTGGCATGTACCACTGTACTTGGCATGTTTGTGGGCAAGCATTTTACAGACTGGGCTATCTCCCCAGCCTGTCACCCTCTGTCTTTTACAGGTGGCTATCTTGACAGGTAGGGAAACAGAGGCCCTGAGAGGCTAGAGCGTCTGCCCATCCCGGCACAGCCGCAGCCGAGTGTGCTGAGTGTCGTAGGCTCTGAGACTCACGCTCCTACCGGGTGTGTCAGTATAACATGTTGGGGGTGGGCCACATCTGAGGGGTCACCAGGCTACCAAGTGGGCAGTGTGTAACTCGTCACCTGGCAGTCCAAGGCGGCCCCTGTACCTTTCAGGGTGCTTTATGCTTTTTAATCAGTGCTTTAATTTGGATCCTTGCCCCCTGAAGGGCTTCTCCTGAGGGCAAGAATTCAAAATTGGAACAATAAATACAAAGAAAGTAAACATCAGAGACAGGCAGGTGGCAGGCAGGGGATAGCAGTACCCAGGGCGTGATGCCCAGACCCTGCAGTAAGTAGCCTGAGTCCTCCCCAAAGCGGGGGCTGGGGAAGCAGTTGAGCTATCAGTGTTGTTCAAAACGAGACTCTGAACTTTCCCTGCAGTAGGATTGCCATCCACCCGCCACACCTTTCCTAATGTCCCCAGTACGCATGGCCTGGCTCAGGCACTGCTGCCTGACACTGGTCATTTACAACTCTCCAGCCTGTTGGGTGCCCTGGGCAGTGCCTGCTCTTCCTAGCCCTCCTTGCTGGCCATCAGACACTGGGTTTCAGAGTTTCAGGGAATTGACACCCAAAATGCTGGAGAGTGAAACATCCTTGTCTGGGGACAGAGAGGAGGCTGAAGACCTGAGCTGACTTTTCATCAGGGCTGAGAAGGATCTATGTGAGTCCTGGGCTGCTCAGCTCCCCTAACTGGAGCTCCGTCACACTGGGACTCTAGTGGGGAGAACAGCTGCTGGTGGAGGAAAGGGTGTGAGATTCCTCATGGGTGGGGGCTGGGGTCATGTTGTCTCATAGTCAGTGTTTGGTGGCTCCTGGGTACAGCACTCAGCCAGGCTCACAAAGCCTGTGAGAAAAGGGGAGGGGCTGACACTTGAGAATAGCAGCTGTAGGCTGCATGGGTGGAGCTTTCCACACAGTCCCAGAAACCCAGGAGACAGGGATCTCAAGGGGCATTTCGCACTTATTTTACAGTTGAGAAACCAAGGTGCAGGAAAGGCAGTCACTTGTGCCAGCGTGAGGCCACAAAGCCAGGAGACAGCAGCGCTCAGTCCCTCTAGTGGGTCTGCTGGTCTTGGGAGAGCTACCTGGTGTGTGTGTGTGTGTGTGTGTGTGTGTGTGTTTGTGTGCATGGGCACACATGAGGGTCCTGTTATAATGTGGCCTGGGGAAGCAGGAGGCTGCTGGTCCTCGGAGAGCCATGTGCATGTACATACATGGGCCACTTGGCATGTGTTTAGTGATTCTCCTCTTAGCTGCCTTGAACCCATGTTCCTGTTTGGACCCAAGTCTCTCCTCATTTGGGATGATCTGTAACATGGGCGGAAGGCTTGGGACTGCTGGGCTTTCTGTCAGTATCTCACGGTGTTCCCACTCAGCATTTCACAGGGGTGGCAGTTCACCGGGGCTTCTGGGCACATTGCTTTGAAGTCCACTGTTCTCGAAATCGTGTCTGTGGCAGGGCAGAGCTGGCAGGCTGGCTAGAGGACTCTCTAGAGTACTCAGCTGCACTATCCATAAAGGACCATGGGGGGGGGGGCGGGGAGAGGCAGAGAAGAGAAGATGACAGAGAGAGTCACATGGGGTTTCATAGGATGGGTCAGAGAGGCAGAAGGACAAGCAGGCAGTGGGTGACAGATGGGCACAGGGACAGGGAAGTGGGAACAGTCAGGGAGAGGTCCAGGCTTGGTGGTGCGTGCCTTTAATCTCAGCACCAGGGAGGCAGAGGCAGGCAGATCTCTGTGAGTTCCAGGCTAGTCTGGTCTACATAGCCAGTTCTGGAGCAGACAGAATAACACGGTGAAACCCCTCAAAAAATATATCAGCAGTGAGTGGGGCCACAGCCTGCATGGAAACCATGTGTCTGGCCTCTACCTCACATTGTATGACATCCGGTTGTCAGACTGGGGCCTGCTAACCTACCCTCTTCTCACCACTACCTCCGCAGTGGATCTGATCAGCTAACCATCTTCAGATGAGCAGACAGAGGCTAATGAGAAAGTGAGGGGACTCGGTCACCAAGGAGCAGAAGCCGGGCAGAGCCTGGGCCACTCAAGGCAGCTTTGCTCCCAGTTGCTGGCTTGCTGGGGCCTTTCTTTGTCTTCAGCCTTGGTGTCTCTGCATCCCTGTTACAGCATGATAGTGATAGTGCATGTCACCTGTTCACTGGCTGCTAGGACCAAGAGGCTGGGTACCCTTACTCCACAGCTACCTGTTGGCCCCTCGGCCCCATGTCTGGTCTTCCAGGCTTTCATCACCCAGCTGGTGGGGGCTCTGCTCTTGTGCAGCCTCTCTGGAGCACTGCTCCTAGGTCTCCCTCCTTCTCCCTTTCCCTATGGCCCGTAGATTACAATGCTAAGCTGGATTTCATCCATCACTGCACCCCTAGCCTCCCCCACCTCAACTAGTCAAAGAATCACACCACTGTGGGTGGGGACGGCCCCTGAAACATGAGGCATAGGGTTCAACCTTGTCCTCTAACACCTAGTCTAGGTTCAAGCAGGTATTGGGGAAAAGAAAAGGAACGGCAGAGGAGGAGGATGGAGGAGGGAGGATGGAGGAGGGAGGATGGAGGAGGGAGGATGGAGGATGGAGGAGGGAGGATGGAGGAAGGAGGATGGAGGAAGGAGAATAGAGGATGGAGGAAGGAGGAAGGAGGAAAAAGGATGGAGGATGGAGGATGGAGGATGGAGGATGGAGGATGGAGGATGGAGGATGGAGGATGGAGGATGTGGTTGGTAGCCAGGTTGATCTGAAAGAACCGGAGACTCCCATTGGGGCTCCCGTGCCCCAAATCCTGGCCCAGTCCCTGGGCTCCTTCAAGACACTCTCTTCTGGCTGTCCTGACTCATCCCTGCTGAGGTGCGAATGGCTGATAATGGCTTAAGGAAGGAGCTGCTAATGGGGGAATGTAGTGTTAGTTTGCAGGGCTAGGCTGAGAGCCCAGGAGCAGGCCACCTGGGCACAGGGGAGGGGCCCCTGAGAGGAGGATCAGCAACTAGACTGAATAACTAAAGAAGTGCTGTGTTGGCAGGCTGGAACAGCCCACTGTGTCCTCTTCTGGCTGGTACTCACCTCTAGCTACACCTCCCACCCCCAACAGGAGAGAAAAATCAACCTGGAAGAAAATTGAGGTCGCGTCCTTTGTCATGCATAATTCTTTATTTTCCTCTGGCTCTTGATTGTGGCAAAGAGTTGCTAGGTTCCCAGGGTGTATGTGCACAAGGGTAGTTTGTGACACACACAGAGAAAATACCAGTATCTATGTGTGACTCAGAGAGTACACTAATGTGTGTGTGTGTGGGGGGGGATCACCTGGCTGGGTGCCACCAGCTCTGCTTCTCTGGCACCCTGAGAAATTCAGTCTTTTCCCTCATGTGTTTACCGACCTGTGTGTGGCTGGAGAACACTAACGGGCTTGCTTACCTATCAGCCTTTTAGGTCAAGGAAGGTAAGGCCATTCTCCAGGCACCTTGGCTGTCCTGAACTCCCTGGGCTCCTCTGGGCAAGCATCTGGCCCCTGAGTGCCAGGGAGAGAGAGGCCCCTGCCCACCCCACCCAAGCACAGCCTGTACCAGGAGCTGCCAGCCTTCCGGCAAGCCCACAACCTCAGGCCATTTGCGGGATAAATTATGAATTTTAATTGTCAAAGCATCTTAGTGTTTAAAGGTTTCTATATATAGGACCTGAAGAAAATCAACTATGGTGACCAAGGGCTCATGGGCTGTATCCTGGATTCCAGCCAGGGCACCTCAGCCTGCTGTGTGATCCTGGGAGAGGACTGGCTTTTGGAGCATGCCACTCATTTTACAGGGTCACCTGTGCTGGGCTTGCCTCATTAGAGAGCACTCCCTTCTTGAATGGGAGCTGTCCCTTAGGTGAAGAGATGCTGGCCAGGCTTATATGATGTGATGATAGAGAAACTTGGGAAACTCCGGTGACCTCCATGTGACCCTTCTTCTGATTTGAGATGCCAATCTCTGTTCTTAGGGACAGAAAGGGACCCATGAAGCCCCCTACCCTGTCCCCCTTTGAAGCAGGAATACTACTGTTCCATCCTTTCACTCTCTGGAGCCTCTCAAGATACCCCAGCTTACCACCATCTATGGAAGTCCAGGTCTTGAGAGAGACAGGGGCATAGATCCACAGATTTGAGCAGGCCAAAATGGAGGGGAAGCAGCAGGGATTGGGGTTAGCTAACAGTTTTGTCAACATGGTGATGGTGTCCAGGAAGCCCCCTAGAGGGTCCCTGGCATGAGGTATCCAATTGAAACCACAGCTACCCATCAAGACAGGTGGAATTATTATGCCATTCCGTGGGTAGAAAATTAGAAACAGCTAGGTACATCAATACATGCCTTTAATCTTAGCACTTGAGAAGCAGAGGCAGGGGGATCTTTGTGAGTTTGAGGACAGCTTGAGCTACACAGTTCCAGGCCACCCAAGACTATATAGAGTGATCCAAAATGTCGGAAACACAGAGAGGTACTGTGAATCTGTTCAAGGCTACAGCACGGTAGTAACTCAGAGTCTAAACTCTGTCTTACTCCCATAGTCTCTTATGAAATATACAGGCAAAGCGAGTAGCTCTCACACAGCCAGTCAACTGGTGCTATCTTCACAGTCGCTTAGGAGGCTGGTATACTTATCCCTGTTCTCCTGCTTAGGAGGCTGGTGTACTTATCCCTGTTCTCCTGCTTAGGAGGCTGGTGTACTTATCCCTGTTCTCCTCCTTAGGAGGCTGGTGTACTTATCCCTGTTCTCCTCCTTAGGAGGCTGGTGTACTTATCCCTGTTCTCCTCCTTAGGAGGCTGGTATACTTATCCCTGTTCTCCTGCTTAGGAGGCTGGTGTACTTATCCCTGTTCTCCTGCTTAGGAGGCTGGTGTACTTATCCCCGTTTTCCTGCTTAGGAGGCTGGTGTACTTATCCCTGTTCTCCTGCTTAGGAGGCTGGTGTACTTATCCCTGTTCTCCTCCTTAGGAGGCTGGTATACTTATCTCTGTTCTCCTGCTTAGGAGGCTGGTATACTTATCCCTGTTCTCCTGATGAGGAAACTGAGGCACAGCAAAGTCATATCATTGCTGAAAGTCACACAGCAATAAGGGGCTGAGCTGGGATTTGTTATTCCTCGTCTTCTCTTGACCTGCAAAATCTTGAAGCATTCTTGCCCCTCGAGAGCATAATCTCTCCATTTGCAAAGAGGCTGGAAGACTTCATGCTGCCTCACCATGCTGGCCACAGAGAGCTCATGAAGATGGAAGAAAGGTGTTTATGCTCAGCACATACTATGCATCATGGCCTCACTGGCCCTCAGTGTATCAACCCCACTGAACGGATGAGCAGACCGAGCTTGGGATGTCAGGTCAAGGCCCTGAGCTAGTCTGAATCCAGAGGAGCCGCATCATGGAGACCACCATACAGATGAGGAAATTCGGTTTCCGAGTGCCAGGGGCTGCCCACTATCTCAGGCTGTTATCCTCTTTGTACACCCACAGTTATTTTCTCTGTCATTCCAGTGTGGCTGTATATATTATATCTCATGGCCGCACCAGGTCACGGGTGAGCGATGGTTTTGGAAATTTGTGCTTTACAAAATGGGGAAAACAAAACCCTGATACTTCATAAAAGCCAGATCTGCTGAGTTATTTATGTCACGGTTAGATAAAGTTTAAGTAAAAACACCACACTTTTCCTAGCATTGGCTGGTCAAGCCCTCTCTGCTCAGCTGGGTCCTGGCCAGTCCCTTGCAAAAGCCCATTCTCCCAACATGGTAAACTGAGCTCATGCCAGGGATAGATCCTCTGGTCAGACACAGGCAATGCTGGGCCCTGCACAGATGGGTAACCACCAAGCTGCCCTTGTACAAGTCCACATGAGGTGAGAACCACTGCAAATCTCTAAGAACTATGTCCAGGCTGAAGGTATCAAGTGTCCATGGTTGGTGCAGAGAGCTGAGCCAGGACTGTGGGTGGAACCAGATGAAAGGGAGGTGGGTGAGCAGCCTGCCCTGGCCTCACTGTGAGCAGCCTGTGTTAGGATGCATGCAAGCAGAGGCCTTTCTGAAAGCTGTATCTCATCAGCCTCTCTCGGCTCTGAGTTATCCACATCTTGGATCTAAGCCAAGGGACTAGAGCTAGCAAGGCCCCCAGCTGTATCTGCAGGCCTGCTCAGGACCACGTAGAAAAGGGATGCTGGCTAGGCCTCTGCCTCCTTTCCAGGCCAAGAGTGACTCTCTGCAGAGGACAGCAGAGGAGGTGGCAGGGAAAGATTAATTCCTTGAAATGGAAAAAAAAAATAGAAAAACACACACACACCACACACCCTAATAACATGTAATAAGAGGTTGGAGATGAGGAACAATGCCCTGGTAATGTCACCCTGGCGGCAATCAATTTGGGTGTCACATGAAATAGGCATAATTATTCTGCCAGCCCTGGCGCTTGTCTCTAACCAGCTCCAGGGGCCCAGGCCTGGGCGGGAAGGCGGGTGAAATCAATTTCGGGTACACCAGGCTGGCAGGAAAGTTACTCCAACTTAGCTTGTCAGCACCTGGCTTCTTAGCTTCTCTGGTAGGCCTTGTGGTTTAGGGACCCTTGGATACCCAGAAGCCATCTTGCTTGGTCACCCTTCATTTATTGCATGGGCAAGAGCGATCAGACTGGGCTCCTTAGGAAGTTGTCAATGCCGGAACACACATCTCTTTTATCCAGCAGTTTGGCCACTACATTCTTGCTATCACCAGTGCCAGGCCTCATGCCAATGGCAGGGTGCAGGAAGGGGGTCTTCAGAGAGCTGAGCACAGGCTCCCCGTACCTCTTGAGCCAGGACAGCCCATTCCATCCTGAAGTGCACCCAGACACCGGGTCTCCCAGAATAGCTTTCCTTTTGTTCTTGCTGCACAGGTACATAAGGTTTCCTCTGCCTTCATTTCCAGTTCCTCGTGTGTGTGTGTGTGTGTGTGTGTGTGTGTGTGTGTGTGTGTGGTTTGTTCCATTCCACCACTCCTGCCCATGCAAGCTCAGAACTTTTACAGATCATATCGCCATGTCAGAGGAAACTGACTTTTATGGAGGGGAGGGGGGACAACCACGGAGTGAGCACTCAACCCACACTGGATGCTGCCTGCCCCAACCCCTCTTCCCACACTACAAACCTTGAATCCCAGAAACACAAATCAAGGCTATAATGAAATCCCATTTTACACTCATTCAATCAAGAAAAAAAATCAAGACAGCTGACAGCGTGGAGTTGTCTGGGGATGGGGAGCGGCGGGAACAGCCGCCCCCTGTGAGGGGGGCATGAAATGGCCCAACCAATTTGGAAAACACATTGGCACAGCTCCCAAGAAAGCCGAACATGAACACATCCTGCAGCCCAACAGTTCAGGGTACTTTCCACACTGCCTCTGGAGACAGGGAGAGGGGTTTGTGTGACAGTGTCAGTAAGAGCCAGAAAGAGTAACAGCCCAAATGCTCATCAATAGGAGGGCCAGGAATACACTGTGTTACATTCAAATGACAACCAAATTCATCAGGGAAAAATGAATGGGTGCTGAATATCCACTATCACTTGCAAGAACGTGATAATGAATGGAAAAAGTCAGTTCCAGAGGACTGTGTTTGTTTAGGTTTTATAGAGAGCTAAAGAAACAACTAAAAATGCCAGAGTTCCTCTATAGCTAAATAGATTAATTATTTTATCTTGGTGCTGGGAATTGAACCCAGAACATCATGCACACTAAGCAAGTGTCCTACTACAGCCTCAGCCCCAAATGCAAGAGGCAAGAAAAGTGTAGGTACATAACGCAGGGTGGTAACTGTCCCAGCAAAAGAGGCTGAGGGCGAGGTGTGGAGAAGAACCCGGGAAGAAGAGACATCTGAGCGCTGAAGTTGGAGGGTTGGATCATGTGCTTACTATGTTATCACGAGCACTACTACGATTTATTTTGTTTTATTACTTTTGTGTGTGTCTCACTGTATAGCCTCGGCTAGCATGAAACTTACTATGTAGACCAGGCTGGCCTTAAACTCACAGAGACCCACCGGACTCTGCCTCCCAAGTGCTGGGGTTGGCAGGCGTGTGTCACGGAGCCTTGGCAAGTTCTACTATCATTAATACAAATGCCTAGATCAACAAGTTAACAGGCTAGGCCTGGGCCAGTGAGCACAGCTGCCACCCATGGTCAGGAGAAGACTCTAGGGTGAGCTCACGCCTCCGAGATGGGGGCTTTTGACAGGTCACACCACCCACCCTTCTGGTTGTTTTCTCAGCTATAAAACCACATCTCAGTACCACCTACAATGAGAAAACCGGAAGCACGTCGCTGATAAAAACTGAGTAGCCGGCGCTCATTAAGCACTCACTGTGCGCTCCACACGGATCTAAAGTGCATTCATTGCTTGTGTCAGCACACTTAATTGCCACCACCTCCACTGAGGTAGATACCACAGTTAACTCCACTTTACTGGAAAGGACATAGAGGCCCAGAGAGATTAAGTAAGTTACCCAAAGTCACAGAACTAGGCAGTGGTGGAGCTCAAGCTTGAACCAGGGTCCACTCTCACAGTGAGGTGACACGGGGGTCTCTGTACACTCAGCAGAGCTGCTATTGGCCCACAGCACTGGAGGATAAGCACTTATCCATTCCTGCACATAGAGGTTGGAACCAAGAGGCCTCAAATGTGTTTGGAAATGACCCTGCCTTTTCAAAGCTTCCTTCAGAGAGCCTCCTCACTCTAGAAACCCCTAATTCCCGTGTCACTGCAAAGCCTAATGCTACTTCGGGACTCAACCAGCCATCTCCTAAGAGCCTGACCCCACCAGCTCCACAGAGAAACGCCCGCTTCTGGAGCACTCTGCGTTGTCTCTCTCCAGTCTACCTAGTACATTTATAGTGCACCTTCAGCTTTGCTCATTCTTGCAGCTAAGGACTCTATGTCCCCTCCACATTGTTCTTGCCAGGAGGTCCTAGGACCTCATGGTGTCTTTCCCATGTCCAGAGGGTTGCCTAGGTATTCAGGGTAACTGATAAAGTCTGTCCAGGAGCCAAGCAGGGAGCTCACCTGGATGTTCAGAATAAATGCATGAATGAATGGGCTGATACACCATCATCTGTAAAACCATTGTGGTTCCTTCGAGCTGCGGACACTAAGAGCAGCTAGGGGAGGTTTTTGGAAGGAGAGGGCCTTTAAAGAAGGGATGCTAGACCAAGTCAAGAGAGGATTCAGGCATCTGGGGAAGAAGTGGTAGGAACAGAAGATACAATCAGTAGTCTTGTCCTGGGAGGGGAACTTGGGGCTGGAATGTCACACACAGAAATGCCAGACCAAGATTCTAGCCTACAGGGCCAGATTTTTACTTTCACAGGCACCGAACAGTGCCTCAGCTAGGCTATCAGAGCCCAGGTTCTGCTCAACTTTTTTTGCTAAGCAACAGCTCATCTGGGAGGAGGAGGGCATTGGTCCTCTAGAATTCTGAGTTCAAAAAGAAAAAAAAAAAAACTAGTGTAGGAAATAGATATTTAGAGACAGATGGAAACGACGACACCCCAGGATCAAAGAGGACTGTGACAGGCAGACAACTCTCTCTTCTCAGTCTTACAGGGTCCCTCCACTCACAAAGCATCAAACCTCAGCGTGAGGCACACACCCATCCAGTAAAAGCTGCTTCCTAACCCTCACTTGCTCCAGGTCTAGGAATATCAGGGTCTTGATGGAGCCATCTCATACACACTTCAGCTAGGAATGGGGAAGGGGCACAGAGCCAAGAGCTGCACCAGGTGTGGGGGTCTTGCCCTTCTTTGGCTGAGGCAATTGGGTGTTGCCCTCGGGTCTTCTGAGACCATGTGCCTTTTCCCTGGCACCTTCAGTGTGGCTCTGATGCTTTCTTCGCTTCTCCTTTCTATCACCCCCGTCTCGCCTCCCAGCAAACCAGGTGCCAACATCCTCCCAGTGGCTGAGGATTCTGCATCCCTCTTGGCCCACACAAGGACAAAAGGCCAGGAGCAGTGGAACACCCCCCTCCCCTCACTAGCAGTCCTCCGTGAGGTCAGGGAAACCCCAGGCTCTCTGCCGGCTTGGTGCCCTCGAGCTCCCCTGGCACCGATGCCCGTGCTAAAGTCGTTGGCATAATGGCCAGCAGGGCTGAGCCCAGAGCCGGGAACCAGGAGAGCTGGGCGCCCTCTGGCTGTCCAAGCCCAGCCAAAGACTGAGGAAAGGCTGGGCTGGCAGAAAGGGGCTGGCCCAGATGGTCCTGCCCCCACCGCAGGCCTTTTGCACTCCCACCCACCAGGGCAGAGCTGTTCCCATCTTCCATGTGCCCCAGTCGCCACGGCACCCACCCACCACAGGGCATTTGAGAACAAAGGGGAGGTGCCGCCACAACAAGAGCTGGTCAGGATCTGGTCAGGGACCCCAGCAATAAGAGACCCAGGGGACTGCCTACCTGCCTGGCCCCTCCCCTTCTCAAAGTGGGACCCGCCCAGAAAGAAACATCTGGGTCTGGGTGTCTTAGAGGGCAGGAAGCCCAAAACCCACCCGAATAGGGTGTGTTTGGTGGGGGGACACACACAGGAGGCTCCTTTCTCACCTCCCCCTTCTCAGCAGGCTCCCACTTCCCACCCATTTCTCTAGGAATGAAAAGTGGGGCAGGAGGAGGTGAGAAGCCCAGCTGAACGAAGACAAAGGGGAGCCCCGAAGGTTCCTGGGTCTTCCTCAACTGGACTCCCCCCTCCCTTTTCTTCCGCCCTCCACCTCCCTTTCATCCAGGAGGAGCAAGAAAGGAGCCAGAAAGAGGCTGACAAGGCTCCTGTGGAGAGAGGGGCAATTCTAGAGCCTGGGGAGAAACTGTTTGCTAGCTGTGTCCTCAAGCTTAAGGGTATTAGCAAGGGCTGGGGAGTGGTCTCTGGTCCACCGAAAGGGAACTCACCCAGGGCTGAGAGAACATAGCCTCTTGGGTGACCATTGCCCAGAATGGGAGGATGATTTAAGGGGCACCAGGGCATGAATGGAAAGGAATGGTAGGGATCTCTCCTTGAACACGGGTCCCAGCTTGCCAACCAAGGATCTGTTAGGACCAGCGGAACGGAAATGGGAAAATCATTTGAAACTTGAGGGTCAGGCCTGCGACCCTAAAGGGGGTCTGGGCGGTACAAGGTGCCCTACATAGCCCCAGAAGGGTGAAGCCTGGGCCGACAGCAGCTCCCAGGGGCACTCGCCGCAGGGCTGCCGACTCGGGCTCGGCCAAGACGGAGGGGCTCACCTGCATCTCGGGCGCGCTGTCCGTCCGCTCGGCTTGGTCACCAATCGCATGTCTCTCTTGCCGGCGCGGCCCCAGCCCCAGCCCAGCCCCCCTCCTCGGTCTCCTCCTACAACACCTCCGCCTGGTCCGCGCGCCCTCGCAGGGCTGGCTGTCCGTCTGTCTGTCCCACGCGGGCGGGAGCCCAGCCGGCTCTAGGGCAGGAGCTCGGGAGTCGGGGGCGGAGGCCGAGGCCCCGGCGGTAGTGGGCTGAGGAGCCGGAGCTCTCAGGACGAGTGTCGCGGGCTCCCGGAGCCTGGCTCTGTCCCTCGGGCCGGCCGGGAGCGGCCGCCACCGCCTCTACCGCTGGGGCCGGGGTCGAGGCCGGGCGTTCTCCGCAGCGGGGCCGGGGCCAGGGCTGGGGCCGGTGGACAGCTGCCGCGCATGCTGCTCTGAGCCCCGCGTTGGGAGAGGGGCCCGAGCGGCGCGGGTGGGGACTCCGCGCGCTCCGGGACCGGGACGGGTCCAGGTCCGGCCGCCTCCTGAGCTGCCGCCCGCTCCGGCTCCCGCGCCGGCTCCCGCTCGGGCTCCGCGCTCTGCCGCGGCGTGGGGAGGGAGCGAAAGGAGCGAGCAGCGAGCCAGGGAGGGAGGAGGGACAGAGGGAGGGAGGGAGCTAGTGAGCGAGCTCTGGAGCCGGGCGGGGGAGGAGAGAAAAGGCGCGGCCGCAAAACCTGGGTGGGGGTCCTTCTTTCAGAGAACCGGACGAAGATGGAGGAGCGCCCCAGCAGCTGCCCAGCGCCTAGGGCGCAGTGAGAATGGCAGCGGGGCGCAGACGAAGAACGCTCCCGGGCCGGCGCCCCCGCGCTCCCGCCCTGCACCACGCAGCGCCCCTCTGGGTCCCAGGCTCCAGCAAGTCTTAAGCCAGCCCAGCCCGCGGTCTTCCCAGAGTGCGTGCACCCATTCGCGTTTGATTGTCTCTGGCCACATGCGTGTGCATGTGAGCGCGTGTGTTCACACGTGTTAACTGGGGTCACTGCACACTGCCGCGTGGACCGACACACACACGTGGAAAGACAGCCCCCCGCCCCCAACCTGGTCACGGTTGTTTAGAGGACAGCTTGAAGAGGGTCAGGTCTTGACCCCTCCTCTCGAAATGTCCAGGACACCCCAACACACACACACACACACACACACACACACACACACACACACACACCCTACACCACCACCACCACTTCCTAGGGATCTTAGGGCGAGGCCGGCCGCCGGGACGCACAGGAAGGGGATGTGGATGCCGAGCTGGCTAAGTGGGTCTACCGAGGCCAGGTCTAGAATCTGCTTTAGCATCCCAGTGCCCACCCCGTCGGGTTTCCTGTCCAGCAGAGGGCAGCAGGCCTATCTGCCAGGCTCCGGACGGTGGCACTCTACCAAGTGACCAGCAGAGGGCAGTATAGATCCTCGGTCTGGGCTTAGCTATTTACCATCTAACTCTCTAAAATAAATACCGAGTTTGGTGGATACCACATCTTCAGATGGCTCCACAGAATAAGACCTTTACATAGAGACCCAAACTCTTCTTGATCCACAGATCAGAGAGTAGCCTGGCAGGGTGGCCTGGCAAAGGGCTGCGGTGTAGGCAGGCAACCCGTTGGGACCTCACATCTATCTACTGCATCTCTTTCCATCTGCTTGAAGCCAGATGCCCCTTAAAACCATGCCAGTTTGATTAGAATAACCATCAATGAAGACACCACAAGGCAGAGTTCCCTTCTCCCCATTAGCACCTCAGCACTCCCGATAGTTTGTAGGCAGGCAAAGAAGGAAGCTGAGCAGGGCGGGAAGAGACCAGCGCAAGGCCTGTGCCTTTCTGGAGTGGGCAAGGATCCCGCTCCCAGTGCCTCGTTCGTCTTCTAAGGAGCCAGACTGACATTTTGGAGATACCTGGCTGGCTTGGAGGGGCCAGCTTCAAGTCCCCACCCCCGGCACTGTCTTGATTTCCACAGACCAGCCTCACACACATAGTCCAAAGAGTCGCACAAACCTGTTCCAGCGAAACCGATCTTGGATACCTCTCAGCCTCACTGGCACACCACTGCTTGGGACATTCCTGCCTTCTGTCTATGTCCATATCTCAGGCCTACCTAGAGCCCCTTCCCCGCAGTTGTCGGTGATGCTCCTTGCATCTTACATTCTTCTTCCAACAACCTCAGGAAGAGACACTAGTACTCCCCTGAAAATAAAGAGCAGGAACCTCAGGCTCTGAAAGGTTACGTGACTTGGCCACGGTCACACAGCTTGTAAACCGTGGAAAGGGAATTTGAATGGCTTTCCAGGGCTGAGTAAACCAGTAGGAGGCAGGCTTGGCAGAGGGACTTACTGGTAGGAGGGGAGGTGGGGCGGCCACACGAGTCCCCTCCCTTCCAGAGCCTAGCGCAGGCGGCTTTTGGGTCCCCCGATTCCGTGATCCTTGCACCCCCTTCCCAGTCTCCCCAGCTCCCCCACTTCGGCTGTTTGTGAGTTACCGGTGAGCTCCCGCCCTCCCTCGCCGCCTCCTCCCACAGCCCGACAGGAATAGACGCTCCCTAGCTCCTGCGTAAAGGCTCTGCCAGACCCGATGCGGGGCGGGGGGCGGGGGCGGGGGCTATTCCTGGTGCGGCGACTGACGCAGGCAAGGCGCGGCCACCGCAGATCTCCGCCCCCGACTCACCTGCTCCCTGCCTCAGTGATCTGGTCGGAGAAATGGGGGAGAGTCCATCGCCCCCACCCTCAGTCTCCAGCTGCTAGATGAGGAAGCTGGTGTGCTAAGCTGGGATCTTGTGGTGCCCGTCTACCCATCTTCTCTCGGTGTCCTGGGGCGATGGAGGAGACATCACAGCTACCTTCCTTACTCCTCCATTGTGTGGTAGTCCAGCCATAGTTCTTTCTCTACGTCTCCTGAAGAAATGACCTCTCTCAGATTCCCCATCTTACTCCACCAGAGGAAGCAATGGCAAAGGGAGACTTGGGAAGGGTGGGGCACTATACTGAAGAAGCCTTTGTAAGGGCTCTGCTGGGGCCTGGTCCCTGACCTTATCATTCTGACCCCGAAGGGAGGAGGCTAGCACTGGATCCCATCCTTAGCCAGATGACTGATGGGGTGGCTCTCACCAGTGCTCTCACAAGTCCCAGGGCCACCTGTGAAGCATCAGGAAGGTCCAGTTTGGGGACTTTGCTAGAAACAGAACTACTGCCAAGGGATGCTCACGGACACCTGCAGGGCTTTTGTTGGTCTACCTCCTAGGTAGTAATTGTGTTTCAAGAACAAATGTGGATCCATCTCTTCTGTGCCTGCCTCCCTCCCCAGACTTAAGGGCCTTAGGCCAGACCTACCCCACTGTTGTTCTCTGTCCGTCCACTAGGGGCTCCCAAGAGCAAATGGGCACGAAGGACATCCTGGTCTCCATGTACAACTAGGAAAGAACTAACAAAGTAGGAGCCAATGGTTTCAAGGAACCAGTCTCCTGTAGCCTGAATTCAGGCCACAGAGCAGGGGCTGGAGTAAGCTTTCCAGGGCAGGCGGAGGAGAGGACTGCCTTCTAAAACACATCAGCCAACCTGTAAGGGCTCTGAGCTCTGCTTTCCTTCCTCTCATGAATGGCACCGCCACCAGGCCAGCTGTGGTGGCTCACACCTGTGATCCCAGCGTCCAGGAAACTGAGGCAATGGGTGCGGGGTTGGGGCTGCTGCAAGTCCCCAAGACAACTGTCTCAAAAATGAAATAAAATAAAAGCAGTGCGACTAAGAAGGACGGCGCTTGTAGATCCTGTCATACCAGCGAGAGAGCCGATGCTTGCTTGCATGGATTGCTGCATTGCCCACGTTATCCTGCTTGAGAGAGGCCAGGCGGGGCTTCGGTTGTGAGTCCTCACTGGGCTCTCTCACCCTTGGGGCTGAGGTTTCAGCAGGCAGGCAGGGCCCTAGCAGGAACAGGGATCCCCCGAGGCACAGACTGGAGAGGGCACACACAAGCCTGCCTCCGTTGTCTGTGCTGGTCCTGCCTGCTTGCATCCCAGCAGCTCATAGGGTTTTACGATGATGGTTATTTCTGAAGGCACTTGAAATTAATGACGGCTCTAAAATGGCTGGGACAGCAGAGTCATTGCTGAGACCTCTAATTAGCAAGAAAAACGGAGCTGAGGAGCTAGGAGTCGGTGGAAGCTGGGTGAGAAGGAGCAGGCATGGAATAGGGAGTGAAGAGGCAGTGCCCACACTCAAGGCCTGGGTGCTCAGGTGAACTTCATATTCCGTTTTATGCCACAAGCTAACTATTACATTGCTGTGTGACCTTGAAGGGAACTACCCCTCTCTGGGCCAAAGTTCTCTCAGTTAGATGCTGAGGCCTCAGGACTCTTGATCCCTTCCTAGACTTTGAGGACACTGGGGGAAGGCTCCTGAGTTCCTCAGAGGAAAATGCTATGCTCCTAGAAAGCTGAGTTCTAAAATCAGGGGCTTTGTATACCTGGGAGCTACAGCAGAGGCCCCCAGACTACCCCACGCTCTGCAGCACTTTATGTTGGTCTTACGGAGTTCGTGGCATAATGAAGTCCTAGAGATTCAGGCTGGAGGGAAGTGGATTGGGACCTGGCAGTTAATCCATAGGTCAGAGTCCTGTGATGGCGCAGTTGTGAGGCAGAAAAGGGAGTGGGGACCTGAGGGAGCTGGGTGAAGAGTCCCTGCTTTTGGAGGTAGCCCTGTGGCCAGGCTGTGAGACCTTGTGGCCACAGCTTCAGGGCTGGGGTTGTGGTGCCATAGCTGGAACAGAGCAGTCAGCAGCCCTCTGGGGGTGCCAAGCACCGAGGTGAGGCTGGGAGACCCTGAGACTTCAGCAGAAGCCCTGGCAGGGTTAGGGGAGCCGCCTGGCCTGGATATACCATCCCTGGGGCCTGAAAAACAAGAACTCTGTCTGAAGTCAATCAGTGAGTCCCTGCCCACTCCAAAGCCCCCAAGGAAAGACCCAACGATGCTCCTAACCTTGAGTTACCCGGGAATGGGAGGAGCCAGAGAAATGTTCTCTCCACTGGGGAGAAAAAGGTTAAACTGGGAGCAAAACATAAAATGCAAATCTAAATAGTTATTTGTATAGAGGGGCCACTCGGCAGCTCTTTGGGACCCTGGGCTTTGTGCTTGGCAGAACAGCTGCTCCTAAGGGCCTGGGCTTGGCAGTCCCCGTGGAGACACGAGGAGAAATTTGAGCTAATGCGTGCAAACAGGCAGCACTGTTAGCAAATCCATTCATTAAGCACTCATCTTGAGTTCCAATGTGCTGGAGACTTGTCTATTAACTTAGCGCAGAACCTGTTATTATCTGAGGTCAAAGGCAGTGTAGTAGATTCAGAGGAACCCGGGCAGCCTCCCGTTCTAGCTCTGATACTCTCTCTAATTGTTACGTGACCCTGGACAAGTCACTTCACTTCCCAAGCTTCAGTTGCCCTGCCCTTAGAAGACTCCCAGTGACTCCTACCCTACAGTCTCTCACCGTGCTATCCCAACCCTCCCCCGAGTGCAGATGGACCAACTGACTCCCGATCCTTTCCCTCCTGCTGTCCCAGGGATTCACACACACACACACACACACACACACACACACACACACACACGCCTAACCCCGAGCGACACATCCGCTCCCTGACTCACTTCTGAGGAGTAGAATATGGCAAAGGGACAGGCTGTCACTTGGGATATAAGATTATAAAAACAGTGCAGCTTCCATCTTGGATGCTCTTTGTCCATGGTGGTTTGCCTATCTGAGTGAACCCGCTGCCGTATCACTAGCAGCTCTGGTGAGAAGCCCACTCGGAAAGGAGCCATGTTCCCCAAATAGAGCCTTGGGAAGATCACGGCTCTCTGGATCCCTTGATTGGAGTACCCAAGAGACCCTGACTCAGAGATGCCAGTTCTTCCTCACTTGGATTCCCTCCCCGAGCAGTCTGTGAGGTCATATCTATTTGTTCCAAGCCACTGCAGGTGTGGTTTGTTACAAAGCAGCACCTGACTAATGTACGCTCTGCCTGTTGCATGTATGCCACTGTTTCTTGCTCCTGCCATGGGTCAGGGCACGGGCTAATGCAGGCAAAGTGCCTCCTGCCAATGGGGTGAGGTACTACACAGCAGCTAGGCTGCCCCCTGGTAAGGTTGAGAGGACGCACAGTCTGTTACTCAGCAGCTCCACGCTGGGTACACGTCACAGAGAAACAAGAGGTCCCCCACAAGGTTTTTTGTAACAGCAAGGGTCAGAAGCCTTGGATGTACCTCTCAATGGCAGGATGATGGACAGAGCGCAGCGTGGTCACACAAGGGAATGACAAACGATGATGCAGACAGACACAAGAGCCATACAAGTTGGCACAGGCAGTCCTGTAATGTAGCCCGAATGAAGAAAGCCAATATGCAAACAAGGCCACAGCATTCTATCAAGTTCAGAAGCGCACCCTACGACCTGAGCATGGATATCCACACATGTAGGAAAAGTAGCTACACAGGAGGATGACTACCACCTCTCAAAGACAGAAGGGAGTCAGGGTCACCCCACACCTTGCGCTCCGAGCACACCCCCAACAAGCAGCACACAGCTCCTGTGTTCACTGCTCAACCAGCAACTCATTCGATCTCTCAACAACCCCATGGGTGGGCACACTATTATCTGAAAGACACTGAAGTATGGGGTCCCCAGGAAAATAGTTCTGGGCTTTCGAACCCAGTAGGCATCTGGGGCTTGGTTTTCACTCTGTGGTTAATGTGGGAAGGGCATGGTCTCTGGCTTGTTTTTTGGTTCCATGGGAGGGGGGGAACTTTTCCTCCTCTTCCTAAATAGTGTAGGCTAAGATGTGGCAATGTTTGATTTAATCAGTCTGTAGGGTGTGTGTGTGTGTGTGTGTGTGTGTGTGTGTGTGTGTGTGTGTAGGCCTCAGGATCCAGGTCTAGTGCCAGCCATGAGACTTGTGGGCAAAAGAAGGTGGGAATGAGACCATCTGACTCAAGACGGCTCACGTTTCTGTGGACTCAGTTCACAGACAATGACTGAGGCTAAGGAATAGGACTGAGCATTTGTGTCTTGATAGGTCCTCAGCCACATCCACAGAGGGACTGTTGTCATCCCCATTTAGCCAATAGGGAAACAGTATCAGAAAGGGTGAGCAACTTCTCCAACCCACACAGTAGACAGGAGATTGAGGGGACATTCTCTCACTCTACCTTGCCTTGCCCTCTTGTGACGGCCATGTAGATGAGGGCTCCAGCTTTGCTGCTAATGGGGCAATCCCAGTCTAAACCAGGATAGTGTAGGGGGTCTGGGTGGAAGAGGACCGACTGGGAAGGACTTGCTGACTTGGGATGAAGAGGCAGGTGCTTCAGTGGACACACTGGTGACCGGCACTCAGCCACCCATGCATCTTCTATCCATCCACTCGTTCATTTATCACTCAGCAAACATTTGCCATGGCTTTCTCTGTACCCCCAGAGTCCATGGTCTAGCAAACAAGACTCAACCCAGTATGATACAGGCTGTGTTTGCACACACACAAAGCAGGCACTGGGGAGCCAGGACAGACATTCAGCAGGTAGTCATGGCTGTGCTGAATCAAACAGCGAGAAGAAGACAGCTATGTGTACAGAGGTGGGGAGGTATGTCACACAGACAGCAAGGGTGCAGAGACCCCACCGTAGGGTGGGGAAGACCACTGCTGGCCAAGGAGACTCAAGGGAGTTTGGGGCCGAGCTATGGCCACCTCTCTCAGCCTGCAGGTAGCTGGGTCCCTGGGCTATGGCAGTCCTGTGGGACAGGCTGGGCCCTGCTCCAGAGGGATTTAGAGCAGGGGAGTTCAAACCATAACGGCGCGTGTAATTATGTGCAAAACTGAAGGAGGGTTCCTTAATAATTGATGGTGGGAGAGAGTAAATATCGGCAGAGGCACCCGGCTGCATCGCCCCGTCCCGTCTGGCTGGGGCCCAGGGCAGCCGCCAGGCTGCTAATATGCCTATAAATTATTGAACTTATAAAGAAGAAAGCAGGTGTCATGTTGTACCCATAAACAGCTTGTTAGCTAAGACTAACGAAGGGGCGGTGAGCCCCTTGGCATGGCATCCACTCCCCTAACCTGATCACAGGGAGAGCCAGAGGCAGAGAGGAGAGAGAGAGAGAGAGAGAGAGAGAGAGAGAGAGAGAGAGAGAGAGAGAGAGAGACCAGTCTACCCCATATCCAACCTCCTACCATCTGACCTATTGTGGCATCTGGTAGTGCTGGATGGAGAGAGGAGGTCTAAAGAAAGATTCATGGGTTAGATCTAGCCAGACTGTGGACTGTAGGCAAATGGGGCCATGCACCTGCCTTAGAGGTTGAGGAACACAAGAAATTGGGAGGCCCGTGGGGTGCGCTTCCTAAGGGAGCCACTGTTGCTTATATCACTGCCACAAATCACCTGCCCTCTCTGAGCAGCTTCCTTTCCATTGCAGCTGCCTGGGACAGTCTACCATGAGGAGGGTCCAAGGAACGTACATGTGTGACACTCCTGGTGCAAAGCAAGCTTTGGGAATGGGCGCCCCTCCCCACCCACCTCCACTGCACAGAACCTCCTAATTAGATCAGACCTAATGAGGCTTCCCTCTGCCAGGCTGTTTACGCTCCATTAAGGCCTGAGTCCAGGACAGCAGCCGGGGAGGCACAGTGGAGGTGGGGGGAGGAGCCGGGCTGCCAGCACCTGGCCCACCAAGCACTACTAACCACAGGCATCCCATTCCAAGGAGTCGAGAGGAAAAGTGGATCCAGGGCCCTGGAGCTACAGCTGCCAGAATTGGCTCTCAGGAGTCTGATAGGTGTCCATGGTATGCTCAGCTCTGTCAGGGGAGGCCTCCAAATCCCTAGGTAGCCTCCAGCGAAGAGGGTGCAAGTCTGGCCCACTTCTTGCGCTGCCAACCCTTACCAAGTCCTGATACCCCCAAAGGGCATACTCCTTAAGTGGAGGGAAGAAGGAAATTCTAAAAGCCTTAGCTCACTAAATAAGCCTCGGGCTAGCCTCTTCTCTCAGGGGTGGGGGCAGGGGGGAGGTCCTCATTTGTTCTATTTTATCTTCTGTAGACTCCTGCTGCCCTCAATATCTGCTTTATAGACCCACACAGAGGCCCCAGGGCTGTCCAAAGTCACATAGCATTGAAACTTCTGGAGCCTGGGCCTCCTGATTCTCCCTCTGACTGTTGGATCTCAAGCTTAGCTTTGTTAAGCTTGGGTGGCAAGCCAGGAGCTCCCTTCCTGCCTGGCTATCTAGTCCAGGCCCAGAGGAGTTGGGTCAGGTTGGGGTGGTAGGTGTCAGTGGAATTAGCCATACTGGCATAGTCAGAGAAACCCACAAGGTACAGCCTGCTCTGGGCTTTAAGCACATGCCTTAAGAGGGGTATCTTTAGTCTGGGACCACGGGCCATTTGTGAGAGACAGGAACTATCAGTCTAATTGATATCAGCTTATATCAAACGGAGTGGAGAGTGAACAGAGACGTGTCAGAGTGGTCACCCGGGGACAGCAAGACTGGTCAGACCTGTTAGCAGGGGGACCTGAGTCCTTGGATAGTAGGGGCAGGGAGGGCCATGGGTTAGAGAAGATCCAACTCTGGAGCAGGATGAGGCAGAGGTAGCTCCTGTGTTCATCCAGACAAGATCTTGATGGTGCCAAAGAATATTATGATGTCAGGTCACACCCTGGGGACTGTGGCCACATGAATTGGGTGACAGGAGAGGTCAGGAACCTCTGGTCTACATTCTCCGTGGGGTCTGTTCTACCTGTCCTGTCCCTCCTCCCTCTACCAATCTCAGGCGTGTTTCTCTCTACTGTTATGGCCATGTGTGAGAACTCCTCACCCCAGTTCAGGTCCCATACCCCAGGAGTTTTAACTCTGGCCCAGATGTTTTCTGGTGGGCCAAAGAGCTTTCTAGCATGGGATGGGGTCTCTTTGTGTCAACAAGCAATGGTGGGCGTGATGACTGGGTGAAGCTTCTAGAACTTGGCCTTTCCTGGAAAAGCACTTGTGTTGTTCTTCCCTTGCCTGCCTTGTTTGATCTCAGCACTCACGAGACTTCGGTGAGATGGCCTACTCTGATCATTCTGACCCTTGGAACAGGGCCAGCACACCTCACCCTCACGGAGGATGAGCCGTTATGAGCAGAAGGCCAGTGTGGACTGCTCTGAGGGAAGCTAGTTTGGGGGATGTTTGGGGGATGTTACCCGTGTTGTGTTGTGCACCTGTGTGCCAGGTGTCATAGTGAGATGCAGTGTTTGTCCTTAGAGTCAGGGTAGGTCTGCTGCAGGCCTTTCTCCGTCTCTTTCTGTTCTTCAAGACCCATCAGCCATGGTAAAAGCTGCTAATCTCCTATGCAGGGGTTTGCCTTCTGGGCAGAAGAGAGCAGCAGCCACAGACAGTGCCTGTGGTCCAGCTTTCCTTGTGAGCCCCATGACATGAATGAGGGCAGGTGGGTGAGGGAGGATGCCCTGATATAGGGATTCCTGAAGCAAACCTACCCATCTTCTTCCTCTTTCTGTCCATACCCCCTCCACATGTGCCATTTCAGCCACTGAAAAATGAACTTGGCATTTCTGGGGGGAAAATGGACCCCAGAGCAGGCTTGAGTACAGGGGCAGGCTGAGGCTATCCAGTCTCTCTCTCTCTCTCTCTCTCTCTCTCTCTCTCTCTCTCTCTCTCTCTCTCTCTCTCCCTCCCTCCCTCCCTCCCTCCCTCCCTCCCTTTCTTTTTGGTTTGCTGGAGACGGATCTTCTCTGTTTAGCCACCCCTGGCTGTCCTGGAACTCACACTGTAGACCAGGCTGGCCTCAAACTCAGAGATCTGTCTGCCTCTGCCTCTTGAGTGCTGGGATTGAGTTTTCTGCATCACCACGCCATGCTCCTAGCTAGGTTCTTTACTGGCCACTTTGAAACTGTGGGAAGATGTTTCCCTGCAGAGGATGGGTGGTCTCCACTTCACTAAGAGAGATAAGGTGACTTTGGTGAAGCCAGGACCCATAGCAAGCCCTGACCCTGGCAACTGTCCTGGAAGTTTGAGTTTGGACAGGGGCTCCTTGGGTGGGATCTTCATCCTGAGCACATGGAATGGATCAGATGGCAGCCTGAGATTTCAGACCCCAGGAAGGCGCCCCGTAGTCTCAAATTTAAACATGGGTGTGCACACCGAAGCAGTGTGTTCACACCACCTGCTGGGGTGTGAAACCAGCCAGAAATACCTGTGCCGTTGTGGTGGCTCAGCAGGCAAGTGGGGAGACAGGCCTGGTATGCCCTCAGGAAGTTCCAGTGACTCAGACTGCATTGCACCCCACCCCCCTGCCCCACACATCCAGACTCCCTTCCTCCCATGCACAAAGTCTAAGAGCAGGCTTGTCTAGGAGCCTCAATCCTACCTAGAGCAGGGCAGGGAGGCTGCCTCAGATGGCACGGGGAGTAGAGGGGAGAGGGGTCTGGAGTAAGAAAGAGGTCCTGGCTTCTGGCTTGCAACCACGAAGCTGGGGTCAGAAAGGTCCCCATCATACCGTGGGCTGGGCTGAGGGCTCACTTATCACTCTCCCTGGAGTCGTTCAACCTCATGGCTACTCATTCCACCAGTGGCCAACTCTTCACGCTTCAATTTGGCTGTGGCATTTTCACCTCGATGAGTTGGCAGTAGAATGGGCTGTCTGTGTGTGCCTCCTAGCTGGAGAGAAATACCAGCTCATGTCTGAAGCATGGCGAGCAGACAGACATGTCATCGGGTTCCTGTATGCATCCTCCTGTCTCCGTGCCTGCTGGTCTCAGACAAGTGCATGGCTGCCGC
>LR749542.1:848615-898299 GCA_902729485.2 Mus minutoides
AGAGCTACGAGGAGAAGAAGGGGGGGGGAAGAGGAGGGGGAGGAGGAAAGAGGAGGAGGAAGAGGAGGAGGAAGAGGAGGAGGAGGAGGAGAAGAAGAAGAAGAAGAAGAAGAAGAAGAAGAAGAAGAAGAAGAAGAAGAAGAAGAAGAAGAAGAAGAAGAAGCAGCATAGTCTTGCAGGGAGAAGTCTAAAAGCTTTCCTAGAGGAGCTGGTGAGAGGGACAGGACCCAGCCTGCAGACAGGAACATGGACGGGCCTCTGAGGAAATGAGAAGAGCAAGTAGAGAGGAGAAAGGGCAGGGAAGCCATGTCTGTACGAGGCCCATGGAGGGACCGAGATAGTCCTGAGTGAGTCTAGGGGCTGAGCACCCTCCACAGGACCTCCTTCTGGGTGGGGTAGGATGATTCACAAATATAACAACAATGCCATGCCGATGGTGACATGTGTCTTCCTCTGCTAGTGTTGCCTTTGAGCCCAGGTCCCACAGGGCAAGGACACTGGTGGCTGGTGGATCCCAGTGGCTTCTGGGCAAATGGCAGTCTTGCTGAATGCTGTTCCAGGTGGCCCAGGAAAGGCCCTGGCTAAACCTCGCAGTCCGAGTTGCCCCGCTGCGTGCCCTTCACGTTTCTCCTCCCTCCCCCACCCCACTTTCCTGACTATCATTGTTCCCGTGTTTTCAGCCCTCAGCACATTTCCTGAAAGAGAACAGCTGGGCTTCTGGAGTCACAGAGGAAATATTTTTTTGACTACTTTGCAGATTCCCCTCCTCTATGAAAACTGATGCCACCGTTGCAGATGGATTGACAGACAGAAGGGGAGATATCCATTTCCTTGCCTCCCTCTCCTGGGGTTTTGTTCTGGGGAAGGAGCAGTGGTAGAGGGGGAGGGGCTTGGTGTTGGGTCCCTCAGTACATCATCAGTCCCATTTCACAGATGAAGAGGCTGAGCCCGGAGATGACTTAAATACAGTAGCCATTGAGTTTACATTAGCCAGCATTTAAGGAGTGCTTCCTGTGTGTCAAGCACAGCGGCCGAGGGGAACACGCAGTGGTTTGGAGACTGACATATTGCTGGTGACGCTTTGCACAGAGGAAAACAAGTCTCAATTGTGTGCGTGGCTATTCTGAAAGCTCTCCCTCCCTCCCTGAGCCTTCACCCCATGGTTTTCCACATGCTCACACTGGGCTTGGGCTACACCCCCATACGGATTGATGGCTGTCGCATAACTGACCAGATCCTTACTCGTATGACCAGAGGGTGGTCATCCATGGAAGGCCAAGCCTATCTCAGCCTCTGGTCACCCCCTTTAGCTTTCAGTGACCTTACTGTGAAAAGCAGATCCAGGGTACATTGAGTCTCAGGGAACAAGTTAAGTGGGCTTGAGCCAAGAATGCCATATTGGCTGGCCTATGTCCTTTCCCAAAGGTCACCCTCTTAACCTAAGTCTGCAGGATTGACGATCTAAGGCAGGGCCCCACTCCCCTGTATTCCTAGCGTTCTTCCAATTCCCCTGCTAAACAAAGGATCTGAGGAGAAGGACAGCCTAATGTCCCCAGGGTCCTGCACAGCTTCTGTATCCCCAAGGAGATGCAGACTCTCTCCTTTGCACCCACTATAGGTCTCTGTGTGTTGTGTGTGTGCATGCGTGTGCACATGTGCATGTGGCAGTCAGATGTCAGCCTCAGGTATTGTTCCTTAGGTATTGCCTGCCTTGGATTTTGAGGCAGGGTTTCTCATGGGTCCCTGAGTCAACTGGTGTGGCTGGCCACTGAGCCCAGAGATCTGCCTGTCTCTGCCTCCCTTACTTTGGGGATGAACGTGAATGTTGACAGATTTTGTAACGTGAGTTCTGGAGATGTGGCTTAGGTCCTTGCAAGCACTTTGCAGACTGAGCTATTTCACCCGCCTTGTGGTAGACCTTGACTTACACAACCCAAGTCCAAAGTGGCTCGATGATAGAGAACTTGCCTAGCATAGGTAAGGCCCTGAGTTCAATCCCCTGCCCTGGAAGAAAACAAAAACCATACACAAAGGTCAGGGGAGTGCCTTCAAGACACATCTGAGACGTTCCCTTTACTTGGGGCAGCTAAGGGAGTCACAGGGACAGAAGTCTGAATTTTCTGAAGACTCAGCCCTCCTTGGATATATAAGTGTTTTAACCACACAGTGGGAATGCTTTTGGTCAATATATGGCATACAAACACAAAACTAACAGGCTCTATGGTGATGCCCAGGTTCAATGTCAGTGCTATTCTTTGGCATGGCAGGAGTCTGTTGAAGATATGTCTGGAGGAGAGGCTTCGGAGGAACAAAACCAGTGGCATAGCAAGGAAGAACTGAAGGACACGGAGTGGATGGGAACAGAGGAAGCTGGGGACAGGCGGTTGCTAACTGCTTGGCCTGCTGATGCCAAAAGCATGGGTGGGGAAGACTCCAGGGGAGAGGTCAGGAACGAAGGCAACCGGGAGCTTGTGTGGTCCTCTGAGTAGCTCCCAACACTGCTCATGGAGAGGTGAACAGGGAGGGCTAGAGAGAGGCATTCGCTCTTCACTCCAACCCTGCCATCGCTCACACAGGAAGCAATGGGAGAGCAGAACAGGAGGGAACGGAAGGCTTAGTTCCAGCCCTGCCCAGCCATCAGGTGAGCCCGTCTTCTCATGGGAAACTACAGAGGTGAGGGTAGGCATGTGGACCTACATTATACCTGGTGGGAGAAGGGCCTGGAAACTGTAAAGTGGTGTGCAGATGAAGCAAGGGGGCCATGCCTTCCCTGTAGCTCTGCTGTTGAAGCGCCAGGAGGCCAATTTGCTGACTCCAGAGTGGTGTGTAAACAGGTGCACGGCATGTACACCTCTGTGTGTGTGTGTGTGTGTGTGTGTGTGTGTTTAAGATCAAAAGCTTTTGGAGACTATGCCGTGGAGCCTAAAAGTGAGGGGGGATTTCAAGATAATCTTAAGAGCAAAAAAAAAAATTATTATTATGTGTCAAAAGGAATAGGGAGGCTTAAATGGCTCCCAGGTGGGACACAGAATAAAAGAGTCCTTGCTGTTATTTTTTGATTGTCTCCATGCTGGGAAGACTGGCAGAGGGTCGCCATGGCAACTCTGGGCATCCAGCAGGGGGCAACCTGGACCCTGCAGGTTATGTCTGGGCTGAGCAGTGAGTCATCCTATTGGAGCCCAGAGGCCAGATCTGGATCCAATCCGGGCAGAATCCTTGTCCTGAATTCCAGTTCCCTCCTGTTCTGGAAGTCAGTTGAAGGGTGAGCAAAGGACAGACAGAAGTTGCCTAGGGAGAGGCCAGGTCCAAGATGAGGTAGTCTCAGGATGAGGAGACAGTAAAAGTAGTCTGAAGGGTTGTCACAGGAGTGAGAGAGGCCATGTATGCACGGCACAGAGGATGGGGTGTGGATGGGGGAGGGGAGGGGATGGGCAGGCTGGAGTGTAGAGGTTTGATTCTGATGGCTGTCCTCAGCCACCCCTGAGCCTTTGCTGAGCCAGTGTTTCCTGGGCTGGATCTAGAGTGTATTTAGCCGCAAAGGTGGCTTCAGAGGTCTGGATCAGACGTAGAGAAGCACAGAGAAAGAACACCTTCGCTGGATAGACCGCTATGGTGGATTCACCCATGCATGTACATTCATACACAAAAGCAATGTTCCTTCTGCATGTGCAAGTGCATGCACGTATGTGTACAGATGGAGGCCTGAAGTTGATGACCAGGGTCTTCTTTCATTTCTCTCTGCCTTATTTGAGGCAAAGAGTCTCTCAGTTGAATCCAGAGGTTGCCCGTAGGTCTTGGCTAGCCAGCTGGCTCTGGGTTCAACTAAGCCTTCTGCATCCTGGGCAGGGATTATGGCCTTCTCACGGTTTCTGAGGACCTGGACTCTCTCCCTCACCCTCGCACGGCAAGAACTTCGGCCATAGAGCTATCTCCCCACCCCGGCAGAGGCCATGTTTATGGAACAGACCAGAGGAAGAGTGAGCTCTCTGTTTATGGAAATATATCTGCAAGCTCTGCCCCTGGCACTTCTGCATCTCAGGGCGTGACACTCAATCAGCGCGCTCTGCGTAAGTGAGTGAATGACAGAGGCTGAATGAGCAGAGCTCAGAAAGCCGCATGGGAACCTAGGAGGCAGTTAACACCTTCCCTCCGCTAATTTGCAGGCTGGTATTGAGAGAGCTAAACAAGCTAATGAAACCCAACTGATCTAAAAATGGCAGGTGCTGGCGTTGCTGAGAGGCTAACGGGATCTGAGGGTTGCATGGCCTGGGCCGTACCCAGAACTATGGGCAAGCCAGATCTAGAAAACATGGCCCAGCTCCTTCTGAAGGTCAAATTACGAGACCTCAAATGTGTATGAAGCCGTGATTGGTATTAGCGCCATCTTGACCCAGGATTCCTTTCGTTCAAGAACCCCGATGCATGAGCCATCTCCCACTCAAGAGTCTTGAAATCACACTAGGCAAACAGTTTCAAACGGCAAGCAACCACACCCAAGCTTCAGGTGTGGTCTGCTCGATCAGCAGAACTCCCCCAAGTGAAAGAAGAGGTGGTACCAGTCTGGCCAGTACCATGCTGAACCCCTTTACCTGATGAACTGGCCACTTCTGTCAAGTCTGTGTCCAGGGAGAGGGGCTTGATGCTTTTAGGTCTTGAGGTCGTTGGATTTCTGGATGGCTCCTCAGGGATTCTGGGCTGAGGTTGAGCAAGAGATGCCTCAGGACGCTTCTTAAATTCTGGAGAAGTCAGGGAAAGCCAGAGTGGAAAATCCAGAATCCATTTCTCCTTCATGCCAGATCCCAGAGGGAGGCTCACGTGACTCCTGAAAGGCAGGCACAGATAGACCAGGGAGTCAACCAGCAAGAGAGTAAGGTGTGACTCATTGGCTTCAGGCATACCTTTTGCCTTCTCTGAATTAAGGACTGAATTATGGGACAGAAGCATCCCTCTCAGGGCCACTGTGGGGATCAAATAGGAAAGCAGACACAAAGTGCTTCATCAACGCAAAGTGCCAGAAGGAGTTAGTACTCCTGCTGCTGAGAGGGACTCATTAGGTAGAAGGGGGTCTCGTTCCAGCGTCCCCAGAGACTCAGGAGCCTCTCTGGGCTTCCAGAACTACACCGAGAGACAGTGGCTGACAGCTATTCCATCTTCTCAAACAAACCCACTGTCTATTGCCTGTGGCTGCAGCTGGAGGAGACACGTGGTGTGTGTGTGTGTGTGTGTGTGTGTGTGTGTGTGTGTGTGTGTGTAGAACAAGTAAATCATTTCCCTCATGTCAACATATCCTCTGGGTGATGTCTGCCCCTCATCTGCCTTCTGTCCTTCCATGACTGTGCCCGCAGGACAGAGTGGGGGTCCAGTGGGGCCTGGCTCGTGGGGAAAGGTCAAAAGGAGGGAAGAGGAGTAAGGCCTTTCCTCCCATTGTGGTCTCTTCAGTTTAAAGAGACGTGCCCTCAGAACACAAGGTCAGAGGTGGGGATAGGGACTGGGCCAGTCTTTGAATTGAGGGAGACAGAGACCCAAAGAGAAGGAGTTGCCCAAGGTCACATTGTCCCCTACACACCAGGACTTACTCAGTGATCTTAAACTCTAGAGCACACCCATGCCAGGGAGAGTGGCACCTTTTCTGTGAGTTGAGAGGCAGGTCCCAAGCCAAGTGGGATACCCAGACCCCCTAGGCCCTCGTGGTGTTGAATGGAACAGTTGTTGAATGGAATCGGATTTACCATTCAATTGCAGGAGCTGTAATTTGATCTGGGTCTTATGAAGTCCTTAATAGAGTTAAGGTATTACCAAGATCTGCTGGGCTTTTTTTTTTTTTTTTCTCTCTTCCATTTGTTAAAAGAGGCTCTGGGCTGGAAAAGGGACTCAGTAGAGTGAAGCACCTGTCTGTTCTCCCTGCCCCAGCTGCCTTCATACCATACCCTGGGGAAGCTCCCATCTGTCTCCATTCCAAAGCTAAAGGTCTTTATCTCTGTGATAGAGATTGTCAGTGCTGGTAATTCATCTGAGGGATGTGGCCAGGAAAGAGAAGGGAGGTGGGTCCCCTTAGATTTGGGGGCCCAGGGGAGAGGAGCTCTTATTCATTAGGTGCATTCTGTGTGTTCGCTTTCGATGACTCAATGCTCATAGCATCCCTGTGTGGCAGGTGCCTGAGGCCACCAGGAAGGGGGATGTTTACCAGGTCTCTGGGTGATTTTTTTTCCCTTTAAGCATGTGGTTAAGGGTTGTATTTCCTTGTCCCCTTTGGAGGTACACGTGGCCCGTGACATGTTTTGAACAATGGAACTTCAGTGGAAGTTACATGAGTCACAAGACAAACTAGCCATGCTTCTCCCTGCTGCCATGGCAACTATGGCTGTACGTGTTAAAATGGTGGCTAGCTGTCAGCCCGGAGTCCTGAGTGACAAGGAGCTAGTCCGTATAACGGGCTGAGGAAGGAGCTGGTGTGGTGGGAACTCTTAGGAGTTTAGTCAGCTGGTTTGACTGACACAACGCCACCGTGGTCCCCCTCCCTCCCTTTTCCAGATGAAGAAATGGAGGCTAAGAAAGGTTTAACAGCATGCAGTGGGAGCCAGAGCCGGTACTCGCAGTAAAGACAGGATTCATTCCCAATCCACATGAGGCCAGGAAAGGGCTCCTTCCAAGCTGGGCTCTAGCAGCTGCCCCATGCAGGATGTTGTCAGCGTCCCTAGGCAGTGAGGACAGGGACTGCCTCTCCTCCTCCTCTACCCTATGTTAAACACTGTGCCCTGCAGCCTTCATGGTGGCTTGCTGGAGATGGTGAGGGAGGCCTAGGTCAGAGGTCAGAGGTCAGAGGTCAGAGGTCAGAGATTGGACGGACACCCTGGAAGTGGGACTTCCTCTAGTAAGGTGACCTTGCTAAGTTATAAGTCTTTTCTGAGCCTCAGTCCTTTTAGGGGCTAAATACTGCCATTCCCTTTGGTTATTTCAGGAACTAAGTAGAGGTTTTGGCACCCAGTAGGACTCCACATCCAGGCTCTGCTGTTACTGGAGGCTGTGGTGGTGGCCCATTGCCCTACCTCTCTACCCCACAGCTTCATGGGAAGAGAGCCAGATGTCCCTCCCCTGGGCCCCCTTTCATTTTCTGGGCTCCTCCCTGGCCCCAGGAGACAGAGCGGCAGTGTGTCATGACCTGCCTCATGTCTGGGGAGTGCGATGGGTCAGATCGAGTATTCTCCTCCGCAGCAAGTTTCCAACTTGTTGGTCACCTGACTCTCCCCCTGCCCAGGTAGTTCCTCCCCAGGACTTAGTTACCTTAGTCACATTCCTTCCAGGATTGGGCCCATATCTCTAATCACCTGTTGTCGGAGCTATGTCTTGAACTATTATGTTAAGGCATGACGGCAGTATGAGCTCTGCTCAGGCCTCTCCCTAGGAGTATGGGAAGCCTCCTGATTGGTGCTGTTATCCCACTGTGGGAACTAAGGTTTCTACAGCAAGGCCTGCATGTTCTGCTTTTAGACGTTCCCTGTGCCATTTCTATTGCCCCGAGCAACTAGGAACAGAAAGGAGAGAGAACAGGTATGGGGCAAGGCCATGGGATTTAAAGAAAACAATTTACTCAAGGCCAGAACTAGTGATAGAAAGGGATCCTAGACCCAGCTTTGTCCCTGGGCTGAGCCCAGGGGAAGGGTAGCCCCTGATCCATCCTTGACTGCCCCAGACAGCCAGCTGCCCCCTCGGAGCTGTCAGCCCGGCTCCGCCACGCTCTCTCTTCGCCTTCTTCCACCCCCTTCCCCTGCCCTTTTTCCCTTCCTAAAAACACAGAGAATTGGGATTCAGAAGCCTACACTGCCTGCAGAACGTGGCTCAGTCTCCCAAAAGAGGAAATGCCAGTGTGCGGGTTCTCATGGCAACTCCAGCTCCACCCCCTGCAGACGCCCAGCGCCCATATGGTGAGATTCGAGCAGGGCGCATTGACTCAGCCGGGCCCCGGGTCTGGCTGGGGCTGCCATAAGGGGCATGTTGGATTCCTCAGCTGTCCTTTGGCAGCCCGTGGAGGGGCCAGCAGGATACACAGGACCTGTCTGTGGGCAGCAGTGAGCTGGTGCTTTCTGAGGTGGGCCTTAACTGCCTCTTGCCCCTCTGCCTTGGTTGTACGATATAAACTAAACGCTGGGCTTGGGAGTTCCCTTCGAGGTACGGAAGGGCATGGGGAGCAGAAGGGGAGCTAGGTGCTGTTTTTCTTGGCCTCCCTGCCAAGCAATGGTAAGGGGGTCAGAGCCCTGACCTCTAAGAAATGGAATGAAGAAGCAGCCCAGGCCTTGGCTGAGCTGCCTACCCTAGGGCACCACCCCTCCCTAGCCACAAACCTCTCATGCCTACCAGGGCAGTGCCTGCCAGCCTGCCTTGTAGACAACCCTGCTTTTCCAGGCCAGCTGGCATTTCCATGACTAATGTAGTGGAAGCTGGTGCCAGGGTTGGGGGCTGCAGGGCTGGTGGTTAAGGAGCAAGTCTTCTACTGCTTGGCACCCGTCCTGCACCCTTTGCTGGGGCCCTTCGGTACTAAGAAGGTAAGTAGTACCTGGGTTCCCAGTACTTCCCATCTCCTCCCCACTTGACCTCAGACATCAGCTAGCCCTGGGCCATCTCTTGGGTGAGCGTGGCAGGTGATGATGATGGTGATGGTGATGGGGAGGAGGAGGAGGAGGAGGAGGAGCAAAGACGGATCAGTTTCCTCCCATTGCACCCATGCTCTCTGGAGGCTATGAGCCCCAAGCTTTCTGTGTGGGTTCTACTTTTACTTTCTTGTTTCTAACCCTTCCAGCAGAAACTTCTATGCATGTCAGAGCCAGAGAACCCCACAGGTGGTGGGCCAGACCCATCAGGTACTCATAAACGGGGGCACGGTGTGTAGAAGCGACATAAGATCACACAGCGAGTCCAGGTCTAGCAGGACTACAAAGCCAAAGCTGTTGTCTCCCTGCCTTGCCCGCCGCTGCCTCCCATTATGTCTCTGCTGAAGGAGGGATGGATGGGTGGATGGGGGCAGGGAGCGGGGACTGTGGAACAGATGGGCTTGGAGGATCCATGGGGAGGGGAGGGCTGAGGGAGGGGGAGGAGCCCCGGAGAACCTGGAACTCTTACAAAGTTGCGAGTTAAAACATTCTTCACACTCCCGCCTCCTTTACTGTTCTGATGAACCAAGACGTGACAAAAATGTGTCAGGTTTTTTTTTTAAAAACCACACACATACACAAATGCCAGGCCTGTATCTACCACCCGCCCAAGCTTGGCCCATCTGCTTCCTGGGGGTGGAAAGGAAAGGGCCTTAGGAGTCGCACCTCACTCTGGTCACCTCAGTCCTGGCACACAAATGGCTCAGGCCATGGTAGAAGGCCTTAAGGGGAAGGCCCCGCCCTGCCCTACTGCCCATATCTCAGCTGAGCTCACCCTGGTGTCTGATGCTCCCCATCTTCACTCTGAGCTGGGTGGAGCCTCCCTCTCACCTGCTGCAGCTGGGGCCCAGCACTTGTAGAGTTCTCTCTCAACATACAGATCCAGAAACTGAGGCCCAAAGAGTCAGTTCACTCAACCAACACCCAGCTGAGCATGAATTTGCTCGTCACTCAGGCCCCAAAGGCAAAGGGGATTCAGTGCTGGCCAGAAACACAGGCACGCTCCCTGGCAGAGCAAGACCGTGTAGATAGATTGGGGCCTCTGAGGAAGAAGACAGCTGGGCTGGCAGCAAGGCCTGGAGAGACACCCAGCTGGGCCTTGACTTCCCTGTGACCATCGGTGGGCTTTAGCACAAATCTCGGCACTCTGGGACATAGGTCGCTTCGGTAGCTACTCTAGGTTGGGTTGATGTCATGGGATCACATGGGACCATGGACACACAGACACAGAGGACAGAAGAAATTCCTCAAGGATGTAGGCTTGAGCATGGGGTAGGGCGGGGACTAGAGTCTGCTGGGCCTGGAGGATCCCTGAGGGGACTGTTCAGATTGTCAGGCATGCGTATGGGCTTGCTGTGGTCAGATGTGCAGAGAAGCATCATGTCTCAGAGCTGTTCACGCTTCACCCTCCTTTCCCTCCCCCTCACTCTGGAGGTCAGCCTGGCCCAGGCCCCATGACAAGGAGACTCCTTCTTAAAAGTCTGGTTCAAATGCCTTAATGCTACCTTTTCTGAAAAATGTGCTTGAACTTGTTGAGACAAGCAGTTTCAAGAGTCCCAACACAGACCTTTCCCACCTGAGGCTCCTCAGGCAGGGCTCCTCGGGGACCCCCCATCAGAAAGGCTTCTCTGTCTCCTCCCCTTGTGACCCTAACGTCAAAATCATATGACCAGACACCATCCTAGGCGTGGACACAGGGGTTCAGAGAGGACAAGGAGTTTGTCTCATGGAACACAGCAGTTGATAGGTTGGGGTCAGTTCAGAATGGTGCCACCCCAGTCTGAGTTCAGAGGCTCTAGGGCCCTGAGGCTGAGCTATGGGTAGGCTAGACAGGGTAGGCTGTAGTGTGGAGTGCCGGGCAAATGGAAAAAGCTGGCCGTGGCTGGGAGACTTCTAATGGAAGCCTCTTGGATCAGTTACTGGATATTCAGGCAGCCTGACCTTGAAAGCTGGTGGCTGGGAGAGGCTGTGGGCAGCCTAGCACAGATGCCCAGCCTCCTCCAGAGGAAGTCTGGGAGATGGAGGCAGATTGGTGGGTGGAAGGCGAAGGGGGCCTGGCAACCTGGCCAAAGAGGGGTTATGGGGTGGTGGGGAGGGAACGTTCTATGGGATTATCAGCCCCCTCTCCACCTCAACTGGGGGGGGTATTCAGGAGCGAGCTCTTTTCTGAGGAGCAAGACTGGTCACAGTTATATCTCCTGGACCTCAGCCTCCCCATTGCAACATGGGATTCCTGCATCAGCTCCATCTGAGGCTGAGAGACAAGCCCTGGGGGGATGTTCTGCATAGTCCCATGGCCCCGGGGCCCAGGAGGAATCCACTGCCTCTGATTCCCCAGTGGGCCTGTGTGATAACATCGACACCCAGATTTCCAAAGCACCCTGAGGTACCGGGGTGAAGTCTCACCTGAGCCCCACCCTCCCACAGAGGACTGTGAGCCCTCAGCAACGGCACATATCCCTCGCTCTCCTAGGGACCCATGCTAATGTCTGCTGTGGCTGGAAGTGCTCACAGAGGGCCTTCTCCTCAGTGGTCAAGTGGGAATGGAAGGAGAGGAGGAAGAGGCTCGCCTCCCCACCTCCCCACCTCCCCACCTCCCGCTTCACTCCCCTTCCCCTCAACATTCTCCCTTCCTACTCATTAGAAATCCATCTGAGTTAATGGATTAATTAAGTGATTTAATGTAGGCACTGTGTTAGAACAGTGCTTGACACGGTGAGAACCGAGCCCTGGCAGTCGATGATACTACGGCGGCAACACTTCTCCCTCATGTACCAGCGCCATAGATTGGGAAAACTCTAGCAGTCATATGCAGTCATATACTACTTATTATGAATTAGTTCTGAAAACCAGCTTGTTTTCCAGCTCACCTTCATCTGAGGCTAGCCATTTTGGATCTAATTGCATGAAAGACAAACTAAGCAAGTCACAGGCCTCTGAGTCCCCAGTCTGCAGTGACAGCTCTAGCCTAGGCGGAGGGGAGTGAGGGGTCACAGGCCTGAGTCCCCAGTCTGCAGTGACAGCTCTAGCCTAGGTGGAGGGGAGTGAGGGGTCTTCAGGGACTATGTGTACCTTCGGTTCTCCAGGGGCAGGGCTAGTAGGGAAGTCACCCCTGCTGCACAGGTGATCCCAGGGCAGGCAGAGGGAGTGGGGAGAGGCTCTGGGGGCTACTGGAATCTGCTCCCCAAGGTGCTGGGCATTTCGGGAGATAGGATAGGTAAGGGCAATCATGCACAGACAGGGAGGAAACAGACGCCTTCAGCTGGCATCCAGGAAGTGAGATGGGCAGGGGTATGAGGGAATGACATGGGGACAGGGTTAAACAGGTCTGGGTGGAAAGCTGAGAAGGGCCTTCAGGGTCCTCCAGGGGTGTGCCAGGCTGACGGCCAGCACAGAGAAAGCAGAGCCCCAGAGGGGAGGCCAGCAAGCCTCTGGGTTGACGAGGTTTCAGGAGCGCGGCAGGATGAAATTCAAGCGTAAGAATCTGTGGTCAGACTGACAGAAGTTCTTAGGCATTTGGAAACTAATGGAATGTGGGAAGCCTGGGGTCTAGAAGGGAAACACTGGCTTCTCTTAGCCCAAAGCAGCAACGTAGGGTCTCCTCGGGCAGGAATGTAGCTGGAGATGGTCCCCCACTTACTGTGGAGGTGCCACACACACACCAAGGCAAGACACACTTTGGGTCTCAGATTTTGTCCATGAAACGGGGATAATAGTGCCTACTGTGCCATCTGAGGTTCCCAATATAATCCAGTCTGGTCACTGTCCAGTTCCCTGGCTGGGCTACCATATGGAACAGCAATGTCCTCAATACAACATGCAAGGCACACACCAGCCTTCTGCCTTCACAGACCCTCGGTTCTTTGTCTGGCCCATGGCTGCACGATGGGAGGGTCAAGAGGTCCTTCCATGGCAGACAGACCAGTTCTGGCCCTGCCTTTCTGAGCTTTTCCTGCTTTTCACAATGGCTCAGCCACGTGCCCACCACTGCCCAGTACCCTGCATGGCCTGAGGAGAGGGGTGGTGGTGGGCCAAGCAGGACGGAATAACAGACACATTCACACCTTTCAACCTTGCCCTAGCGATCAGGACATGCTCACACTCTTCACTAGCCTGAAGGTTCCCAAAGCTCACAGTGCTTAGGATGAATAAGGTCACAGCAATAGGGGGACATCACGACCCTGCAAATCTCGTTCCCCTCCTCAGCTGTACCTGCCAGGTTCAATCCAGCTCCTGTCCAGGGAGCCTCTGAGAACAAAGTACAATCTGACTGGTTGGCCTGCAGGGAGTAAGCAAAGGGATTTCTTGTGTGGGTCGGTCATCAGGCAAGATGGATGGAGCTGGCTGGGGGCCTCGGGGACAAGAGGGCAGGAAACTGAGTCTTCACCGGATCAGCTGCTTGAGCAACTGGGCTTCTACACCACAGCCCAGGGTGTCTACTCCTAAGTGGTGGTGAATGAGGGGCCTATAACTAACTGTTCCAGTCCTGCAGAGCCTGTGCTCCCTGCTCCAGATTGTAAGACGGGTTTGAAGCCAGCAAACTCACTCCCGGGTATGTGCATATGTCCTCAGTGTCACACGAGTGGACACACACCCTGTGCTGGGAGAAGGCAGGTGCCACCCAGGGCTCTGGGTACAGACAAACAGAGGCAGGCAGCCATGATGTCACCACACTCCGAAGGGAATCGATAGCTTCTGAAGAAAGCTGAGGGGTGTTTCTGAGGGGAGGGGGGTCACCTCCAAACCCAAAAGACATTTCGAGGGATGTGTCTCACCTCCATCAAACCCCAGGCTAAGGCTTTCCTTGGTGTCACCTGGAAGACCCCCCCACCCCCATACACACATTTATAGCTCACTTAAACCAAAATGCAACATTCTTTCATTCAACAGGCAGCACAGCTGACACCCGTGATCATGCCCTGGCAGAAGGAATAAGAGATTGGCTGGGTCCCTTGAGGGCTGTGCCAGGGCGAGGGGTGGGGGTAGGGAGGCTTCCAGCCGAGAACTCCCCCTGGATGCAGTCTCCTAGCTAAGCAGGCTGGGCTAGCCAAAACCCCCCTCATCCCCCCCACCCCCAGCACACCACAGCTCCTAGCTGAGCCAAATCCCCACCCAAGCTCCCTTCTGAAACAGTAGTGGCTTCTTCTTCGGCCTCTCTCTACCTCCTACAAGAGCCTCTTCCCTAAGGCATCTTCGCCAGCCTCTACTCTACCACCAACACTCAGTCCTCCTCTCTGCTTTGGGTGTTGCTACATGGCTCTGGGGCCATAGATTTAGGCTCACTGGAGACAGTCACCAACCCTTGACCCTCAGACCCCAGAGGCTGAAGTGGGAGGTACTCAAAGGGTGAGAGAGTATCTGTCACCCTCTGTACCATATGCAGAATGTCAAAAGTGACCCACTAGTGCTGGGCTCCGGTCAGAGGAAATTCTCAGGCCCCCATCACAGGCCCAGAAGGACTAGTGTCAACGCTGGCCCCGGACTGCAGCCAGGCTCTGCATCACAGAACATCTGCTGGGAGGGTGGGGGAGGCTGAGGAGCCCTTTCTGGAAGAATGAACCAGATCTATCCCCACCTACTCTCCAGCTTGGGTGTGTGTGTGTGTGTGTGTGTGTGCCCGCAGCCCCAGCAGTTGGAGCAAGGAGGGAGGAGCTTATTGAAAGCCCTGGGAAATGAAAGAGAAATCCTCCCAAATCCCCCGGCTGCCCTCACTAATAGCTGAAATATGCTCTCGACAACAGGTGAAAGGCTCTGGATCTCCCGACTGGGACTCCAGACCTAGCTGAGAGAAGGGGTTGAGACTGTGGCTGGTCAGGGGTTTGTGGCCCATGAGACCCGCTAACTTTCCTCATGTCTCCTTCTAGGCCGTGCCTCATAGGTTCTTGTACAGCTGCTCTGGGAGGCTGGGCAAGGTCTTGTCAGCCTAAGCTGTCCCCCCCAAGGCCCATGCCTTTCCACAGTGCCAGCCACCGAGAAGTCCCCAGGAAGTTGGTTGAAACTGTCTCCAGAACTTCAGAGGGCCTTGTGAGGCACCAGGGAGAGCCAGGCTCAGGCGCAGCAAGTCCCTGTCGCCTCCGGCTATGGAGGGAGAGATGGAGGTATCCTTGTAGAACTGGCTGCTGGCCATGCCTGGGTTCTCGTGTCCACACACGGCCACAGATCACGGCTCTGGGAACTCATGCTGCACCCTACCTACGTATGCATGACCATAGACTTGCATGTAGTGGGCCTGTATGTGCACCTGCCTGGGCTCTGTGAGCATAGGCAGGGCATGCTTGCTGCTTTTGTGGCCCTCTGGCCCCATGGGTGTGAAGGAAAGATTTAGAAGATCAGTCACTTGGTGTCCAAGCCAAAGCCTTAGAAGCTGCTGGGGGACAAGACTCCAGAGGAAGGCCTCACTACGTATTCAAACTCAATACCAGGCTGGTGTCCTTCTGTGACCCTGCATCAACCCTTCTCCCCGGGGCCCATCCGCCATAAGTCCCTACATGGCTTGTAGCCCAATTCTATACTAAAGCCTGAAAGCTGGAGCCCTGCCCCTGGCCAAGGACTTTAACCCGCCACAGAAGGATTGAGGTGCTCAGGACTGGCTGCCTAGGTGGGACTCAGGCATACTTGGCCTTTGTCTCCATTCTGCCCATTATAGCAGGTGCTGTGGGCTGAAGGGCTCTCACAGCTGTGGAAGCAGCCATATATCAGCTGCCCTCTAGGCCCAGATCATGGCATCCGGCTCCCTAAGCCCAAAGCAGTCTCAGTTTGTCTTCACACATTCCCTTTATGACTAGCTCAGTTCCTAGGCCAGGGAACTGTCCACCCTTGAGTGCTGACCTACCCATGCAGAGAAGGAGAAAGGCAAAGCTATACCACTCCTGGCTTGCCTACAGTGGGTACCAGGCCTGCTCAGAGTCTTTGTACAGACTGTTCCCCTCTGTCTGGGGCGCTTGCCTTTCCCAACAGTCTGAACACACACACCTGTTTTTCCTTAACTCAAATTCCAATGTTTGCATTGCTGGGCAGCCTTCTTCTTCCAATCCACCCATCCCCTATCAGCACTACCTAGCCTCCACTGGGCTGGTTCCTCTGCAGCTGGTCAGCCCTGTTCAAGCATTTGTCCCCAGTAGGCTATGGGCTCCCTGAGGACATGGCCGCGGGCCTTAGTACCCAGCACCCAGCAAGTGTTGGTTAAGGAACGAAAGATGTGGACATAGGGCATCCTGACTAAGCCCCAGCTCGGCCCTGGGACCTCAGCTGCACAGTATCCTCTGGGTCCTTCGAGTTATACACCTGCCCCCATTCAGCAGACCTCACAAATCTGGGGCATCTGAGGTATGATAAAGACCTTGTTCCCAGAGTGTGGGCACACTGGAAAGTGTGAAGTTCTGTTGTCACCATCCTGGTGGCTGACTGAAGACTGAGTGAGTACCTGCTTTAGGACAGTCTCTGTGTTGGGAGCTGGGGTGCAACCTCTCACCCCTGGAGCTCCACACGTACAAACAGATATTCCCAGACAAATGGATTTGGGGCAGAGGCAGGCAGAAGCTCATAGGAGATCTTGGGACCCACATGGCCTGCTTCCTATGGCCACGTCTTAGCTGTGTGATCCCCAGTAACAAGTATGACTTGGCACCTCAGTTTCCCCATCTGTAAATCAGGCACGGTGAGTGGGGGGGATCAAATGCTTGCAAAACAATTCTGACGGAGACTGGCACACAATGAGACCTCAAAACACAGCTGGGCCTGAAGGAGGCCCAGCCAGTGAAGAGCTCTCCTTGTAAGCACAAGGCCCGAGTTGGGTGAATAGAATCCATAAAACGGAAGCTGGGCATGGTGGCTCTCTCTTGGAATCCTATGTGCTGGGAATGCAGAGACAGGCAGATCCTTAGCAGCTCAGTGGCTGGCCAGACTAGCCTACTTGGGAGCTTCAGGACAGTGAGAGATTGTCTCTAAAAAAAGTAGACAGAACTGTGGAACAGTACCTAAAGATGTCTTCTGGATTTCACATGCAGGTAGATACGTATATGTCTCTACATGCATGTATATATGTGTGTCTCTACATGCACACACACAGAGACACACACACACACACAGAGAAAGAGAGAGAGAGAGAGAGAGAGAGAGAGAGAGAGAGAGAGAGAGAGAAGATCTGCACTGTTTTTGTTTTTATACTGGCCTAGGTGTCAAGTCCTAAATAGGCTATAGCCAGTGGCAAGCAAGAGGTGAAGGTAGACTACTGTGTGAGTAACTCAACCGGTCTGGTAGTGTCTGACTTGGCTTCCTCTGATCATGGGTCTGAAGACTCTAGTCATCTGGATAGTGGTGTATGGAGGCAAACAGTACCATGATGGGAGGCTGCTGAGTAAGCACCCTCTGTGTAGGAAAAAGAGCAGAAGCCTGAGGTGGATGACCAGGAAGCCGCAGGTCTGGGTGCAAGCATGCCCACAGGGAACCATGCCTGCCTTTCTGAAGAAAGGATGCAAAAGCCTAAGTGAAGTCAGCTCACAGGAAGGTAGGCCATCTTCCCTGTGCTAAGGAAAGAGGCTGAGTCAACACCCTGTCACCTCCAGCAACCCAAGAGGCCCTTGATGGAGTCTTCTGGGCTACAGGGACCCTATGCAGAACAGCTAGGACTTGTTCAGAACTGTGGAAGCTGCTTTTTAGGCCAAGCCATCCTGGAAGAATGGGGATGTACGGTAGGGTAAATGTTCCAGGAATGGGCAGGATGGTGTGTGCTCGGGTCAGCCGTGCTAAGGGGCCATGCACGTCTGTTGGACAGAGTGGAAGAGTGAAGTGGAGAAGTGGGCTTGACTTTTCTCAGATCAGCCAGTCCCACCACTCCTCCTCCCCCTCCAGCCCTCTGTTAGTGTGCCACTGTGACATTAACAGCTGACATTCATAAGCTCCAGCTCTTCTTCTCGTCTGCCAGACCAGGCTCATCCAGGGAGAATCGCTAATTACAGCCACGGCGAAGAAATACCAATGAGAGAGGCAACACCGTGCGACCTGCCTGTTTGAGATGAAGAGATGGATGTGGCCATCTCTCCAGGATGTGGCAAGTGGGAGGAGGGAGGAGAGAAGGCTGTGGGGAAGAGAGCATCCTTTAATGTGGGTCATGTATTTCCCAGGCAAGGTCTTTTCTACCAAGGGTCCAGAGTTGGGTCTGCTCCAGCCCCTATTCATCAGAACGTCAGGCCTGTCTCTGCCTGTCTAGGCCTCGGTAATACCTTCTACCATATGGGTAAAATAGTTCTAGTCCTGCCTGGAAGGTGTAAAGGATGAAGCGAATGAGGTATAAGAGCCAGGTGGGGAAGGGGGTGAGCCATGAGCTAATGTAGTTGGCTTATGGACTAGGGCTACAGGAGTTGAAGAAAAGGTGCCAAGGCCACCAACAAAGAGACAGACATGTCCCAATTTAATGATCTCTTAGAAGAAAATACCATTAATATCCTCAATCAAGTACTAAGCTGTGATCACAATTAAATAGATACTGAGGGGCCTCGCACCAGCGGGATTCTGTGACCCCTGAGCCAGGGAGGTGTGAGGGCTTTGGAGACTTCCAGGCCATACACAAACCCTGACCCGACTCAATGGCAGGCCAGCCTTCACCTTGAGGGAACCCGAGAATGCCACATGAAGCCTCAGAAAAACGGGCTCACTGAGTAGCTTCTGAGATGACTGAAAGCAAGCATGGAAAACATACATGCTGGATAGTCCCATATGAACCAGCATGATCAGAGTTACATACTCTGTCATACATGCACATGTACAGACAAGAAAGAGGCAAGTGCACAGATACATACACTCAAAAACATACCTACCCCAAACACAGGGAGACACATATATATGATATGGTTAGATGCCCAACACGTACACACACACACACACACACACACACAGGGTTTGAAGTTCCAAGCTGGGCTCTCACCGGCCCTTGAGGCCCTCCCTGCTTAGAAGGAAATAGGAAGCCCTGTGCTGCCTCTGGGTGCACATGGCCTCTTTAGCCCTGGCCAAGCCAAGCAGCAGTGACTAGGCTGGAAGTGAAGCCCAGAGTGGCCTGAATATTTCACAGGAGATTTTGCTTCACAGAAAATCCCTTCTTCGCCTCTGTGCATGTCAGGGTATAATTACCCATTAAGTGGCAGAGCAGAAACCTGGGTGTCGGCACTGCCCCTGGCTCTGCAGAGCCCTGGGAAGCTCCTGGCCAGGCCTGGCCCAGCTCTCACCCAGCAGAGAGGAGAAAGCTGTGTGTCATCTTGGAACATGGAGTATCCTGGTTTAGAGGCGCCTCAGTCTTGGCTTCTCAGACTGCCACCTGCCAGGTGAGAAAGAGATGAAGCTAACCACTGACCTTCCCTTTCTCTGCAGTCACTATCTATTTCCTGGAAGCAGGGGATATAGAGTGAGGCAGAAGGCACCGGAGGAAGGAAGACACTGAGGCTGGGCCTGGTGACCTTGATCCTGCCCTCAGAAGCTCACTTCTTCCCTCCCCAAGCCCTAGAAAATGTTCCTAGGGATGAAGTTCAGCCCAGTGGATCCCCCTCCAGAATACTCTCTAGGACCACCGAAGTCCACAGCCCTCTCCATTGCTGCTTGTACTCAAGGCCTGACCCAGCAGGGGTGACTGTGCCTGAGAGCCTATATCCAATGCATCCAAACTAAACATGGCTCAGAACCAGCAAGCCCACATTTCATAACAGACCCAGGGGACTCAAAACAAGGCTGAGCACACATGTTCACAACAGCACTATCCACAACAGCTTTCAAGTAAAGGCTACTCAAATGTCCTCAAACAATCAGATAAACAAATATGCAGCCATGATAATGAACGGAGCAGTGGGACCCAGCCCAGCCTAGAGGAGCATAAAACAGTGATTGCGAGGGCCAGGGGATCCTGTGACTCCTGCTTGAAGCCAGAGTGGGTCAGTGGTTGCCAGGGCTGAACCTAGAGGAGAATGGGGAGGTGTTGCTCATAGGTGCAGGGTCTCTTCGGGTTTGATAAAAACATACTGGAATTAGATAGTGACCATGATTTCAGAATGACCATGATTTCAGAATCTTGTGCATATCCTAAAATCTACTTCAAAATGGCAGCTTTTATGGTATATAAATTATGTCTCACTTAAAAAAAACCCAAATTGCTCAAAATGGAACAAAATGTACACACACACACACACACACACACACACAGCCTCTAATGCTTTGCCTCTTGCTTAAACGTTTGTCTTCTAGGTATGGAAGCAGAGCCCAAGGCCCAGCCATGTTCCTGGACTTGCCCGCCTAGGGCAGGCACTGGACTGGAATAAGGACCACACCAGGACACATTCATGTAACCTTCAGGCTGGCCCCAGTCCACAGATATGACCCATGAGGCTCATGGGTGTTAAGCTCATGCCCTAAAGTCAGGTGGCAGTCTGGAGGCAACACTAGGAAGAAAGGCCAGGTCTTGTGTGACCCAGGGCTGTCACAGTGTTGACAGAGGGTCAGCTCTGTCATTGCTTCCTGCCCTGTGGCCCTCCAGATTCCCAGAGCCTCCGCATCAAGTTGGCTTGCTAACCTGACTCCTTTTCCTTTTAAAGGTGAGTGCCACCCAGTCCCATCTGCCCTTCCATTCATACAGACTCCCTGTGAACTCTTGCTCAGCTCTGCTCTCTGGTATCAGGCATTTCCTCCCTCCCTGGAAGTCTCCATCCTTCCTGAACTTGAGTGCACCTGGCTACAGGTTGACCCAGGACCTGTCAGGCCTCCAGTTAGAAGCAAGGTGGCTGGTGACTCAGGGCCTGGTTACCATCAAGGAGTACCCGGCCCTGGGGAATGGGGTGCTGGCCGAGAGGTTGCTTTCAGTCTCAGGGTACCAACAAGACTAAGCCAGAGTGTAACACAAGAACGACAGTTCTTATTTTTACATATATGATGAACACCTATAGGTAGAGTTCTGTCATGAACAGAGAGGTAAGGGGAGGAGAGAAGTCCCTCCTTCTGTCCCCTTCCCAGAGCAAACTGGCAATAGCAAAAGGGTAAGACAATTGTACCCCCGGGGCTATCTTAGTTAGCCTCCTGCTTCAGTGAACCCTGATCCTGTGTATGCCTTGAATCTTGAACCTGACTCTGGTGGTAAACTGAACCTTAACCCTCCAGGCAGGGTAGGTGGACTGGCTCTCAGAGAACTGGAGGAGATTCCAGATGGCTCACTCTCTCCACTCCCCCTCTGCAGGGTTGGATGACAGATCTGAACTGTGGGTGTTGGAGACGGGTCTCAGCTGAGTGATGGCTGACAGCTGGGCCCAGGGTGGATCATGAGTGGCTGATGTTCTGACCTTCCGGAGACCAGACACACACCAGGCATCGGGAGACTGCCTGTAGCAGGTGCCTGATAGATGCCAGCTCCCTAGCTGAGCCCCACCCCAGGCTTCTTGGAGTTGTTGCTCCCTTTCTCCCACCTTCCCTCCTGTGGTGGTCCAATCACCTTCCTCTCCCATAGAGCCAGGGGAGGCGATGAACTGCCAGCTGCACTCCCCAGCCTTTCTTAACCCAGATACACCTCCCCAGGCGCCACTCAGTACCCTCTGCCGGCTGCCAGCTAACCCCTCAGAGGTGTTAACTGATAATGAAGACGTTAGCTGTAAGCTGAAGTGTGGTTCCCTGCCAGGAGTATTTTGGTCTTTCCGGGTTGGTTTTGGAAATGGGAAAACCTTCCCGACCCAGCCAAATGGTAGACAGGGATTCGGGCGATGGGGGGTGTAGGGGACAGTTGGTGCTGGAGCCTTCCACCTCTCTGAGAGGAACAGAATATAGGCTTTCTAGTTTTAGAAGCACCCCAAGAAGGTGAGCCCACTAGCTGAGGTATGAAGCATCTTTGAGCCTCAGTTTCCTTGTGTGCAGATGAAGAAATAGCATAGCAGCCTAACAAAACTGTGTTGCCAAACGACCTCAGCGAAGCTAAGGGCGTGGGCTGGGCACAGAGGAGCAAGCAGGTTGGCCCCTTACCCCCTTCGCCCTTTTCTGCCCTATCAGCCTCCCCAGTCTTTGCTCCTCACAGAGTCCCCACCAACCACTGAATCTACTGTCCCAATTTCCAAAGTCTCTCCCCAGGCAAAGGTCAACAGGAGCAGGATGGACGGGAGGAAACTCCGCGGACATCCGGACATCAGCAAAGGCTGAAGATTAAAGCTCCGAAGGAAAGCGCATTCCTCACTGACTGGCCTCCTGTTGTGCATCCCCCACATACTGAGCATGGTTTCCAGGAAGTGAAGAAATTTGGGGGAGTTTAGGGACCCTTGGGAGGTGCAGCCTTATTGGGTAAAGAATGACACTGGGCGGGCTTTCAGGGATGTAGCCTCATCCTATTTCCTTTCTCTCTGTTTCCCGTGAGTGATTGACCTGTGAGCTCTCATTTCCTGTTCCTGCTGCCTTGCTGGGTCTGGGCCTATCTGTTGTCATGGTGTCCCAAGATTTTGGACTCTTCCTCGGGAACCATGAGCCCACATAAACCCCTCCTTCTGTGAGTTGTTTGTAGCCATGGTGTTTATCACAGCAACAGAGAGGCAAATAATACATATCCCTACCACAAATCACACACTTGAGATGCACCAGGGGTTTAAATATAGTTAAAAATCGTATAAACAACTAGAAACCTATAGAGTGGTTAAAAACAAAACAAAACAAAAGCAGAAACTTTTGGGGAAAAGAGTGACCTGTTAGATTATAGAAAAACATTGAACTTTTTTTTTGTTGTTTGTTTTTTTCAAGACAGGGTTTCTCTGTGTAGCCCTGGCTGTCCTGGAACTCACTCTGTAGACCAGGCTGGCCTCGAACTCAGAAATCCACCTGCCTCTGCCTCCCGAGTGCTGGGATTAAAGGCGTGCACCACCGCGCCCATCTTTTCATCTTTTTTTTTTTTTTAACGTTGAACTTTTAAGGGATTAAAATAAACCATAAACTAAATAAAAAAGAAAGCATGAAGGAAACAATCCATGAAAAACTATTTACAAGACAAATCTAAGAGTGGCGTTCTGTAACCTCTCACCCATCAGTATGATGCAGTTCATACTGTTGGCCTGTTCCCCAGCCTCTGACAGGGCCTCGGTGAGTCAGCCCATCTGGCCATGCTGGGAACACATCTCCCCTTTGACCTCCAGGGAAACACAGCTGAGTATCCTTCTCTGGAGCCCTCGGTTCCCTTCCGTTCCTAGCCTCTAGCCAGCAGAGGTCTCGGGTGAATCCTGGGTTCCTCATCTGTCTTTGCTCACTCCTGTTCAGCTCTCGTTTAATCTCAAGGCATTAAATCCGACCTTTAAGCTGAAGACCAGAAATCTGTCTCCAGCTCAAAACTGTTCCCAAGAGCTACAGCCCTGTACCTCTGCCAATCCCAAAGCTCCTATGGAGCTCTGTTGGTGTCCTACCCTTTACACATTCATAGTCAGGACTGGAGCACAGGCATACCACTCGGGCCCCATGCAGAGGGGCCCTCTGCTTGGCTAAGGCTCCCTTGTCCTACATCACTAGGAAATTAAATAAAATTGCCTGAAGGGCTATCTATTTTCATTTTTTGCTCTGGGCCTCATACATAGTACATCCCATTCTTCCCACAGCTGGATCCCTTCTCTACAGCTGCCCCCTTCCATTCTGGCTACACAATGAGCATCCCTAATCTCAAACTCCAAAACCCCAGATGTCTGAGCTGCTGGCATAGTGCCACAAGTAGAGAAGTCCGTACGGTGGACCTGGAGATGTAGAGTACTTGTCTGGCTGCACAGAGCCTTGAACTCGATCTCCAGCACCACACAAATCAGCAGCAGTGGTACATACATGCCTGTGATCCCAGCACTTGGGAGGTGAAGGCAGGAAAATCAAGACCTGATATTATCCAGGCTATTAGGCTATTAATGGCCCCTCTCATGTTTTGTCTTTATTTCATGTGTAAGTGTTTTGTCTTTATGTATTTCTGTGCACATGTGTGTACAGTATCCTGGAGTCCAGAAGAGGGCATCAGCTCCTTCTTGAATTAAGAGTTATAAATGGTTGTGAGCTACCATGTGGGTTCTGGGAATCAAACCCAGGTCCTCCGAAGAGCAGCCAGTGTGCTTAAGCAATGAGCCTCCTCTCTCCTGCCCCTGCTGCCACTCCCCATCCCAACACTCTTGTACATGTTATCTTTCATGTTCCCATCTACTTTACCTCCATGAAGGTGTAAGCTCCACGGAGAAGGTGTTTGGGTCAGTTCAGTTCGCTGCCACATTCCTAACTCAACCAGTGTTCAACATAAACAAGGCACCTGACAAATATCTACTGATAAATGAACATGGGGAGAGAGAAACGGGCAGAAGGCCTGAGTGGAGCCAACTCACCCACAGGGACTCAGAAATGACCGACGGATACATGTACCGTATCATTAGCACCTGGAGAAACGTAAAATAGAATCATTTTCTCCTATCAGGTTGTCAGGAGTGTGGTGAGTGGCTGCTAGTGGCGGTGTCTGGGAAGGACAGCCTTCCTTGTGCACGGTCTGTGGGAGAGTGAGGCAGCCAGACCTTCCTTAAGTGTATCTGGTTGTACAGAACAGATCAAATGTGCAAATATGCACATTCTCTGACTTGGGTAGAGCACTTCCAAAAACATCTTGAAGGTCTCACAGTGCAAATGTACACAGACGAACAAACCCAGAGGTTCCTTGAGTGAGGTGTATAAATAGCCAAATGCGGGAAACCACCTAAATGGCCCCGACAGGATTAATAATTGATGAAGAATTTACAGACCATCTACACAATGGATGTGAAAGGAAGAGGTGCATGGATAAACCTGGGTGGTCCACATGTGTGGCAAAAGAAAATACTGTAATGGAGTCATATACCTGGTATAACCGTGCATTTTGGTTTTTAAAATATGTTTGTAAGCACAAGGGGAAAGGTCCAGAAGGACAAATAATCAAATGCCTTAGCTGCGGTCAGTTGGTCCCTGTGAAGAAGGGCTCCAGTGTATGCTTTCAATTACCCAGGTAGGCAGCTGAGGAGGAGACAGACTACTTTAATACTGGGAAGATTCCTTCATCTGGGATAAGAACGTCCTGTGCTGCCCCTAGGTAAAAGGATGAGGAATGCCCCTTCAAGGCCCTGTAGCCCTGCCCTGTCTCATCCCTGTGGCCTCTCTCCTCCATCTCACACCTCAGACACTCTGAGCTCTTTCTATTCCTGATTCCCTTCACAGCTCCACGCCCTCCCGTCTCACAGCTCTGTTCACAGGCACACAGGCCCAGCTCGCCTTGCCCCATGACCTCCTTGGCCTAGCTCTGCTATTAAGAGCCAGAAAGAGACTTGCCTTTCTTTCTTTTTTTTGGTTTTTCGAGACAGGGTCTCTCTGTGTAGCCTTGGCTGTCCTGGAACTCACTCTGTAGATCAGGTTGGCCTCAAACACAGAAATTCACGTGCCTCTACCTCCCAAGTGCGGGGATTAGAGGCATGCACCACGCCTGGCCAAGAGTCCTGCTGCACTCTTCAGGACCAGGACTACAATCTGAGCCTCAGAGCTCTGTCATGGGGGGCAGTTTGGGGGTCAGTGACTGTGGCCTAAGCAGGCTAACTGCCTCTAGCTGAAAGCTATCGAGAGCAGGGAACAAGGGTACAGATGGGCCATACCTGGGACTGAGAGAACACTCCCATCAAGGAAGGAGCCCTTCTGAGAATTGGGAACTTCCAGGTAAGAGAGCTGTCAGGTGGTTGTGGTTCGAAGCATTTGAAAGCCAGAGTGACAGTGGAGGAGGTGCAAGAGCCGAGCCTCCAGTGGCAGGGTACTTGGCACGTATGCATGGCATCTAGATCTGGAGACCCAAGCTGGGCCTCTCTGAACAAGCACTTGCTGAAGTGACTTAGAGCCCTAGATTGGGAATCCTTCCATGGCATGGGTTCAGTCACTGAGCACTGTCTTGGTCAGGACCCTCATCTTCACACTAAGCCTTCATACCCAGGACAACACAGGCCCAGTGAGTCGCCTCACTCTCTTCCTACCTGGGTCAGATGGCACAGGGAGCCAAGCAGAGGGGCTGCCAAAGGCCTGGGGGCACAGCGGCCTTCGAGGTTCAGTCTCAGCATGCACTGTGGGGGAAGGACAGGAAGGTTAGTGTTACAGAGATGGGCTTCCAGCTACCATGAGTGGATGGCCCTGGACAGATCCCACTGCCTAGCCCACAGGGCTTCATGCTGCACAGTATAGGCCTATGGGCACCAGCCTGCATCCCCATTCCCTAGCCCACTCGAGTACAAGTACCACAAGTCTGCCCACCTCGGCTTTATAGACAAGCACAGGAAAGAACAGCCCCGACCCCAATCCTCTTCATCATTCTCATGCTGCCCACCAAGTCTATCTCCTGCCTGCTGGAAGCTTCACTACTTTGTCTGCCTGTGGCTGGCCCACATCCGCCTTTAGGATTCACCTTCCCTTGCTGTGTGGCACCCCCCCCCCTAATCATGGCCCCAGCATTGCTTCCTTTCTTCCCCTCACAGGCTCTCACACCGTACCTCAGTCACTCCATCTGTTCCTCAGTGGTACTCAAGTATGGCCCTCAGGCCCTTACCTTCTCCCTCAGCCCAGGTTGCCCCAGTACCTCTTCTTAACTCCTCCTCACCTGGGTCTCAGTCTAAGGCACCACCTCAAAGATCCCTTGCCCACCGAGCAAGGAGTGTGTGAGGGCCCCCCCCCCATGACATACCGTCCTCCTTCACATGTATGTCATGTCACCTGTCCCTGTTTCAACAGTTTCATAGAACGCTGTCTCTCAGGCACAGTAACTGAGATATAAGTAACGGGCAGTTCAGCTCACCATTTTTAGTGCATGGTTCTGTGAGTCTCGACTACTGCAAACAGGAGTGCAGCTACCATCACAATCGAGGTAGAGAACAATTCTGTCCCAAGTCTCTATGGGCTGTCCTTCCATAACCAATGTCTCCCTAACTTCTGGCAACTATTGACCTGTTTCTGTCCCTGTAGTTTCGTTCTCTCCGGAGTCTATAAAGAGAAATCTCTGTGGAGGCCCCTGTCTGGTCCTGTTCACTCGACACGATGCGTTTGAGATTCATCTGTGTTGTCTTATGTCAGAAGCTCTGCCTTTCTACGGCTGAGTAGTATTCCATTATTTATCCGCTCACCAGTGAAAGAGCACTCGTGCTGTTAACCAGCTCTTGTAGACGTAATGCCGCCATAAATATTCTGATGGGTTTTTGCAGAGTGAAGCTGTTTCTCTTAGCGGGAGTACCTAGCAGAATTGTTGTGAGCTTGTGCGGCAAGCTTTCTTTGTAGGAAGCCCCCATGTTGTTGGCCTAAGGGGCTGTACTGCCTTGCATTCCCGTGAGCAAACTTTGAGTATTCCAGATGCTCTGAGTCCTCTCCAACACTCATCCCGTCAGTATGTTAAGGCATCAGTGTAGCAATGGTGTAGCTGTCGGTGTGGCTTGTGCCTCCTCCCACCCCCACACCCTGGCTGTGAATGTCTTCCGGGTGTGGTTCATTTTCTAGCACCAACCTAATAGGAAACTTTCTTCTTAGGTTAATTATTTTATTTTATTTTATTTTATTTCATGTGTCAGTGTTTGCCTACATGAAGTATATTTGTACACCGTGTGTGTTCCTGGTATCCATGGAGACTGGAAGAGGGAATCAGATCCTCTGGATCTGGACTTACAGATGGTCATGAGCCTCTGTGTATGCTGGGAATCAAACCTGGGTCCTCTGAAAACCGCCAGTGCTCTGAGACTCTGAACCACCTCTCCAGCCCGCAATTTAATTGTTTATCCATTTGCGTCCCATCTACCTTGTCAGTGTCTGGTGCTGGGTGGTGCTGGTGGTGGTGGTATCTGGCACCCACAAAGCCCTGTCTAGCACTTTACAGATACTAGCTCATTTAAGCCTTACAACCACGCCGAGACAGATGCTGTCAATAGTTCCACTTGATTTGTTTCTTTTGTGGTGTACTCAAGATGTAGCCTGGGTCCCTGAACATGTTAGACAAGCCCTTTACACTGAAATGTATCCTGCCCCACTCCAGTATTCTAATTCTGCAGAGGAGAACCAAAGAGACCCGGAAAAGGAATCAGCCCATGGTTACACATACACCAAGAGACAGAGGTGAGTTTTCATCCTGGTGTTCAGGAGACAGAATCAATTGTCCTAATCAGGACATTACATGGACCCACCACAGCCACGTAATAAACTCTAGGCGGGATGAAACAAACAGGAAGCCACAGTCTTGGCCTTTGTTGTTCTGACTGACTTTGGGAGCAAAGTGTGTTTCCACTGAAAGCGTATGCTCTCTGTCTTCTGTAGTCCTCTGAGCTGTGGGAGAGGCTTAGGACAATGGGCTATGAGCAGAATCACCCCTACCACGCCCCCACACCCTCACACCCCCACACTCCCACTGGGCACAGTGACTGGAGGTCACAGATTCTCAGTGGTGAAGCTAGACTACAAGGTAGAGCTTCTGGCAGAACTCTCTGAGTGGCTGGGTGCACTTAAGGCCCTGCCCTCCCTACCCCCAGCACTTGCCTCTCAGCAGCCAAGCAGAGAGGCAGTGAGCAGGAGGCCCTGAGTTGCCAAGTTTCCAAGGACCTTACTGATGTTAACACAGGCCCTGGAGCCATGTGAGGGATGGCAGCTTGACCTCCCAGCAAGGATTGCTGTAAGGCAGAACTAGGCCCCTCTGGAGCCTCTAAATAATTGAAGTTTGGGGGAGACCACCACAGTTGCCAGCTGTGGTGTTCCTTCTCCACAAGTAAGAGGCTCCCAGGCCCCACACGGGGTATCCCTACATGGAGAAGGGCGGTAGGTGCAGAGGCAAGGTGACACTGCCTTGACCATTGAGAGCCCACAGGGGCCTGAACTTGACTTTAGAAAGGCCAGGGCAAGCCGGGCAGTGGTGGCACACACCTTTAATCTCAGCACTTGGGAGGCAGAGGCAGGTAGATTTCTGAGTTCAAGGCCAGCCTGGTCTACAGAGTGAGTTCCAGGTCAGCCAGGGCTATACAGAGAAACCCTGTCTTGAAAGAAAGAAAGAAAGAAAGAAAGAAAGAAAGAAAGAAAGGAAGGAAGGAAGGAAGGAAGGAAGGAAGGAAGGAAGGAAGGGCACCCTGAGAGTGGCTACCCAGCCAAAGGGCACCCTGAGAGTGGCTACCCAGCCTTGGAACTAGGGCCAGTTCTCAAAATGACTCCAGGACCCCAACTCAGCTACCCAGAGTGGATCATCGGGGATGGGGGTGGGGGTGGGGGGAAGAAACCCATAGGGCTTTGGTACTGCTAACTTAATTGTAGGCTTCTGTTTCAAACTCATTGGCGCTTCACTTGGCAATTATCACTTTAGATGCGGTATGCTCCTATGGGAGCACAGAACAGAGAGAAGAGGCAATCTGCCTACCCAAGATACCGTGCACTCACTGGACTGGTGGCACTCACTCGAGGGAGAAGTCTTAAAAGTTTATACATATCCTGCCCCTTCTCCATTTTCCTAAGAAGCTAGACAGAGTGCAGTGAAACGGCCCCTCCTCAAAATAGCAGGTGCCGCCTGGCTCCTTACACACTGTTAGAAAGACTTTCTAGGTCAACTCAGCTTCTCACATGTGACTGGTACTGATCTCCACGCATGCATGCATGCCTCTGCTCCCCAGCCCCATGAACTCGACGGCAGCATCATTTGTAAAGCACCCTACAGGAGTGTGCTGGCAACTGGGTTGGAGTGGAGACTGCTTGAAGTGAAGCTTCCCCTGGAGCAAAGAGCAGGTGGAGTGGGACCCCGAGGGCCTGGGGATAGGACTTCCCGAAGATGGCTGTGAGGAAGCCTCTCCGAGGCTGTGGAGTGACAGCTTCTGCTGGGTGTGGCCATGCAGGGAGGACCGAATGGCATCCCACCATCTTGTAATCCTGACCTTGTAATCCTTAAAATGTATTTTTTCATGTGTATGTGTATGGGTGCCTTGTTTGTGTGTATGTCTATATACTACATACATGATATGCCCCAAGAGGCCACAGGAGGGTGCTGGATTCCCTAGAGCTGAAGTTACAGAAGTCATGAGCTGCCACATGGGAGCCGGGAACCCAACCCAGGTCCGAGACTGGTGCTCTTAACCACTAAGCTATCTCTCCAGTTCAGCATCCCATCCGTTTTGGGCCTGGAAATCGGACACACCAGCAGCAGCAATGACCACTCTTTTCTGCTTGAGGCTTTCCTTACTTGGTTTGGAAATCCAACAATTCTGTGGACCTGAGAACTCTGGAATTGAGACACCTGGAAGCCAGGCTGAGACCACAGGATCTCCCCAGGTGATGTGGGAGGGGAGCCTTGGCCTGGATTAGCCACTTTTCCTTGCTAAGGGTGGTGAGAGGGATTCTTCCTGGAATCAGGTTTCAGGAGTGGCAGCCAGGCTGGGTCAGCTCAGACAATGTGCCCCTGAGCGCACTCAGGGTGTGAGAGCCCTCACCTTGGACGTTATGGTCTGGTTCTCAGAGACTGGGACATGACAGATGAATACTCAGTTTGAAATGCCCGGCCAGAGCGACCTCGAGAGAAGAGCCCCAGAGGCCACCCTATCTTCTCTCCTGTGGTTTTTATCTCGGCAGCTTGGGCTTTAATTCACAGGTCTGGCAAGGGTTTGAGACCAAAAGCAGAGGACAAAGGTTCAAAGGCAAAAAATGCTGACAAGATTCCTAGGGGGCCTGAGGGGCACAGGAATGAGGTCAGTGGTGGAGGGATGGTGGGGGGACAGGAGGAGGTAACGGTACAATTGCCAGAACCGTCATTGTCACCACCGTCATCGCCACTACAGATACACCAATGAGCCCCCGTGCGAAGTGTACTGACTCACACTGCCCACAGACATCCGAGGAGGTGGGCACTGTGATTGTACCACTCTCAGGATGGAGCACAGGACAAAAAGATGAAATGTCTCAGAAGAACCGGGCCAAGCATCAAACGCCGGCTCCGTGATTGTCCTTAAGAGTCCTCGATGACTCCAGTTGGGCCACATTAGAAATGAGCGGAAGGGCACAGCAGGAATTCTGGGTGGGGGAGGTTGGGTCAGAGTTACCTAAAAAAAAAAAAAAAGTCTTTGCACCATTTAGTAGCTCTATGACCCTCAGTGAGGAACATACTGTCTTTGCATCTGGTTCCTTATGAAAAACAAAGTTTCCTATGGCTATAGGGGAGAGCAGGGAGGAAGGAGGGGAAGAGAGAAAGGGGAGGAGAGAGACAGACAGAGAGACAGAGACAGAGAAACAGAAAGGTGATACATATACTCCACAAAAGTAAACACCCTTCCCAACCAGGCCACAGTACAGATGCCACACTATCCAGAACCTCTGGCATATACATGAAGCATATATATGTGTACATGTATGTGCTCATACATATAAGCCCTGCAGAAGTGAGCACATATGCATCACACACGGTTCCCTCCCTAGCCCTATTCCCTACTGAGAGTGGTGAGGGCACTGGTCACTCAGCCCCCAAGCCCAACACCAAGCTAGCCCTCTTTCTCTCCCACCATCACACCCAGTCACCATGGCCGCTCAGTTCCAGAACAACCTCTCCAAGCCACGCCCCCAACCCCCATCTCCCACTGTCTTTTCTGGCACAAGGGCCCCAGTTGCAGTTGAATAACTGTGTCAGTCACACCTGACCTTGTCCCTGCTCCTCTGAGAAAGCCTTACAGGAAGTCTCTTCAAGCCAGACGTGTGCCTCAGAGGCCCAGAGAGCCCTGGCAGACTTGACTAAATAAAGATGTAAGGCTGTTACATGGGCAAAGATGCCATAAACAGAACTAAAGAGACAAACGGCTGGCTGGGGAGAGTATTTCCAATGCAAGCAACAGACGAAAGTTTGACCATTCCTAATGTGCTAAAAGCTCCTTTATATCAATAAGAAAAAGGCAAAAAGAAAAGAAAAATGGGCAAAGGATCTGAACAGTCAAGTAACAGAGGAAGAAGCACTTGCGGCCAATAACCACATGAAAAGATGGCCTCATTGGGAAGGCACAAAGTGAGTGTTGGAACCACAGTGAGGCGGTTTTTCTAGATTGGCAAAAATTAACAAGACCGACTGTGCTGGGGTAGAAGGTGGTGGGGCAGCCACTCCCCTCACCGAAAACCAGCAGAAGCTGGCCTTATCTTTCAGAAGAGCAATGGAGCTGTCAAAACAACATCTGCACCCCATCCCTGCAAGACTACCCTAGAAATCCATCCTACAGAAATGCCTACCTGTGCCAGATGGATACATGAGCAAGGAGATTGGAGCATTGTTTGCAGGAGTGAAGGATTGCAGGCAACCTAAATATCTACCAATGGGGGACTGGTTACATAAATTACACTGTGTTCAAACAATGGAATATTAGGCAACAATTAAAAAGAACACCACAGACCTGTGCTGTGACGTTGACAGATGCCCTCCTCCCCACCCCCCCGTGAGTGACAAACCATAAACGGGGCTTGCAGAATGACATGTAGATAGGATTCCACTTCTTTTCTAAAGTGTCACACAGTAAATATGTTTATAAAGGCACAGGAAAAGGTCTAGGAGACACCTGACCACAGCAGTGAGGGAGAGGCTGGCAGAGGAGGCTGTGGGGTAAGCGGGGCTTTCTCACACGAGGATATTCCTACATGGGTACAGCCTTTCCCCTGGCATGTCCCCTCCTACCCGTGCGCCTCGGCTCATCCCCTTTACGCTGCTTCTATCTTCTGAAGCCTTTGCCCCCATTCCTTCATGGGGCCGCTGCCGCAATAGCAGTGGGAGGAGGGCCTGCGCACTATGTCCTGAGTGTGTGGTAGGCCTGAACTGTACTGAACCCCACCTCTGTGTTGCAATCATCTATAGGAGGCCTGCCATTGCCTCTTTAACAGAAGAGGAAACCCAAGCACTGAGAGGTTGCAGGATCTGCTCATAATCACACAGCCAGGATTAAAAAAAAACAGGTAAGGGAATCCAGACATGACCTTGTGTAGCCTTTCACCTGTCTCAGCACTCAGGTGGGGATCCATTGATCCTGGACCTGCTGTGCCTGAACATTTAAGACTTGTCTGAGAGCCCTTGATGCCATTGTCTTGACCCTCCCCCTACAGGTGGGCACGGTGGGAGGATATGCAAGGAAGTTTACTAAGCAGGAAGCCAGCAGCCACCCCAGAAATCATGGGATGGGGAGGGATTGAATCCTGTGATGTACCCACCATGAGGGACCCCCTGAGCCAGGACAGAAGAAAAGATGTGGACACAAGAAGATGGGATGATGGGTGTGTCGGAGACCTCAGCTTCCTCTTGTGTACCTACTGTGTGGCAGGCTCAGGAGACGACTAGCCTAGGACACCAGGTTCAAATGATATCTTCCACTCCCTGTGTGGCTGATGTGTCAGAAGAGAATGCCCAAGAGCCCAGGAGGTAGTCAGTCAATAGCTGTGAGATCATGCCCACAGGAAGTACCTGGCATTGTGCCTGCAGTCAGGGGCCACAAAGGAGGCATCTGGGCCCAGTCTGAAAGGCTGCGCTGAGGTGCAGGTAGATGGGGAGAGGCACTCAGGACTGGAACACGAGGCAGAGGCTGGGAGGAGAGACATGCAAGCCCTCAGGGAAGAGCCTTGCTTCTGACTGGAGGACAGTGAGGGAGGACAGCCATGGGGATGTGGCAGGGGTGCTCGGAGAGGATCGGTGGAGACAAACTCGGGCAAGGAAGGCTCTGAGCAGACTGGCCTCTGAGGATCTGACCTTAGCCCAGGGCCTTGACTTCACATCCATGGACCTGGCTTCCCAGGCTGCAGACGACTAAAAGAGACAGTTGAAGGTGCATGGGCCATCAGGACATTCATCTTCCTGGGGTGCCTGCTGTGTAGAGTGAGCTTGGGGGCACACATGCCCTCCAAGGCCCTTACCTCAGGGAAAATGTGAAGTGTCTATTTAGGACGGGACTCAAGATCATGTGATCTCAGATGTTGTCCCTTGGTGTGACTGCGGGGGCAAAGTCAGTGACCTTGAACAGGTCCATTCTCCTCTCTCTTAGTTTTCTCAAATGGGTATCTCCTGTAATACTAAATGTTCAGGGATGGGCATAGATGAGGAAAATGGGGGTGAGAGAATGCAGAGGGGTGGGATCCAGTAGACAGAAGAAGGGGACAGAAGGCCACGCGACCCCGACCCCGGCTCTGGCTAGCACCATGCTCTAAGCTATAGTCAGCTCCCCCATCCATCCCTGCCCAGCTGAGGGTCCCCTCATTTCCCCAGGCAAAGGTCCAGCTCTGAGTGACAGTCTAGTGGCTCAGGCTCTGCTAGTGCCCATCCGTGTTCTCCCTGGGTAAGAGGAGGGCACTTGAGCCCATGATCTCAGAGTGAGTGCGCTCCACTGTGCAGGTTTGGAGGCCACAGACCCAGCACATACCAGTTTGGTCTGGCCATATCCATATGAGCATCACCACACAGAGCCCGGCCTTTCCCCAAGTCTTCTAGGAAAGGAACACACAGACACACACACAGACACACAGACACACAGACACACACAGACACACACAGACACACACACACACACACACACACACACACACACACACACACACACACAGCTTCTTAATAAGGTGCCACTACCAGCCCAGTGCCAAGCACACCACCAGTCCTCCCCTCAGTGAGAGGACCTTGGCTCACTGTGAGGGTCACAGCTAGTCCTGAGGAAAAGCCATTTACCCAGGGACCTCAGTCTCTCATGGGGTGCCTTCCTCTTCCTCTTCCTCTTCCTCTTCCTCTTCCTCTTCCTCTTCCTCTTCCTCTTCCTCTTCCTCTTCCTCTCCTTGCTATCTCTACCTCCAGGCCTCCACCTCCCACCTGCTCCAAACCAACGCTCTAAACACAGATCACCCCAGCCCCAAGGCCGCCCCCACCTCAGCTCTGATCACTCAGAGCTGTTGTTCCTGGGTTTTTTTTTCCACCTCCCCCACCAGCCCTGTGGGCAGGGACCATGTCTGATTCATCTAGGGCGTTCTGAGCAGGGTCTGGCACGGGAGTCCTGCCCACAGGCGGCAGAGCTGGCAGTGCAGATGGACAAACAGGGCCACTCAGCCTCCCACCCTAGCACCTGCCCCTCTGCTGGAAGATGTACCACAGTGCTTGGCGCATATGGATCTGGAGCCATCACAGTAAAGACAGAGTCCTTGGGCCTCCACACCACTGTCTGGTAGTAACACACCCTGCCTCTGTCCTAGGACCAGTCTTCTGGCTAGGTCTATTCAGTGTCTAGTCCACACAATTAGGGTGGCAATCCCAGACCCCTCTGCCCCAACACTGCAAAAGTGGCTCCAGGGGACTACATCCCTGAAAACAACAAAGAAGACCAGCCTTCTGGAAAAGTTTTCCAGGCACGGAGTACTATGGGTCACCAGGGCCACCCTGAGCCCCAATCTACTTAGCTTTATCCACTCTCTTATATATTAATCCACTTCCTCTGTTAGCACAGCTGCCTTAGCCCTAACCCGGGTCTGGCTGGACATGTAGGAGAAGGTGCCACCCCCATCACCTCTGCTATCAAGGTGCTGGGAATTCTGTGTTCTTTCATCTGCTTTGCTGTCTCTCTTGTCTGAACTTCACATGGCTCAGTGTTGGCTCTTCAAAGGTGGGACCCCTGGTTCCTCGGGCTTCAGATGACTCTGACCTGACCCTCCCCCGGCTCAGAAGTAAACACTGCATGGGTAATGGGCCTATATCGCTTCTGAGGGCAGCTGGGCCAGGGCGGGGGATGCCACTGTCTTTTGCCCCTACTTGCTTAGGCAGGTCTCCCACTGTGTACCGGTTGCTCTCAAGCACAGGGTCAAGTTGGCTTGCTGGCAAGACACACAGCTCTCATTTTAATTAATTAAAGAAAAATCTAATCACTGCATTAAACTTCTCATTACTCCACTTGAATACCCGTTAAGTAAATTTAATTACCAGAGGATTGGGTTTCCAGCCTCTTTCATTAGCTTCTGATAAGCCAGGGAGGGAGAAGACGACTGGGAGCTGAACACTGCTCTTCCCAAGCCACAGAGCGCAGGGCGGGCACTGGACAGGGCCCCATGGGCAGGCTAGGGTGTCTGTTTTCTTGGATGTGAGCCTGGACCTGTGCCATGGAGAACCTCTTCCCAGGCTGCCTCTGGGAATGCGAAGGGCCAGCGTTTGTGGGTACAGTGCCTCCCTCTCAGCCCCTCTTGGTTAGCTCTGCCCTGCCTCTTTCCTAAAGAGTCCAAGGCTTCTGGGAACAATGTCAGCAGCACAGCTTAAAAATAAGAAATCAGGACAATGAGAAAGAAAAAAGGGGGGGCAAGAAGGCAAAAGCAGGAAAAGGTTTACTGAGCAGCTTATCCTGACAGCTTAGTAGAAAGAGCTACAAACCCTCTGTGAGCTTCCTAGTGGGCAAGGCAAACAGAGCACTGTACTTTGGCACTGATACGGTAACCAGTGGAGTGTTTATGAGGAAGTGCATGCTGGGTATCTGTCCTTGTACATGGAACACGGACCCTTGGAGACAACCAATGGTTGGGATAGCAAGAAGAGACTCCCTGGAAGTGAAGGGCCCAGAAGTGGGCCTTGGAAAACAGATGAGAGCACAGAACAAGGAAATATATAAGGACAAGAAAGAAAAGGGCTGCTGGGGACCATCCAGAGGGGACAGCATTCCCATCTCCCCTAGCTGGGGACCTCTGCAGCAGCTCATTTCTCCCTTTCTCCAGAGAAATGCCCTTCAAATGCACCCCTTGCTTGAGCAATGCTGGGCCCTGCGGGTGGCCAGTGGCTTGCTAGTGCAGACTGGAGAGACTGGCTCCTTACCCAGGGACCGTTCTGAATCACACTGAAGGACTGAATGGACTTTGCCCATGACCGTGGCCATGCTAGACCCCCCATTTCTGCCTCAGTTTCTCCATTTTCCCCTCTTCTCCAGAGACCCTGCCCTCTGCATACAAGGTCTTGGCTCAAGCCCAGCTTACAGGATTCTGACCAACACGATCCCCCAGAAGATCATTCTAAGTTTGAAGAAACCACAGATGTCTCAAACATCCCCAAAATATGGAAAGGAAGAGAACAAGGGCATCTTGAGCTCCTGCCAGATGCAAGGTGCCAGGTGCCAGGTGCCAGGTGGCTCTCTTGGTGGCCCTGTCAAATGAGAAAACTAAACCCAGAGAAGAGGTACAGAGATTCATCTGAGGACCCAGGATATGTTTATACCCATTTGGTCTGGCTATAGGCTGTCCTGTTGGGCAAATTCTGTCTGCATTTGTTATTTTTCTCTTTTAATTGTAAAGTCTCTGGTCTCCTGCAGCAAGGTTTCAAGATCTTTCTGAGAAACAACCTTTGCTCCATCTTGAGTTAGCTGCCTAGAAAAGACCAGACCCTGTCCCCCAAGACCATCAGTGTCTTTAAGAACTGTGAACCTAATTAAGGGCACAGGATAGTTCAAATCCTGCCAATGAGGACCAATAGGTCAATTCTAGAACTCTATTTTGTTTTTTATCATCACGAAATCAGATTTCTTTCTTCAGCCCCAGGTTAAATCTAGAAACACACTGGCCCAGGTTGTGTCAAATGCCTCTAGGGGCACAGCCATTACCAAGAAAGAGGCATAAAGAACATGGAGAGAAGCCAGAGTCTTTCACATTGTCTGAACCACTCGATCAAGCTTTGCCTGAAGCTGACTCTACCACTAAATGCCACTGGCTACATGAGATGATAACTTCATTTTATTGAAGCAGGGTTTCCCCAACCCCTACCTATGATGCTTTTTGGGGGGAGGGTGTAGCCCTGGCTGTCCTGGAACTCACTCTGTAGACCAGACTGGCCTCAAACTCAGAAATCTGCCTACCTCTCCCTCCCAAATACTAGGATTAAAGGTGTGCACCACCACCGCCTGTCTCCTACCTATGATTCTTATAAGAAGTGTTTTAAAAGGCGTCCTTCCTCCTGCAGGGCCAAGAACACGCAGGTATCCCTAGAGCTTGAGAGAAGAGGCAATTGGGATGTACCTACCGTGACTGGTCCAGTGCTCGACAAAGTCCTGAAGCACGAGGAGGTCCTGTGACCAGGTGGGGGCAAGAATCCGCTCAAGGCTGGTCAGGGCTGGTCCGGTCAGAGCCCTGAGAGTTGTGCAGCCCACAGACTCAAAAGAACCAGGACATGGCCTTAGGATCCCTAGAAAAGAGGAGAAACAGGGGAGAGATGTAGGGGTCTTAGGAGGGAGAGAGGAGCTGGGTGGGGATGGGAACTGGGACAGTGTAAATCTGAGGAGAGATCAGCCAGGCTTGCCTTTGCTTTCTTACCTTGGCATCTTATCCCTTTCCCTAGGTTCCCCTGGTGGCACAAGGACCTCTGTACAAGGACTCCTCCCTAAAGTGAGTAAGGGAGGAGCCAGGGTTCCTAGCACCCTCCTGTCTGAGCAATCAGAAGACCACGGGCTGCACCTCTGCACTATGTTACTGACCCATCCTTGGCTGGGCGCCGCCCCCTCTACCTCACCTTCTCCAAGCAGAGATTCTGCCTGAGACACACGGTGTAGTAACCATACAAACAGACCCTTCCAGAGCTGCTAGCCTTTGGCAAGTCACCTCTTCAGGACTCTGGCTTCAAGCTCAGAGCTGTTCCATTTTGTCTTGGCCTTATAACAAGATCTGAAGACGGAGGCCTATATTAGTAGGCTCACAGCTCATTAGGGCTCACTAGACCCCAGGAAATACTCCAGACCAGCATGCCCAATACAGTTTCTGCATTGAGACCAAGAACCAAGGTTCTACATGTGTGTTGTAATGTTCAATATGGTGGCCACCAGCCAGTCATGCATATAGATATGTGGATAACAATGCTGATTGATTGATTGATTGATTGATTGATTGTGTGTGTGTGTGAGAGAGAGGAGGGGAGAGGGAGAGGATTCTTTTTTGCTGGGACAAAACTCAGATGTTCAGTTTTCCTAAGTCCTTTCAGCCCTGGAGTCCAATTCCTGGCTCGTTTTGTTTTATTTTAATTAACTTAGGTTTTAATTTGCAGGTGGCTAGTGGCTATCATACTAGACAACACAGCTAGACCAACCCTTATTTGCCTAAGAAAAATCTGTCCATAGAAAATCTGAGGTTCAGAGAAGACAAAGGATTTGTCTGCAGTCACACAGTTAGACAGTAACAAAGGCAAACCCAGCTCCCTCAAGTCTGCTCTTGCCCTCTCAGGAGCCCAGCATCCTTCCCATGAATGGCCTCAGGCTTGCTCTTCACAGCACAGTCCTAACCTCCTTGCTGCTGCCCAGGATAGTGCTCCAGGCCACCCTTGAACGGCTCCACCTTTCCAAGCTACTACTCCATGCATATCCGTCAGACCCCTGACATAACAGCCTCGAAGAAATATCCTTGAGATTGTCTGCGTGAAAATGTTTCTAAAGAGAAAACCCTTTAGGTACAGAACTTATCTCTACCTAAACATTACAGGCAAGACAACAAAGAGACTCCCAGCTCCAATGCTCAATAGAATAGTACACAGTCGTTAAAAATAACCAACAGCCTGGGAGCAAGAACACAGCAGTGATCCCCTGTCCCTAATGGGTAGGAAGACAAGGAAGCAAGGCGGGCGGAGTCAAGGCACACCAGGCTTCGGGCTTCTGGAGCCCACTCGTCCCTACTCTCTTCACCTGTGCAGCAAAATCTCACTTCCAGATCACACACCCATGTTTAGGTAACAGCTGAGGTCTGAAGTGGTCACACATGACTCTGGCCCCACCTGAGATGAGGGCTAAAACTTGGGTTCCTTCCTCCAAGGAGACACCTCTCCATCTGGCTCCCCTGTCATGATGGTAGCATTCATAATGAAGAAGTGACCCCCTTTGTGGGTCAGAGCGAGGAAACCATCCACCTAAGGTCAAGAGCCACTTGGCCACCTCCTAGCACTGTCTTTACAGGAAAAGCCCAGGGACAAGACAGGAACCACCTTGGCATGATATAATCGAGATGGAGTGGGACATTTTTGTTTTCTTTTTTTATTTCATGGAAAATAATGCGTAGCAATTGAAAGCTAGGAATACAAGAAATGAACGTATCAAAGAAAGTTCTTGAAGCCCAAGGCCATACACAGAAAGATGGAAACGTATCCAATTGAAGCTGCCACTGTGTCTAGGGACCTTGACTGTGAATGCAGTCATAGTGAGATGCAGGCAGCTCTCCTAGCAGCTCTCCTGGCCCTGGCCTACACTCCAGGAGCCGAATGCCAAGGTGAGCTGCCATCCACACCTGACTCACTCCCCTCCTGCCAGCGCTGGCATAGATGACCATGGCTGCCAGCCAAATAGCATCCATCCACAGCTGTAGGCCTAAAAGGTGAAAGACCTCAAATGACTGAACAGGAAATATACCCCCATACCTGTGAGCATCCTACCCATGCAGAGCTTCAGGCCAGGGTCTCCCAAGGGCAAATGATTATACACACACACAATGCACGCACACACACACACACACACACACACAGAGTCATCAACTGCCAATGTCACTAGCTTCATCATCTGCTCATGCCTGTATCCATTTCTGCATTACTTGTTCATTCACAAATTGCTTTTGAGGAAGTCCTAAGTGCTAGGTGGGCCATAGGTACCAGCAATGTACGACACGAGGGCATGACGGTGTGAGATAGAGGAGTCTGGCCCTGTCACAAAGCCAGGTGATGAGCAGAAAAACAAGACACTTCCTAAGAGTGACAAGCTCAGCAGCAACCCTAACATCCAGCCAGAGGAGGGAGGGGACAGGAGCGGGACAGGGGGACGCTCTAGACAGAGGGTCAGGGGAGGTCTTCCTGGGGGGGGCACAATTGAACTTAGGTTTCAGGAAGTGAGGTTTCAAGGAGCCTGAGGCACTGAAGGCCAAGATGGGGCCTTTGGCTCTGATCCCAACCAAGTACAAGAAAAGCCACTGGAGGGCCTTAGCCAGATAAATGCAATCATGTTTTTCTTCATTGTTAAAAGTCCTCTCAAGCTGCCAACTGGAGCCTGGGCTGTTTTCCCCCAGAGCGGGGCGGTGGGGGTTGGGGGTAGTGGGCTGGCTGTCACAGTCACCCAAGGAGGAGGGGAGAAGACTGGAGAGTGTGTGGGGGAGTGTGCCCGCCTGAGCAGCACCAACAGCAGTTGTCTGATGCCTGGGATGAGGAGGCGGGGTAAGGAGACAAGAGGAAGAGGGTGAGTCCAGAGCCACATCCACAGGCGCGTGCTGCTCTTACAACCAGACCACTGGCTTAAAAATAACTCTGAAAAATAAGAAGCAGATGCGACACCCATGGAGCCGCCTACCCCTCCTGAGTCTCAGTCCCTGGGGGCGCATCTTCCTTCCAGAACCCCTTTTCTGTTCCTTCATCCTGTGCAGGGAACACAGGAAAAAGGCAGAGTGGGCCTCACCCTCAGACTGACAGGAGACAAGCCAGCCCTCAGACAGGACCAGATGGGTGGCTCAGAAGAGCCCCAGCAGGGGCCTGCTCAAGACTATGCTGACTGAGTCTGGGAGAAGGGACAGGCAGGAGTGATTGGGAACAGTGTGGGGCTGAGGGTAGGGCCAGTACAACCTTGGGCTGTGTCCTGGAGTTCCTTCTGGCTCTACCCTGGCTAGCTGTGCGGGTCTGGGTTGGCCATCTCATTTCCGAAGGCTCCATTCCCTGTCTTGTACACACACCCTACCACATCATCCCACCAAAAGTTGGACAGAGAGTCTTCAGAAGAGAGACATCAAGGATTGGCATCTATAACCATCAACATCTGGCTCCATTGGCTCCCTGCAGAGGGCTGAAAGGCCAACTGGGCTTGAGCTAGTTAGCTTCCAAGCAAGCTGTTCTAAAAAGTTCTAGAAATGCTATGCAGAACACTGAAAAGACATAGGCAAGGTTGGGGGAGTCTGTGAAGTTTGTTCCAGGCTCACAGGGATAGAGGTATGCCAAGTAAACAACAGAGACTCCAGCACACATGAGCAAGGAAGGCTTTGTGTAACTGCCTCGTGGGCAAAACAGAAACCTAGGGGCCAGGAATCTCAGTGGTTAGACAGTCAGTTCCAAATCTGTGAGTGAATGGCTCTTATGGAGAGTGGCTTTTAGTGGAGGGGATAGTCAGACTGGCTCCGTAAAAGCTCTCATGGCACTAGCAGATCCTGCCAGAAACAAGACTGACAGACTCAGATGGAGCTTTGAAGGTAGACCCAGCCCAGGAGGGCCAATAGGGAAGGCAGAGATCCCTGCTCGAATCCCTCCACTTGCTATATAAATGGGCAAAGTAGACAGAGGAGTCTCTAGAACATGGGTGGTTCCTATGAGTAGCTCCAAGAACCAGATGCAGAGTGGAGCCTATAAGAATTACCAGGTATCTTAGAGCTCTTGGGATCATGTGATTAGCCATTCCAACTCTTTTTAAACTTAGTTTTTAACTAATTAACTGTGTATTTTCATGTTATTTATAATATGTGTTTTACCTGCATATTCTTGTATACCATATATGTGCCTGGTGCCTGCAGAGGCCAGAAGAGGGCATCAGATCCTTTGGAACTGGAGTTACAGATGGTTGTCTGCCACCATGTGGGTGCTAGGATGTTTGAACCTGAGTTCTTGGAAAAACACAGCCAGTGCTATTAACTATTGAGCCATCTCTCCAACCTGACAGCAGCTCTTGAAATGGACTTGCCACTTCCAAAGAGCCATGCTCTATCACCCTGTCAGAAGGGCTGCTCAGAGAGACATCACTGGGAAGGGATGCCAATGTCCCCAGCAGAAGGCTCAGGAGCCTGGGTTCTGACCGAGCATTGTGGCATTCATGGTGGATGAAACAATCTCAGCAAGAAAGAATTGCAGACCCCTGTCCCAAATGAAGAGTGAGCTCTGTCCCTGGAGGCTGCAAGGGAGTCTGGGATGCCCACATGTTGAATGAGGATTTGCACTAAACAGGGAAGTTCTTCCTGCCGTGCATTTCTTAGATTCTATCAATGTACTGAATCAAGGCTAGATAGCGCAGGCCAAAGTGAGTGTGACAGAGACTGAAAGCAAAGTAGTGCCCAGCCCAGACGCTCGTCACATGACTGTACTCTAGAGCCTATTCTCCAATTCATTCCTCACCCACACCAGGAGCAAATACATTAAAATGCATAATCCCATTTAGCAGACAGGAAAGTGAGTTCCAGAGAGGAAATGGGATCAGTCAGTCCAGGATTCAATAGCATATCAGCCACAGAATCCTTCAGGGACATCTTACCTAGAGAACTCCCCAGCTTCCATCCCCAGGATCAGCCTACCATTGCCTGGAAGAAATTGTGCTTCCCGGCTTCCAAGACCCTCCTCCAGCAGGTCACAGGCTGTTGGGGGTCCTAACCCAGAAGACCCCCCTCCAGGATCCATGGACCTCGGGTTCCATCTTCTGGGGGTGCTCACTCTCAGTGTTTAGGGAGGAGAACAAGCCAAGTCTCTGTAGGCACGGATCTGGGCAGAGCGGGTAGAGACTATCTGCCCATACCCAGCCAGAGGATCCAGTCACCCAGTGTCCTCCAGCACCACATGGTTGAGCCAGAGCTCTGGCCCAGCCAGACCCCCTGACGGATGGTAGCTGAACACAATGAGCCTGTCTCCAAAGCATGCAGGGTTTAAGCAATAGCCTTTCAGCTGAATATTTAAGAAGAAAATCTTGAGAGAGAGAGAGAGAGAGAGAGAGAGAGAGAGAGAGAGAGAGAGGAAAACCAGCAAAACAAGAGGAGGGAGCTAGAGAGGGAGAAACCTACCCCACTACTGCAGTCAAGGTCATAGGCACCAGTGCGGGGCGGCACGGGCAAGGAGTCTTTAATCTAGGAGTTCAGGCTGAGGAAACTAACCGCTTGAAGCTGGAGTACATTACTGCCCTGAATGATCTGTCGGCTTCTATTAGGCTAAATATCTCTGTATAATGGGGAATTATCCTCCGAATAGGCAAAGTGCCTGCCTCTTGGGGGAGGGGCCATGGAGCATCTCATGTGAAGGCTCTCCAATAGTAGATGGGGCAGGGGACAAGACCAACCTGAAGCCACCCCCTCCCCCCCAAGAAGTCACTGGCAGCAGACACTTTGCCTGTCTTGTGGGATGTGACAGGTATCAGCTTCTCTTCCCCTCTTCCAGTCTCTCCTTTAGTTTCCTCTCTTAGCAGTCTAAAATGACAACAGACAAGAGTCCAGGCCTGACAATGTCTCTGGTGACCTGGGGCCTCTTTAAGCCTCTGTTTCTCTATCTGTTAGACGGACCTAATTACACCCACTGACCATACTGGTGCCTGGTGTGAGGCTGGTGTGGAGCACAGCACAGAGCGGGCAGTGGTGCTCCCCAGTGAGGACTCACTGTACTCCTTCCTCTCATTGGCCCATCTAGACACCATAACTTCCTCTAAACCTCCCTGATCCCTTCCCTGACACTACTTCCTCTATGTCTGCAGTGAGGTCCTCTCTGCCCCCCCCCAAGGAGACAGTTGGGGTCCCTCACTAAAGATGCAGCCTCTGCTATTGCAGAGCACATGGTGGCCCAGAAGGGCCATTCTGGAGGCACAGTCAGGCAAGATGCCAATGGGTTAGAGGACCCAGAAGCAGTATGCCTTACTTCTTACCACCACAAGGCCTGGCACATAGCACAGCTTTACAATTATAAGGCAGGGATTGGCAGGAGCTGGGAACCAAATATGCTGGCTTGTCAGGCAAGGCTTAGACCCACAGGACGGTTGCATTTGTAGAACAGGGGCCAGCCCTGCAAAGCTGGCCAGGAAGCCAGAAATGCAAGAATTGGGAGCTGGCCAAAGCAGGCCTGGGTCAGTGGGGTCAGGCTAGAGAGACATGGAGGTGGGGATGGATGCTGGGGAGAGAGGGAGGGGGAGAGGGAGGGAGAGGGGGAGGAGGAGGAGGTATAGTGAAATGTCCAAGGGAAAGGAGAACTTGTGTAGGTGGGGTAAGGGTCAGGGCCCTCATGCCTCCCAGGGGAACAGTTCAGGATCCTTCTCTGAAACAACAGCCCCTGCTATTGCAGGGCACATGCTGTACCAGGAGGGCCATTCTGGAGGCATATCTAGGCAAGATGCCAGAGGGACATGCACAAAGGAAGGCCACTTCCAGAGCACACAGAAACACATTCCTCCCAACTCCTACCCAGGCAGGTATAAAGTTCCAGCCCAGAATCCTTGCATCCTGAGAGAGCTGCTCTCATTCATTCATTCATTCATTCATTCATTCATTTAATGTCCACTAATGCTTTGTGAGAAGTAAGAATACAAACACCCAAGATCCAATCTTAGGGCACCCACATCCTACTGGGTTCATGCTAGAAGGTAGAGACAACTCTGGGGTTGCGTGAATGGAAGCCCAAGGGACTTGGCAATGTGACAAGAGCGTCCAGTTCATAGCCGGATTCAGGGAAGGACCCCAGGAAAGGAATTTGAAGGGATTTGGAGGAGGAAACAATGGGGAGGGGCCTTTGCAGACAGGCAGGCTAGAGCAATAGATTACAGAGGGAGGCCATCCCCCTCCCTCAGGGTCTAAGGGGTTTAGCTCTTATCCTCAGAGCCATCAGAAGCTTGAAGGGTTTTAAGTGGGGGAGTGACAGGGACCAATTTGTGCTTCAGAAAGATCTTGCTGGATGCCACCAGGTGGAGGATGGATTACAAGGGAAAAGGTGGCAGTGAGCCAACCTGAAAAAGAAGCTGAGGGCAGGCAAGGGTGGGGCCTCTGGATGGTGGTAGGTGAATGGATGGAAAGGAGAGGAGAGGAGAGGCAGCCCACAGTGAAGCAGCACTTTCAATATTAGGCAGCAAAGTCCTCTTCTGCACCCTGGGTGCCTGCTGTTCATACAACACAGCCAGGCCTTGCCAAGCCCTTGTAAGACATCAGCTACTCTGATCTCCACAATGCTCAGGTGGTATACACAAGCCAGAGCTTGCTCCCTTGGTTCCACCATTTAGCAAGCATTTATTGGCAGTCCATTATATATTACAGCCACCATTCAAGCCTGCTCAGCAGACAGGGAAACTAAGACCCAGAAGTTTTAAGGGATGCGCATCAGAAAGTCTGGCTTAGAGATGCTGCTCAGAGCTGGGGAGCGGCTGGGGGGTGGATGCAAGGGAGATGCTGTGCAAGAGGGTATCTGGGGAGGGTTTGGCCCAGACACAAGGCCAAGCTGATCTCCAGATGGAGGGATAGAGAATGGGAAGATGGAAATGTTGGAAGAGAGGTGTGGCCATGGTGGAGGGTGCTGGCCTCTATGTGCCAGTGCTGAAAGGATGCCAGAGGCCTGGATCAGCAACAGTAAGGTCATTAGGTCCAAAGGAGAGAGTGTACAGGAAGGGTGTAAGGGGTAAGAGTTAACAAGGAACTGGGCGGAGCCCCATAAGGCGGCCATAGTGAGAGGGGACGTGGAGTCACAGGGAACTCTGTAGACCAGCACACACCCCACGGTATGGACTAAAAGTTACCCACTGCTTTGAGCTTAGGCTACTTGCTCTATACTCTGAATTAGGGGTACTCAGATGTCTTCTGGCATGGTGGGAGATACTTTTATTGGAGCCTCCAAAGTCAGTTCCAACTGGATGGCTTCCCTCTGTAATCTATTGCTCTAGCCTGCCTGACTGCAAAGGCCCCTCCCCATTGTTTCCTCCTCCAAATCCCTTCAAATTCCTTTCTTGGGGTCCTTCCCTGAATCCGGCTATGAACTGGACGCTCTTGTCACATTGCCAAGTCCCTTGGGCTTCCATTCACGCAACCCCAGAGTTGTCTCTACCTTCTAGCATGAACCCGGTAGGATGTGGGTGCCCTAAGATTGGATCTTGGGTGTTTGTATTCTTACTTCTCACAAAGCATTAGTGGACATTAAATGAATGAATGAATGAATGAATGAATGAATGAATGCATGAATGAGAGCAGCTCTCTCAGGATGCAAGGATTCTGGGCTGGAACTTTATACCTGCCTGGGTAGGAGTTGGGAGGAATGTGTTTCTGTGTGCTCTGGAAGTGGCCTTCAAGCCCAACCTTGTCTCCTTGGACATTCACATTTGCTGCTGAAGGCCTCAAAGACTCCTTCATTCCTGGGCCCTCCTCTTATCATCAGCAAACAGGGAGATTCCTAACTCACAGCAACTAGTCTAGTGCCTGTCAGGCCCATAGGTGCCCACTAAAGATTACCTCCTATCCCATCCTGGTAACTGGGCCTTTTGGAGTCTGCCCCTCAGCATCCCCAATACCTCAGACACAATGTTAATATAATTAACTCCATTGGCCCAGGTTGAACAGTCTGCTAGTTGGTAGCCATGAGACCAGGTTACAATGCTATCCAGGAAGTTGGAGCAAGGACGAGACCAAAGCTGAGGTCACAGTATCAAAAGCCTGGCTCTTCCTACATACATCAGCACTCTTGGAGATGTAGCAGTCCCTCCTGGGAGTCTGGGAGTCTGGCTAGAGACAGGATATACCCAGGTGGGTCTCTATACCCTCAAGCTTGTCCCCAGGTCTCCTTGTAGCTAAGTCCCTGTGAGCTACCCCTCTAACATACCAATCCCATATCTTGGAATCCACGTCACTGTGTGCCAGGCTTTGTACCAGAGCATAAGAAATAAGTCATAGGAAGGCACAACTCTGGGGGGAGGGGGGCTCACATCTGGAGAGCCTCATGAGGTGGTGGCTTTCATCAACTGATTGATGTTCTCCTATAATGATGGCTCTCACCATGAGGATGGCTCACTACTTATACTCCTAAAAATAACAGCAAAAGCATTTGGGAGCATGTCTTGGGGTTTCTTTTGTCGTGATAAACAGCATGGCCAAAAGCAACTTGGGGAAGAAAGCATATATTTCATCATATGGTGTGTAGTTCATCACCCAGGGAAGTTAGGGCAGGAACTCAAGGCAGAGACCTGGAGGCAGGAGCTGACGCAGAAGCCATCGAGGGACATTGTTTGCAGGCTTGCTCCTTATAACTTGTTCAGTTGCTTTCTGATACCATCCAGAAGCACCTGCCCAGGGGTGGCACTGCCACCAGGAACTGAGAACCTTCCATATCAGTCACTAATTAAGAAAATGCAGTACAGGCTTGCCTACAGGCCAGTCTGACGAGCCCATTTTTTTCAACTGAGGTCACTTCTTCCCAAATGACTGTAACTTGTGCCAGTTTTACATAAAACCAGCCAGCCCAGGCCACTCTCTCTATGCCAAGCTCAATATGAGTGCTTTGTATACAGAGAGATCAGAGTGGATCTGAGGCCAAGGTTGCCCTCTTCAAAAGCTACTAGTTTGTTTGGCTAGGAGGTGGGTGGGCCTGCTGGCTGGGGTCTGGGTCTCAAGCCAGCTACAGGCAGAGGGTAGTCTAGGTTGGTACCACACTGGGTCCAGAGTCAAGTTGAATTACTTCAAGGATTTTTCAACATCAGTCCAAGTAGCTGCTGTTGCTGAATTTGGATAAATGGAGAATGGCTGGGGGAAAGGAACTTTCTAGAAGCAAGCCAGAGGCCACAAAGTCAGAAGTTACATAAAGCAGCAAGCCTAGGACTGGGTTGTGGGAAATGAAGGAGATTGAAAGTAGAGAGTAGGAGAGGTCTTGCTTTGGCTTCCAGTAGCTCTCTCCTGTCTCTGCCTCAAAGCATTGCACTTCCATGGTCCCGGTGAATGCCCAGGGGTCAGGGGCCTTATGCGGAAGTAGAGCTTAAATTAAACAGGCTTGGATAGAGATAGAGTATTACAGAGATAGGCAAAGAGACAAAGCCCAACATAGAACCAGGATGGCAGCCAATACACCGAGCAGAGGAAAGCCCAAGAGGACAGGTGCCACAGTGTCACACCAGACCTTCGTTCCTTAAGTCCCACAAAAAGGCAACACCTAGAACTCTTGGCAGTGGGAGGTGAGACTCTGGAGGGATGAAATCTTCCAAATGAGTCACAAACGGAAAGACTCTTGTTGCTGAGAAATGCTAGAGCTAGTCTGGTCCCACTCGGAAGACAGTTCCTCGGTGCACTGGTGGAATTTTTTTAATTCCTGCAAATGGCTTGGACCTGAGATGAGACACACTAGCAGACAGAGGAAGAACTCTCAGGTCTTCTACTAATATACCATGTGTCTGGGCTCAAATGCAGCACGAGCTATCCATCACTGTATAAATGAAGGGGTCACTCTCATGTCCCCATTTCCTAGAAGCAAAGGAGGGGATGTTTGTGAGGATGTCACGGGCACTGGGGAGGATCCTTTACACATGGGCCACAGTGTCCCAAGTGTCTCTAGTGGGGCTGATACATCCCTTTACCCTTTGTGGAAGGTCAAACTTCAAACCCTGGTTCCTATGGGGTCTACAGACAGGCTCTCCCCAGCCCCAACTCTGAAACCACAAGATCTGCCTGTAAGCCTCAGACCTTAGAGAAGGGTCTCCTGGTCTAGGAGCCTAGTTAGCCTGTGGGGCAATGGGCTATGTACAGACGGTCTAGTCTCCAGTCGAGCTGAGGTTGTGAACTCCGGTGAAACCCAGTGGTGTTAATTTAGACCTACATTGGACAGAAGGTGATCCATGTCTCCTGGACCCCTGGCTCCTGTCGAAGTTACCGCCCCCACAGACCCCAAAGGAGAAGCATGGCTTTTGGTCACATACACAAGGTCCCAAGTTTCTGACCTTCAGGCTAGACTCCTCTTAGTTACCTAGCAACAACAAGATAACAAGCCCACTATAAGAGGAGCTGCTTGGCCCCACCTCACTCTCTTACTCTCTCTCCTCACTCTCTAAACTCTCTCTCTCTCCTCTTACTCCCCTTACTCTCTAACCTCTTACTTTCTAGCCTTTCTTCTCTCTTTCTCTTTCCTACTTCCCTCCTCTTGGCCATGGCCTCTCTCTCTCTCTCTCTCTCTCTCTCTCTCTCTCTCTCTCACCTTCCCTCTTTCCCCCTGACTTTCTACAATAAAGCTCTAAAACCATAGACTGTCTCTGTTCATCAAGAACCAGACTAAGGACTCTTGCCTGAGTGGGAACCTCTCTCCCTCTGCCCTCTCTTTCCGTATCTCTGGGGCCTGGTGCTGCTCCAGGGCCCCTATTCTGTTCTCATCTCCT
>LR749542.1:898393-929922 GCA_902729485.2 Mus minutoides
CTCTCTCTCTCTCTCTCTCACCTTCCCTCTTTCCCCCTGACTTTCTACAATAAAGCTCTAAAACCATAGACTGTCTCTGTTCATCAAGAACCAGACTAAGGACTCTTGCCTGAGTGGGAACCTCTCTCCCTCTGCCCTCTCTTTCCGTATCTCTGGGGCCTGGTGCTGCTCCAGGGCCCCTATTCTGTTCTCATCTCCTCTGCAGTACCCAGTGTGGGATGCTGGAGACTGAGAACCTGGTTCAGGGCCTGCCCCTTGTCCACCCCCTGCTGAGAGGGATCAGTGGCTTCACATAGCCAGATGCCCACCCAGGGCTGAGTGGAAAGCATCTGGCAGCCCTCCCGTGTCTGCCTGCCCAGAGCACAGGAACTCTGGCCAGACACAGGCATTCTCTCCCTCCCTCCTCCTTTCCTACACCCCCACACCCAACATTAGCCTTCCTGAGGAAGGCTGGATTCATAACCAGCATCCATGTGCAAAGAGGATGGTAAATGGGGCAAGGAGTTGGAAACTAAGCTAAAACACTGATCTAGCTGGGCAGCCTTAGAGAGCCTTTTATCCTTTTCAGTTCCAGTTTCTTAATCTGCAAATGGTGACATGAATAACCACCAGTCAGTGTTCACACGCCATCCAGCGTGTGGGAACTTCTCGGATGACCCACAGTGTCATCACCATGTTTCCTCCCAGGAATTTAAGATTAGCTAGTCAAGGCTTGGAGTCTGTGACATCAGCCTTGGACATCTAATAAGCCCCATGGGGAGACAAGCAGAGTCTGCACAGGGAGCCTGGAAGAAAGACAGCACTAACTCGGGTGACACATTAAGCTCTGATTCTGGCCACATGCTGAGCCTTGACTCTTGTCAAACACTGAGCTCTGAGCCTGGTAACACATTGGAACGTGGCCTGATCATACATTGAGCCCCGGTTCATGGGACACACTAGTCTTGTCCCTAATTCAACACTGGGCCCTGATCCCAGTCACATACATTTCCCAATCCTGGTCACAGACTATGCCCACCCTTGGCTCAATGTCCCCACAATGAATTCTAACCTTGTTTACAATGGAATGACCGACCAGTAACTGTAACCAGTTTGTACCAGGAGCCAATGTCAATCTAGGAGTCTACAAGACTCTATATTGTATAAAAGCTGCTGCACTTAGCCCACTGGACAAAGGCACTCCCAGACGGACTTTAGGGGACAGGACATGCCGAGTTCAGGGTTGGCCCTGGGTGAAGCCTGTGGTGGCAATGGGGACATGGCGTGGCCAACAACACTTACAATGGCACCTCTCAACCCTCCTTCTGAACTTGCTCATCCTTGTGGAAGGGCATCTGGCTGTTACTAAGTTCCCTCCTACTCACCATCTACATTACCTCTTTCTTTCCTTCTGTGCTGGCCAAGGATGTACCATACTCCTATCAGTTCTACCCTGGTCACCATTTCCTGCAGATTGTTGCTCCTATCTGCCTCCACAAGTCACATCCTACAGATGCTTTTCCGTACCTCTGAGAAGGCAGGAGGCTGAGATCCTCAGTGCCCAAAGGATAGGGGCTCAGCTCTCAGATTCTATGGCAGGTTCAGGACATCAGTAGGGGCCCAGCCCTATTTGCCCAGGTCTGGGGCCTAACTCAGTCAGAGGAGAAGGGCTCTGGGTAGAACAGGCAAGTTCCACTCCTCCTATAAATCCAGGGAGACCAGGAAGTCTTGGAGCTGCCCTACTCCGAACAGTAGAAGAACACTGTTGGACCCTTCTTCATATAGTGAGGCCACAGAACTGATCTGAGCCCCCCATCCCCACCCAGGGGTGCTGAGGCCTGCTAGCCAAGGATACCCTCATGGGGTCTTAGGGGATACTGTGCTCTGAATCCACAGATGGCTGTGGACTCAGCTCTACTACCTAAGGTCGAAATAGAGAGATGCTGGCCCAAACAACACTAATGTCACCTCTTACCCATCTTCTGACCAAGCCCCGTTCTTCTCATGTGCCAAAGATAGAGGAAAGGCATTAGAAGTTGGGAGCTCTAAGTATACCCTGGCTCTAAGCACCGGAGGCTGTGTGGTCTTAGTAGGGATATGCCACCTCTCTGAACTTCAGGTTCCTCCTATGAAGAATTAGGAGAGGGTGGATAACATGTAAGCTTCCTAGTACCTACAACTAAGATACTTGCTGTCTTCCTGGGGGAACTGCCAACCACTCACCCTCCATCCTCCCCCAGTCCTCTTCCCACTCCAGGCCAACACCAAGTCTCCAGCCCACCCTGCACTGAGCACCCATTCTTGCCCAGGCCCACCTCCACCTTCTAGAACACAGACAGAACTTCTCCTCCCATTCTCTGTGCCCCCATGTCTACCACTCAGCTTTCCCCTGGCAGAGAGACAAACTCAAGTTAGATTAGGTCCTTTCCAGATGTACAACTTAACTCCAAGGGACTCAGAGGTTAAGAGCACATACTGCTCTTGCAGAGGACATGAGTTCAGTTGCCAGCACCCACATCAGACAGGTCACAATTGTCTGTATCTCCAGCTCTCGGTGATCTGACTCTCTCTTCTGGCTTCCATAGGCACTGCACCACATGCACAAATGTACATTCAGACACTCACAACTAAAAATAAAGATAAAAATAAACTTCAACAGCTTCGGCTATGTCCTTTACCATGACCCAGCCCCAGCCCGGCACAGCCCTGCCCTCTTCCCAGCTCCATCTCCCTTCTGCTCGCCTCCACATCAGGGCCCTCAGAGGTGTAGAATGCTGTCCTCTTGGTGTGCACAGCTCCCCCTCCACAGCTGTCTGTGGAATAAGACACCTCCTCAGAGAAGCCCTCACAGACTGCCCTGTCTGACTCTCTCCATTCTCTACCAGCCCCTTGCCACTATTTGCAGCCACACAATTTTATTTTAAAATATGTTCCTGTCCCGGAACTTCCCAAAAGAAGGAGCTACAGCTGTACTGCTCATTACATCTGGAATCTAGCACACAGTAGGTACTCAATATGTAGAAGGCCCTACTCCACCCATCATTAAGGAGCTGATGGAAGAGTCTACCCTCCTTCTCCCCAGCAGCTACAGAGGAGAGGATCCTGGGAAATGGAGTTTTCCGTTGCTGAGCTGTGCCCAATATTAACCACATGTGGCCACAGCCATCACCCACCATGATCTTGACATAGACATGGCCATTCTGTAGATAGAGGAAGAGCTCAGAAGGGTCACGTGACTTTCCCATGACCATGCCATAAAGAAGAGATGGAGCTTGAGGCCATGTCTGTACTGAAACAGCAGAGGTTTTAGCCAGACACCAGGGAAGCCTTCACACAGATGGGGAACAGGATGGGGTCCTGTTTTTCAAAGTCCTGGGAAAAGGCTAGACACATGGCTGAAGACAAGAACTAATTTACTGACCTTCCATTCCCTAGCCCACTATTATGTTCTGAGTCACTGGAAAAACTCCTCTTTCCTCCAGACAAACTCAGGAAGAGGCAGGGCTGTCCAAGTACCTATAGGATTGTAGCTATCAGACACTTCCCTAGGGAAGGGAATGGACCTTATTGGAGGCATCTCTGATCACTCTGTGAGAGACTGTCCTCTTAGGGTTACCAACAGTGATGAGGGTGTCCAGGTCTCAGCACAGTGGGGCCTGCAAGGCTGACTCAATGGAGGAAGGTGTGCGCACTCCTAGTGGTCAAACTAAAGCACGGTAAGCCCAGTCCTGCCAATCTGACAGCAGCAGCACCAACTTGTTCAGAATCTGTCTTGTGCGAGGTAATTACAGTTCTTCCTGCGTAATGAGATGGTTTTTAAAGGCCATTCAAGAGAAATTTCCTATAATGAGGTGAAGGGGTTTACAGTGTTAGATATCAAGGCAGCTGGTAATTGGAGGGACCCAGGCTGAGCCCTCGAGTGAAGTGTTGGGAGTTTGCACATCTAAAAGGTGTGAACAAGAGGAGCAGGAGGCTGGACAGAGAGTCCTGGCAAAGAAGTTTCCGCCATAGCGATAGCCTGGTGTGTGTTGTGGGACAGATTTGGCTACAGGGAGGCTGGAATCCTATTAGCAGATGTCTGGGCTGGGGGATATGGAGGTGGGGTTTGTTGGGTGGAAGCTCAGAGGAGAAGGAAGTGAAGACACTGGGCTTCAATATCCCACAAATCTCTGCAGACAAAACTTTGTAGAGGCGGTATACTAAAATCGGGGCGAGGTTCTAACCCAGTGCTGATATTCATAAGCAGACAGCTTGTATACACACACACACACACACACACACACACACACACACACACACACACAGCCACAGGAAGTCAGAGGCAGAGACCAAATGATAGAGCCACAAATCAAAGCACCCAAAGAAAGCCATCAGCCACCAGAAGCTGGGCAGGGTGAGAAGACCTCTCCTCTGGAGCCTCAGGGACCTGCCAGGCTATCACCCTGACTTCAGACAGTTACCCTGCACAATGACACAGAGTAAATTGTATTGTTTGAAGCCACCTTGTCTGTGGTAACTTATAACAGTCCAGTAAACTAATGAGATGGCCATTCTGGTAGTTGCCACCAGCTAGTGATGGGACTGGTTGCCAAGAGAGAGTACGACTGTCCCAGATCCAGAGGTATGCAGGCAAAGCCAGCAGACCCTCAGCAGGCTGAACATCTATCTCATTTAGTCTCTCATCTGAATTCACTGTATGCAGCATGGGAACAGAACATGACAGGGTTACTATCCCTGTTCCATAAATTTGGAAATAAAGGCATATAACCTACCCAAGAGCACAGACATACAGTCGGAGCCAGCAGCAGGCCTGGCCTCCAGGAGTCTGGACAGCCAGCCTTCGGCTCTCTACTGCACACCCAGTATTTCAGACTTCCTTTTGAATGCCCCTTGCCTCTAATTCAGTGGTGGCCCAGCAACCTAAAAGGCAGAAACTTCCAATCTCCCAGAACCCAGTGGTTTTCAGATAAATGAATCCCATGGAAAAACCCTTCTTAAGCCACCAGTGGTGGTTTGCATAAAAACGGGCCACATAGGATCATATGCTTGCACATTTGGTTCCTAGTTGGTGGAACAATTGGGGAAGGATTAGGAGGTGTGGCCTTGTTGGAGAGGGTATGTCATGGGGGTGGGCTTTGAGGCTTTGAGGTTTTAAGGGGCTCCTGAAATTTCCAGTACTTGTGCCTTGTGGTTTTAGATCAAGACTTGAGCGATCAGCTCTTCCTGACTGATACCATCATGCACTCTGACACTCTAAAACCATAAACCAAATTAAACACTTTTTTTTACAAGTCACCTTGGTCATGGTGATTGTTTTTTTTTTTATCACAGCAATAGAAAATTAATTAAGACATACCCCAAATGATTCAAGTGGCACAGTTGGAGGCTTCAGCTCTGTGTTTTTGGTGGATTCACCAACTTCGCAGAGGGCACTGTGCTAAGGGAAAAGCTATCCTGGCAACTACTGTATGCATAATGGAGGTGCTGCCCAGGAGAGGGCAAGAGCTTGCTTTTCCTAGGGGACAAAGACCCCCAGAGCAAACTGACCTCTGTCTGGGCATCTAGAACTTTTCATAGAGGGGACAGAGATGACGTCTTGAGATATTTTAGACTGGGACAATAAGGAAAGCAGAACTCCAAGACAAAGGAACAGGAAAAGTATGTCCTGAGAAAGGTCACTTGCCTCTGCAGAGATGACAGGAGCTCCTCAGGTCCCACAGCCCACCCTCACAGGTCAAATGTTCCTCTGGTGCTCTACAGAGGCATGGAAAAAAAAACCCGGCAGGACCGAGGCAGCTTTGCTACCCAGACAGCCTCACCAGCCCAGGCAGCCTGGCCCTAAATGGTGGCTAATTGGCACTGAGTGGCCCAGGGACCTGAGGAACAGACTTTGAAAGCACCTGGTGTGACGTGTCCAGCAGGAACAATGGGCCACCCAGCCAGCATGGAGTTGCAGCTCCTTCTAATTAGATGTCGCTTTGAACAGGAAGGCATCAGATTAATGAGGTTCGCGGTGCTCTCTCTTGCAGCACCACAGCGGCTGCCTCTGTTCTCTGATCACAGTTTGATGCCAAAACCTTGTTCTCTAAATCAAAGGTTCTCCCCAAACTCCACTTTCTGCCATGCCTTGGGTTTGTGCTGGCATCTCTGCCAGGGAGCTAAGTCTTCCCCTCTATGCCTTTCCTCCAAGGACCAGCCTGTGTGTCACTGGGAGAGACTCCTCAAGGCCAGCAGGGATCCCTCCTGCAAGCCATGTGGGACACCAGGCATTGCTGGGGAGGCCCCACCTTGCAGTGTGTAGTGCTCAGGGACACTCAGCAAGCTGACCCACCACACTCCTAGCGGAGGGTCCCTCTAACTCTGCTCTTGGCAGCTTGGGGCATGTGAAGCCTTAGGGGGATCCACTGGCTAGTTGCCCACTGCTGGCATCTGCTCACCAGCCTTCAGTGAGGTTGAAACATCTGCAAGAGCCAGCATGCTTGGCCTCTCTCACTCTGGCAGCTTGCCTTCTTCCCTGCCCCCTCTGGGCCTTCCTTAGCAGACTCTCTTCCCTTCTTCCCCGAGGTGCCCCCCTCTTTCTTTTCCACTTCATGATCACCCCCACCCCTTCAGAGCCCAGCCCCACCTAGCTCTTTTCTTGTCAGCAAAGATGCTGGATCTTTATTTTCTTCTGCAGGAACTCCCAGTCTCTATTACCCTGCACCCCACTGATTAATGCTACCATCTTTGCTCATTATTTCTTCCCCATGAGACTGTGGCCTGAGCCCAGGAGCAGCATCTGTGTCACCTCCTTGTCCCCTGCAAGTAAAGACGACCTGATGTAAAAGATCCCATCCTCCTTTGATACGGTGTGGCAATAGGGAGAGAGACGCCATCTTGTCCTCAGTTTCCCCATATGCCATATAAGGATGAAGCACTCAACCTGCCTCCCTCAGGATGCTACTGGACCAAGCAGAGGGGTGCTCACCAAAAGCATGCATGGTAGGTGTGCGGCACTCTGAGGGGGTATCTGTGGGGAGCGCATAAGAGATAGCAATAGCCTTGGGCAGGGGCAAGTCAGTGTCAATTACAAACTCTAGCACTTGGGAGACAGAGGTGGGAGTAGCTAGAGTTTTAGGTTAGCCTGGGCTACATAGCTAGATCCTACTCCAAAAGGAAAAAAAAATTCACTCAATCCATCCTCACCTCTGGAGCACACACTATTAACTGGCTCTATTGTACAGATAAAGAAAAGCCAGGCTATGGTTGGAGGGGCACTGCTCAAGTCCCAGCAGCCCACTGGGGGGACAGTGTCTGCTGGCCTCTTCAATGTCCCTCTAGCCAGGCAGCCTTTCAAGCTGTGGCAGGTTCTGCTGTTTCTGACCCTTGCTGATCTCTGAGCCTCTGTTCTCTCTCTCTCTCTCTCTCTCTCTCTCTCTCTCTCTCTCTCTCTCTCTCTCTCTCTCTTCCTTGGTTTTTCGAGACAGGGTTTCTCTGTATAGCCCTGGCTGTCCTGGAACTCACTTCGTAGACCAGGCTGGCCTCGAACTCAGAAATCCGCCTGCCTCTGCCTCCCAAGTGCTGGGATTAAAGGCGTGCTCTACCATGCCCGGCTCAAGCCTCTGTTTTCTCATCTGAGAGACAGGCACACAGCCATGTTCTGTGGATGTTTCTGCTGGGTCAGGTCAGTTCAAATCATTCCCTGCTCCCTTAGAAAAGCCATGCCTTGGTGGGACAGATGGCCTAGGCCTGTAATCTTAGCTACCCGGGAAGCTGAAGTAGGAGGACCACAAGTAGCTTGAGGCCTGCCAGGCTGCAGAATGAGTTCTAGGCCAACCTGGCAACTTAGCAAGGCTGTGTCAAAGCAACAAGTACAAAAAAGGCTGAAGGTGTGGCGCAGTGGTAAGGCACGTACCCAGAATGTGCAAGGCCCTGGGTTCAATCCCCAGCAATTCAATAAAGAAAGAGAGAGGGAGGAGGGAGGAGGGGAGAGGGAGGAGGAGCAAGAGAAGAAAGAGGAGAAAGGGGAGAAAGAGGAGGAGGAGGAAGAGGAGGAGGAAGAGGAAGAGGAAGTCCACTCCTCTGATTTTGCTGAGTTGAAAATAGACAGATCTCAGACCAAGCATGGTAAATGCATGCCTACACTCAATGCCAGCACAATGCCAGCACTCAAGAGGCAGAGAGGCGAAGGGGTTGTAAGTCCCAGGCCAACCTAAGCCACACAGTGAGACCCTGTCTCAAAAACAAAAACAAAATAAAAGAACAATTTTGATCTCAGGTTATATACAATTTGAGTTCACTTAAGCAACACCTATAAAACAACGACATTATGCAAATGAAGGATGAATCCTTGGGGAAAGGTAGGCACGGTGGCATTCATAACCTTGTCATGTGCTTCAGGGCTGTTCTGAGGTGGCAGTTTCATAGAGCCGTGACACCGTCTATAGAAAACACACCCATCGCTGATTGCCTGTCAGCCTGCTGAGATCCGAACAAGGCTTGACTATGGACTGCACGGGGTGTCTCCTGGACTTCTGTGCTGGGGCTAAGAAGAGGCAGCCCGGAGAGAGACAGATGTCACTGTAGCCACCTCTGCCTTTTGTGATGGCCTCTCTCCTGGCTTCTGAGATACCATGACCCTGGGGCTGTCTGTTTAGGCTCTAGATGTGTTTCCCTCCCCCCTCCTGAGATTCCTCCCCACTCAGCTCTTACAGAGTTGAGCCAGTGTCCAGGCCTTGACACGTGTCCCTTCCTGGTGACCTTAGCTGTTTTGGGCGCTTCAGCATCATGCACAGTGACTAGCTCCCATGTTCCAGCCTTGCTCCAATCCCTTCTGAGCTCCAGTCTTGCCAATCTGGCAGTTCATGGGTCAATTCTTGGTGAAGAAGACATCAGAAACAAAGGTGCCAGGACTGGTCAGATAGCCCGGTGGTTAAGAACACTAGCTGCTCTTACAGAGGACTTGGGTTTAATTCCCAGCGTCAAGTGGTGGGTCACAACATCTGTAATTCTAGTTTCAAGGATCTGACACCCTTTTTTAAACTCCATGGCCATCAGGCATGCATGTGTTACACATACATACATACATACATACATACATACATACATACATACATACATTCATACATACAAAACACTCATACATGTAATAAATAATAAATCTTTAAAAACAAAACTTGCCCTTCCCAAATTCTGGCCTCTCAATTCTCTGGTCTCAGGAGAAAGCTATGGAAGAGCAAGCAGAAAGTGAGGTGTCCCTTGCCTCCTACACAGCCTTTTCTGCCCTACTTTGCCTCCATAGTGACTCTGCAATCACTTACCTCTCTCCATGCCATGATACCCTTCTGGCAGGAACCTCCATCTCTTTCTATAAACCTCCCCACCCTTCTGTGGTAGCCTTCCCTGTTGACAAACTGTGAGCTTGTCACCGCCCCACAGAAAACATGGCCGGATTTTCTGAGAGCCCTCTGAATGCCTGTATATGGCTCCCATCTCATTGTTTTTACCTTTCTGCCCAGGTTCTCTCACAGGTGCTCTCCAGCAAGGGATCCCTGTGTTCACCGTCACAGCCCACGTACCCGAGGAGTTTACACACAATGCTTGAGCACAGTAGGCACTTGGTAATGCTAGATCAGCATCTCCCAGCATCCTCTTCTTCCCCAAGTGAAGCTGCCTGGCCTGTGCTCAAAGAAAGTTACGTGTATGCCTCCCCACACACCCACATACCTCACTCTCCTCCAAACAGTAGCTGATACCCAGTGATGTGATGGCATGATAATTTCCATCTCTTGGCTGAGAGCTGCCTCCAGCAGTAAAATCTATTTATGGTCCCCGGAGGACACAAGATGTAACACACTACAGTGGTCACTGGGTGGAGTCCTCTGTTTAGATACCTGGGAGTTGGATACCACAGGGCCTCTTCTCCATCCTGAGTGCAGTAATGAGCCTGGGTTAAGAATGAGTTGTTGGAACCAAGCTGCCTACCCTGGTAGGTCCAACCTGTGGACTCAGGCAGGGTCCCAGGCTTTGCCTCTGGCAAGCTGGTACACAGAAGGTGTACAAGATGGAGTGTTGTCATCCCTTCCATGCAAAACAGGCATTGGGAGTGAACACACAGTCACATTTGGCATGCCCTGTCATACTAGGCTTGGTATCTGACATAGCCAGGACCTGCTAAGGGCTGAGTATAGCTATGAGAGTTTGGCTAATTCTGTCTAGCTGACGGAATGAGGAGGGTCCCATGAAACATCACAAGTAGTAGAGACAGTAAGCTCCCTACATACAGAGGTGCCTAAGAAGGGCAGCACGTGATAAGCAGACAGTGTGGGTGGCAAGCCACCTTCAATCCCCCATGCTGGGATAGAGCCCTATGTGAATAGAGCTCCAGGGTTAGATATGTATTAACTCCAACCAGTCTCTGCCCCGGCAGCCTGGCTGGGCTGGCATGAGTCTGGCCAGGCTCAGCTGCAGATTTACTTCTCCAGGAAGAATAACACAGATAAGATGACTGTCATTAGCAGGTGCCTAGTGGACACTTTGCCCATTCTGTCCTGTGCGGGGACTTGTAACGGGTTCCTGCTTCCTTCTGAATCAACATAACTACCCCACTGGGTACTTACTTAGTACTGCCCGCCCCATAGCTTCATCCACCTCCCTTTCACCCAACTGTCCAGCAATGGCTGCTGGCCTCTTCCTTGCCAGCATGCAGCTTCAGGAATTTGAGGCTGGTGTGCCTAGGAAGATTCTGGTCTCTTACAATCACTTGTGTCCACCAATCCTGGCCATGTGTTTGCTCCATGCTAAGTAATTTATCAGGGACTGCCTCATCTAATCTCTGTGAGGTTGTAAAGGAGACACTAGTCTTGCTTCCTTCCTTTCTGTTTTTTGTTTGTTTGTTTGTTTGTGGTTTTGTTTCGTTGTTTTGGCGTGCGCTCGTGCTAGTGAGGACATCTGAGCTATGCCATCCTCTCTTCTCTTTTTACTTCTTATTCTCCATACAGAGTCTTATAACGTAGCCCATACTGGCCTTGACCCTTGTCGCCTCCTTTCTCCACCTCCTGAACTTTGAGGCCTCCAACACCAGGCTCAGCCAGAGATAGAATTCTCACCTTCCTGTTCCAGGTGGGGAACTGAAGAAACAGAGAACAAGCAATGTGTCTTAAGCCACAAAGGAGTAAGCTCAGAGTCCCATGGAAGGCTGGGGATTATTCTCAGGGATGCTGACGGAACTATATGACTGTGTAGAGAAGCACACAGAAATGCATGCATGTACACACACGTGGCCATGAAAACACTTGTGAACACACGCAGACCTGTGTGACACACGAGTGAAGAGCCACAAATGCCGCTTTCACACATGCCAGACTCTCTCCTGTCTTCCTGAAAGTCTCAGGATGCCCAAATTGACGTCAAGGCTGCCCTCGATGTTAGGTTTCAGTCCTGATCCACCCATGTGGCAAGAGCTTTTACCTAGATGGTGGCTTTGATTCCCAGACAGAATTGAACGGTCTTGCCTGCTCACACAAGCTAGGGCTGCTAGAAGGCGGCTGACAAATGCAGGCTTCTCACAGTACCCCAGGCACTCCCAGAATCCCTAATTCCAGACCTTCCCCTATCCCCACTTGCTCTGAGCAAGTCAGAAATAATAAGATAATGATGAAGGGAAATCAAAGGAAAGGGTGGAGAAGACCCTCGAGGAGAGGGGACGGGGGGGGGGGCAGGGGAGCAGGAGGGAGGGCCAGAGCAAGGAGCTGAAGTGTGGCATGCCGCTCAGCAGCCTGCAAGACCCTCAGAAGCCCCCGCGGCTGCCAGTGAGCGGAGCATGGCGAGGCAGGGGTTAACTCTCTGCCATGGAGCAGAAAATGAGGTTCCAGTTATTAGTTGATTTATTGCTCTGTCCTCAATCTGCGCTCAGGTCCTGGAAGGAAATGTTCCACTCGAAAGCATTAAGCGTCTTCAAAGAGCAGAGGCATTAAAAATTGAAATCATAAAATAGACACGTAAATACAGTGGAGGTGAGAGGGGGCAGCCCCAAGCAGGCTGTGTGTATTGGGGGGGGGACAGGCCCAGATACTACTGGACCAGGCTTCCACATGCATGTAAGAATCACCACCAGAGTCCTATAAGAATCCCTGCACTAGCGCCTGATTCTGAAGACTTGGGGTTGCTCCATCTGGGAACAGGGCTCTCTGGGGGTTAAGGGTCATAGACTCAGCAGGAGCCTAAGACAATATCAATATCAAATATTGGAGGAGACAAATTGTACTAGCAATCCCGGGCCCAGAGGAGTAAGTTCAGAGTCCCATGGAAGGCTGGGGGTTATGCTGGAAGATGGCCATGGAACTCCATGACCATGCAGAGCAAGCACACACAGAAACATGTGCATGCAAACACACACACACACACACACACACACACACACACACACACGCTTGGCCTTGAACCCTGCCCCATATCTTCCATCCAGGTTCCTTTCTCCCAAGTGATCACCTACTCCAGGAAGTCGCCCTGGCTGATTGGATGGGTGCTGGCCTTTCTTGCCAGCAGGTAGCTTACTTACACTTCGGGAGTTTGAAGCTGGGGTATCTAGTAGGATTCTGGTGTCTTACTAGGTCCTCAGATGAGGTGGACCCAAGGGCTCCTGCTCTGTCATTGGCATGAATGTTGGGTGGGAGTCACTGGCAGGTTCCCAAGGAACTGATCCACCCACACATCAGGCCAGGACCTAGTGAGTAGAAGCATTGTCTGAAGATTGCCCCAGAGACACATGTTTAAAAGCGACATGCACAGGAGCAGGCCTATAGCCCACGTACATGTGTTCAAATTTCAAAACACATGCTTGTTGTACACATGTGTGTGTCAACACTGTCACATGTGGACAGGCAATATGCCCCCCTCCCACAGGCCCTCAAAAATGCATGACAATGTACATTCATGCGGCCCTACTCACATAGCTGTAGATTTAAATATCTATATATACATGTGGAAGCCTCTAGGCACAGACTGTCATAAGTGTCCAAGGACCTACTAGCATGGCCTTCTTTGGCAATAGGGACCCCTTTGCCTTGGACACTCTTGGAACTCCCCAAGATCAGGAGGTCTGAGCTCAGTGTTTTCTCCAGACCCTGATTCTGCACTGTGGGACCTAGACAAGCCCTGTGTTCAGTGGCTACAAGGACCAAAAGCAGGCTCCTCCTCAGTCAGTAGCATAGCTGAGGCTTCTACCAGCCTTGCTTCCTCAGTTCTAACAGCAAGGGAGGCTGGGTAGGGCTTTTGTTGAAGAAGGCCAAGGAGAGAATTGGCAAGGCTGCAAACTGGGTCTGGAACACAGGGTATTGTCTGGCATGAGCTGAACAGGAAGCCAAAGCCTTCAGGAGAGTAGCCAGGAAGGGGCAGCAAGAGTGAGCTGGGAAGGGGCTTGCCACAAAAAGCATGAGGACCTGAGTTCGAATCCCAAGAAGTCACATGAGAGCCACAGTACTAGCATCTGTAATCCCAGAGTTCCTATGGGGAGACAGGAGATGGGGACAGGAGGATCCCAAAAGGCTAGAGGCCAGCTAGTCTAGTACATGGTAGGGAACCAACCAAACCAAACCAAACCAACCAAACCAACCAAACCAACCAAACCAACCAAACCAAACCAAACCAAACCAAACCAAACCAAACCAACCAAACCAACCAAACCAAACCAAACCAAAACATAACATAACAAAACAAACCAGAGATTCTGTCTAAAGGTAGAAGGTAAGGACAGGCATCAGGCTGTCTTCTAATTTCCACGTGTCCTCAGAACTGGGATGGTTGGACGTGGATGTCGTAGGGAATCCACAGCATCGCCTGTCAGCACCAGAGACCTCTCCACTGAGACCCCATCTCCACGGAGCCATTTCAGAAGGCATGGTGGACAGCTGAAGCACCTCCTGCTTTAAGGCCCCACCCCTTCTTCATTAGGTCTGCTCTCTCTGCAGCCCTCAGAGCCCACCAGACCAGAGTCCTGGGCCTGCCTCAGAGGTCAGGGCTGGAACCACAAGGCTGATGAAGGAGGGCAGGGAAAGTGTGAGGACCGCCCCCCTACCCCCCCCCATCTGCTGGCTACTCCAGAGTTCTAACAGCCTGACATTGTTGGGGAACCTCCCATCTTCCCACAGCTGTGGGCTGAGATTGCTGCTGCCATAGCTACTTAGTGTGTGTGAGCATGAACACACACACACACACACACACACACACACACAATGTACTTTCACACTCCGAACTGCTATAAAGAAAGCATTTTAATTAACATTCACACATGAACGTTTAGGCATGGTCACACAGATTAACATATATTCTAACACACTTATAACATGGGTCATTCTGACACTCATAACAGGAGTTATTCTAACTCCTACATAATATGTTCTCTACCCACTTATTGTAGGGTATATGGGGCCAGATTCTACAGGATGCTCCAGCATCTGCATCCCTAGCCCCTCTCCTCTCCCAGTTATAAGGCTACAAGAGTGCCCCAGCTTCTCCCACCCCTCCATTGCAGACACAATTTTGGCCTGGGCACCTTGCTCCTCAACATGTAAGTTTTCTTAATTAGGAGCTTGTTAATTATCTTTATGCTTTCCATAGGAAACAAACATCAATTAGAGAAGTAAGTGGTATTATCATTCTCCCGCAGACTCAGCAACAGTGGCCTGGCTCATCGGATGCTGCCCATGGCCGAACCAGCTGCCTGTCTGGTCCCTCTCCTGTACCCTCCAACTGTCCCCATCCTCACACACGTGGAGACGAGCGCCCACTACCAGGCCACCCTGGCAGCAGGTCGGCTCTTGGAATCAGTGTGAAGAGCCGTAAACTGCTGAGAAAGGGTCTCCTTCTCTGTGTGACAGAAGGTTAGAGTGTTTAAAGAGAGCAGTGGAGCTGTTTTTATTAATCAGAACCACTATAAAGAAAGCATTTTAATTAACATAATTATCCCAATTGAGAAAAGCAGTCCTTATCCCATAGATACTTTTCAGACTAAAGATGCAAGCTGTCACAATCAGTCATAATTAAGGAAAGCCTGCTATTTATTTCTCTCCCCCTTCCCCTCTGGGCAGTGGCTCCTCCCTGAGTTAGACATCACAGACATGACACAGAGTGACCTCCTCCACCTCACACTCTTGTCCCCAGCTGTGTCTCCAGCTGCCTCCAAGGAAGAGCTTCCCACTATGATCTTCATGCTGGCCTTGACTGGTCTCCCAGCACGGTAAAGGAAGAACACACCCCTCAGGAAAGGGAGTTGCCTCTGTGGCCAGGGAGAGAAAGAAGGCTAAGAACAGAGGAAGGCAGTGGGTTTAAGCCTCCACTCCTGCTGCACGCTCAGCCCCAGCTACCTCCCTCCCAGAGCCAATCTTGACTTGAATCCATTTTTCCACCTAATAAGCAGAAATCTGCCCACAGTCACACCCAAGTGTGCAGCCCTCCCCAGGCCAGTTAGCTCCCTACATGGGCTTTCCTGGAAGACCAAACCCCTTGGGGGGGGAATCACGCCCCCCACAGAGCTCTGCCTCAGTGATGCTGGCCTTATAGAGTCTCACAGAAGCTTCTACCATAGGGCCTTTGCACATGCTAGCCCCTCTGTGACATTTGTCCAGACACCACCTGCTACCCCCAACCCACATTCACCCTGTAGGCTCAGTCAGGGTTGGCTACTTGGGAAACCTCCACACCCACTGGATGGCAGATGCATCCTTGCAACTCTGCCCAGACTTTATTTGCCCTGAGACCATGAAACTGTGAGCTCTGTGCAGAGCCGGGGACAGTTTCGTTTTGTTGCTTTTGTTGTTGATGATGATGTTATTTGTGTTCAATATTTCTCCTTTGATAGTTTGATTGTATTTCTGCTCGTTCCCTGTGGTTCACCCGGTTGTTGGCTTGTTCTAAACCCAGGTCTATCCTGGTCCCAGGAATGTCTGGACTGGAATTAAGAACAGGAGGCAAACACAGGAGTGGCTTCTGTACCATGGCCCCTTGGACTCGGGCCAGGCTTGGGGCTGCTTTTAGGACAGTCAGAAGTTTTGTATTTTCACTGCTGGGCCTTGCCTTCTCCATTTGGGAAGTGAACAGCCTACAGCTTGTTCATTTCCTCTGCTTCCCATGGCCACGAAATCCCCCCCAAAGCTGCAGACCTCCCTCTGTGTCCCCTGACAGAAGCTGAGGATCACCCCCCCACACACACACACACACACACACACATCTCATCAAGCACCTGTCACCCCGTCAAAGGCCACCGGGAAGGCTGGGGCTGGGTGCTTTCTGATCCCGCTGCCACCGCCCCCAGCCTCAGGGTAACAGGTTTGCAGGTGACACCATGACCATATTTCACCCGCTGGGCTGCAGCTTCCTCCCTGAAAAGGTGCTTATTTTTTAGTACGTCTTAAATAGGAGGCTGCAAAGTGTGTTGTCAGCGCTTTCTAAATGGCTTGTTAATGCCTCAGCAAAGCTCAGCGTTGGCCAGAGAAGACAGCTCACTCTCCATGGCACGGCCACCTCAAGCACAGCCTTAGCTCCACACAGCCACGATGAACCCCGCTGAACTCCGCTGTCAACTGGCCCAGGAACAAACGTATGCTCCAAGCCCACCCAGGGCAACTATCTGGGGATACAAGAAGACAGAGCAACATCCTGCCCAGTAGAGGAAAGATAACAGATCATTGGCTTTGTAGCTTGGTGGCCCATGAACAAATCTTTAGTTGGCCACTTACCAGCTGTGTGGCCGAGGACCAGTCACCAAACCTCTTAGAATGCTACCTCCTACCTTGTGGTCATTTGAGTAACAAAGCAGGTAACACATATTACCTGGGTGACATCTGATTTTTAAAATGTTATAAAAAATTGTTTTGCTGGGGCTGGAGAGATGGCTCAGCAGTTAAGAGCATTGACTGCTCTTCCAGAGGTTCTGAGTTCAATTCCCAGCAACCACATGGTGTCTCACAACATCTGTAATGGGATCTGATGCCCTCTTTTGGTGTGTCTGAAGACAGTGACAGAATACTCATATACATAAGATAAATAAATAAATAAATATTTTAAAAGAAATATCTTGTTGTTACTGGTTTTTTGTTTTTGTTTTTGTTTTTGTTTTTGTTTTTGATAGAATCTCAATATGTGTCCATGGCTGGCCTGGAATTTACTATATAGACTAGGCTGGCCTAAAACTCACAGAGTTCCAGCCTACACTCAGGCACTCAATACTGCAGGGCGCATGAGGCTCAGTGCAGCCTCCCAGGACAGCAATGATGTGATAACATGAGGAAGGGTATTCTCTGGAGGAGCTTTCCTAGACCCAACAGAGGCTCCCACCTGCGGAGAAGGGAAAACCACAGATGAGGTGAGGTGCCCTATGCCTGCCCACTGGGGACTGGGGGTTTATGGGGGGTGGGGGGTGGATGCAGCCTGTTTTCTTGACCTTCCACTTCAGCAGTGTGATCCAGGAGACATTGTTTCCTTCTCTGAGCCTCCCTGAGGAGGTTAGAGACCCAATACTGCCACACAGAAGGGTGCGGCCTGAGGTAGCTCGGTAATCTCCCTCCCCTACCTTACTGGGCAACTGTGACTCCCTAACAACTGTTGCTGTCTACTGAAAGCCACAGTGGGCACTGCACTTCTGGGCACTAGAGGAGAGACTTGGGCTGTGCTGACTTGCCCTGTCCTGGAGATATTCCCAGGGTGGACAGAATTCCGTGAGCAGGATGAAGATGAGGAATACCAGGGTAGCATGACAGCCAGGGCTGTGTCCAGTATACTTTACTGTGCCTGGCCCGTTTGCTACTCCCTCATCCTCATTTATCTAGCATGAGGGGCTCACTTTTCATTGCTAAGGGGAAACTGAGGCTTAGGGCAGAGTCCTGACCCCAGTCCTCTGAGGCCACAGCCTCAGACTGTGTGTCTCTGTGCATCCTAAGGGACCAGAAGAGACTAGTCTCAGAACCTGTGCCTCCCTATAGAAGCCTAGACTTCAGTGTTTCCAGCTCCAGCCCCACCCCCTGGGCACCAGGAGGCTGCGACAGGGTGAGGAGGAGCCACAGCCTGATGGCACCCTCAAGGCAGAAGTGAGGTAAGTAAGGGCGCGGGGGCGGAGGCGAGAGAAGGAGACAGATCTCGGGTGCGGCTCAGCGCTGTGATATTTTTCCCGGTTATATTTTTAGATGGACTACTTTCTCTCCCCTCCCCCTGCCTCAGTAGGAGGAGGAACACAGAAATAGCCGCTGTGCGTGTCTGAGCCGGGCTATATATAGTGGGCACAAAACCCAGCTGTCCAGGGCTTCTCCCACTCACTGCCCTGAACAGGAGCAGAGGGGGCAGGGGAGGCCCTGTCCTCCCGTCCAGTCACCAGGTGCTTGCTCAGTGCCACTAGCTTCCACAGACATTCAACTCTGACAGCACCCTCGGGCACACACGTGGCTGCTGTCTCTCTGCTGAGCCCCCCCCCCCACCACCACCAAAGGGGTATCCTTTGGGAGGTCTGGAGTGTAAGAGGCTTGATTCAGGGAGGACAGACAGATGGCAGAAGTGAGCAAGAGGCTGGCCAATGAACCGAGCCCTCTCTGCTCCACGCATCCTCCAGCCTCCTTAGCAGAAGGCATAATTCATATCCAGAGCATTTCCTCAGATGTGTCTGTCTGGTCCCTGTAATTTTGATGGGAAAACCAGAGTCCAGGATTAGCCTAAGGATTAGCCTTCCTTCTGCACTCTGCTTCTTCAGTTATAAAGAAGAGATGAGGTCAGCAGAGGCCACTGTAGACCCAATGAGGTAAGTGCATAGTGTCCCTGAGGGTGGGCATCCCTAACTACAAAGAGATTCCCCAAGTTCCCCCTCTAACCAGAACCCCATTTGACAAAGTGACTGTCCTGTGGGTGAACTTTTGTCTCCTACCACAGTGCAATTTTCAGGCTTCCGAGATGCCACAGTCTCCTGATTGGCAGGTGTTAGGTTGATAGTGGATGACCACTGTGTCCCATTCCTGCAGAGATGAGCTGGGGGGGGGCAGGTCTCTTAGGGGCCTTCCTACAGACCACCCTGATTATATGGAGTATCATGGCAAAGGGATCGCTGCACAACCACACCCTCGTGACTTTGGGCCACTCCAGAATGTCCGGAGCTGACTTAAGTGCGGCCCATCCAGAGGCAGGCCCAGTGAGCTCCAGCAGCTTCTGCCACAGAACCCCCAGGCAGAACAGAAGCTTGTACACATGGGGGGTGCCAGTTTCCCCATCTTTCTCCTAGCACAGATCTAAGTACACCATCTTGTTTAACCCTACACTTCCCGAATTATAAGAGAACAATGCTCATTTTACAGATAGGGAAACTGAAGCCCATGGCGAGGATAGACCTGCCCTGGTCACACAGAACCCTGATTCTCAGGTCACCCCAGCAGAGACAAACCTGTGCCTGCCAGAGCTGTGGAATCCAGGATCCAAAGCAGTGTGGACTCCTGTGTTGAACAGCTGGCTTGAAAAATTCCTGATCATGGAAAATGGCCCCGGAGTACCAAACCCAGCAGGCCCCGCACAGCACAGCTAGGGAATGCCGGTGGTCATCTACCTGCTCCACCCCCACCCTGAGGCTTTGAGCCTCAGTACCACCTCCACCACTTCTTCCTCTTCCTCCTCCTGTTCCTCCTCCTTCTTTCTAAGTCAGAGTTTCTCTTTGTAACCCTGGCTATCCTGGAACTCCTCTACAGACCCGGCTAGCCTGGAACTCATAGAGATAGGCCTACCTGAGTGTTGGGATTAAAGGTGTGTGCCACCACTGCCCAGCTCAGACTATTCTTCTAACTACAAACTTCCCTTTGGTTTTCAAGACTTGGCTGAGCACTAAGATGAAAGCTAGTCATCTCTCAATGGTCCATGTGGGACTCTTCACTATCAAGTGACTTCAGCCAGAGCCCAAAAGTGATCACTGAAGCATTAATTCCAAATGTCCAGCTGATTCTGGGCTGCTGGCCTTGCATAAAAACTCTTGAGGCCTCTTCTTTGTCATAGAGATCCTGACCATACCCATGGCAGTAGATATTTGGGAGTAGAAGAAGCCTGCCTCCCTGCCATGCCCACACCATCCTGGTGGGCTGTGAGCACTCTCTAGCCTGGGAAGGAGGAAGTAACATGGCCTGTCCTCAGGAAGGCATGGAGATGCACAGTCAGACACTGTATGAAAAGAATGAGCAAGCCCTGTCAGTCACTGAAAATGGCTAAAAAAATCTAAAACACCCAACCAACAATGACAGGACTCCCAGAAGACAGCAGAACGAGGTTTATGGGTTGGATTTGGTCATAAGATGGTCATGACACTAAAGCCGCTACTCAAAGAAGGAAGAAAAGAGCCAGGTGGGGTTTGTGGGGTGGTTGTTGGGGGGTGTGGCTGCCCACAGCTGTGAGCACAACAGTGGGAAGCAGAGGCAGGAGGATCAGTTCAGTTCATCTTCCACAACATGGCAAGTTCAAGGCCAGCCTATGCCACATGAGGACTTCTCATTCTGAAATCAAACAAATAAACCCAAAGAAACAAAGGAAGTGGTGACAGGCTAGCCAGGTGACCCAGAAGGTTCTTCTTTTGCTAGCCTGGCAAGCTGAGTCCCGCCCGCCCTGGGAATTACATGAGAGGGAACAGAGGGCACTGATTCCACAGAGTTGGCCTTTGACCACAACACAAGCACCATTCAATGTGTGCCCATGACTGCACACACACACAGAGGCACGCATACACACAGGCATGCACACACACAGGCACGCAATATAATAACAAATAGCATCTTTTTAAGTAGTGAAGGACCACTGGACATGGTGTCAGACACCTTTAATCCCAGCACTCAAGAGGCAGAGGCAGGTGGATCTCTGTGAGTTCCAGGCCAGCCTGGTCTACATAGCAAGTTCCAAGACAACCAGAATTCCAGAGGAACACTGTCCCAAAAAAATAGTAGTGATAGAAGAGGAGTGTACTAGCCAAGAGCTGGCAAGGATGTGGTGAAATTCAAATTTTACACATTGTTAGTAGGATAAAAATCAGTGCAGGCGGCTGGGGAGTAGCAAAGGGGAGTGTGCCTTCAAAAATGTAAGATAGAGTTATCTCAAGAACCAGCAATCCACCTCTGGTTAGATATCCCAGAGAACTAAGAGAGGATGTCATAGACATTTGCCACCCAGTTTCTTCAGCACTGTTCCTCAGTGGCCAAGACGAGAGAGCAGTATATTAGCTGGTGAGAAGAGACGCAGCAGGGTGTGCCCATAGGGTGGAATAGTATTCATCTTTCAAAAAGGAAGAAAATCATGTTATACAGCACAATGTAGAGAGTCCTTGGCGGTATTGTGCTTCTCCTGGGCTACAGGAGATAAGTCAGTTACAAAAAGGACCAGGACATCATAAGAAGTGGGCCCTGTACCTTTTCACCGAGTCCAAACTATTTGATTTAATCCCTTATTCTGCCCCTTACCGATGGTTTAACTTCAGGTACGTTACTTAACCTCTCTGTGCTTCTGTAATAGCAGCTCATGGGGTGTGGTGAGGATTAAACCAATAAATATCTGTGAGATGCTCAGAACAGCACCTGGCACACAGCAGGAGCTTGGAAGCTTCTGTTATTACTGTTGCTATGCCACTGCTGTCCTACTTTGCAGGGCTGTTGTGAGGTCTGGTATTGATGGTCCATCTTCTTTGCCTCTTTCCTCAAAAGGCTTTAACACACACACACACACACACACACCCAGAGAGAGAGAGAGAGAGAGAGAGAGAGAGAGAGCCCAGGTGGCACTGGACAGAAGTGTGGGGATCCACCAACCTTTGGGGGACTCAGTAGCAGTGGGGCAGTGAAACTGGCTCACCCAGCCTCTGAGCACCTGTGGAGTTGGAAGGGGCACAGAGAGGGCTGAGCCAGCTCTCGTGTGAGCCTAGAGGCCAGACTCAGGCTGTGAGGAATGCAGAGGTTCTTGATGAAGAGTGGGAAGGAGGAACACTGGCTTAGGTCCAAGCTACAGATGGCCAAACCTAGCTAGGTAGGCAAGATAAAGTCAGAGGCAAGGGAGCTGGGAGCTGAGGCCCATCCACACCTCTGGCCAGATGGTCTCTTGCCTGGGGCAGCAGAATACCCTATGCAGAAAGAGCTTCCTCTTCCCTAGAGCAACCAGAGCCCAGAGGGTGCCTGCTCACCGTACCCTGCCTCCCCAGGGCTAAGTGCCAATGACTAGATGGCAAAGCACCACTTAAGCCTCTGCCCAGCTCCAACCAAGGACTCCAGGTTCCTGTCCACCCACCTTTGACTCCATAGGTCCAGCTGTCAGAGTGGTCAGGAGGGCAGGGCCTGGCAATCACCCGTCATGTTACTGTCCCCGTAGCCCTCCTTCCTAGAAAGCCTGTCCTCAGGGTCATTCTGCTGCTCTTCTGCTGCAGGCAGCACAAACACACAACTCCCATTTCCCAGCTTCACTCTGGCCACCCAGAACCGTAGCCAGCATCCTACTCCGTGAGCCCATGTTCTGATGTCCCCATTTTCTCTGTTCTCTACTGCAGACTGCCTATCTGTGTGTCACAAGTGTGCCTGGGAGTCCTCACAAATACACAGTGGCATACAATAGGTGTGAAAATTACTAAATCTGTGGCGATGTAGCTTAGCGGGTAAAGTGCTCACTTCAGAAGCATGAGTACCCGAGTTTGGATCCCCTGCACCCACATAACATGTGGGTGTGGTGGCACATGACTATTACTCCAGCACTAGGAGTGGTCACAGAGACAAGTGGATGCCAGGGGACTCTTGGTCAGCTAGACTGGACAAAACGGTAAACTCCAAGTCAGTGAGAGGGCCTGTCTGAAACATTAGAGAGCGATAGAGAAAGACACTGAGAGTTGGATATAACACACACACACACACACACACACACACACTTCCTAAGTACATAAATTGTCAGTCCTCCACCCCCATTCCAGACACCCTGCTTGGTCAGGCAATAGAAAAATCTAGAACTGATATATTGAACAAGAGTTGGGGTGAATACGGGGAGGCTATAGCAGGTTCCGTGCCTAGTTACACAAAAGAGTCAGGAGGACTCCTGCTCTTGATAATCTATACCCCAGAAAACAACTCTGACAACTTCAAACTCACCGACTGCACATAAACGTATCTAGCATCACGGGTGCACTCGCCTGTACGGGATGCGTTGAGGCTGCGGAGTGGCCCTCTGTCAGGCACAGCTCCTGGACCTAGGGCTCTTCTAAACTCTAGAAATGTTAGATATAAGTTTCCTTTCTTCCCAAGTTACCCAGTCTCTGGAGCCATGTCACTGAATGGACTAAGACAGACAATGTCAGCAAAGTGGAGTGCTACCTTGACAGAGCTAAGATGGGCGAAGGTGAAGAAAGGCCACACGGAAGAGGAGGAAAAGGCCAGGGAAAGCCTTTGTGGTGAAGAGAGAATGGAAGGTGAGGAGAAGAGAGCTGGATGCCATAGAGTGTAGATGGCAAGGGCCACTCTGCTGTGATCTCAGAGGGAACCGGAATGGAGGTTACCCTGGTTACAGCAAGGACTTGCACTGTGCCTGTGTTCTGGGACTTTGTGGCAGGTGGACCTAAAAGTCAATGGAATATGGTCTTGGGCAGAAAAATAAGGGCACGGAAGCACTCAGGGCTCCACGCAGCATCTGCTGGATCATACCTCAGAGCGTGGGATGGGAGAGGCGGTGGGAAGAGAAACTGAGCATTCAGGGGGAGGCGAGAGTAAACCTGAGACTCTTCAACGAGGCAGACGGAGAGCATGAAAGCACGTGGGGAGAAAGCGCTAAGGGAGTGGCCAAGTGAGGCTGCTTGGGGCGGAGGACACCTGTTCCTGCAGACCATCAGGACCCTGAGAGTGACATTTCCAGTGAGATGCTGCAGCAGTCGCTGCCCTGTACCACCTCAGGATACAACCACATACCCACACATCTCTCCACATGTCAGTATGAACCCGATGACCATCCTAGTGAAGTCTCCTGTGGACCCAGGTATAATTCATCCTGCCACTCCAGAAGATACAAGCCAGGACCCCTGCCCCCTCCACCCCTGCAGTATCCATGTGAAATTCAAAGAAGGCTGTGGACAGCCTGGGAACCCAGCAGAGATCTGTCACAAGCATAAAGCCCTCAGAGAGCTTCAATTCAGGTAATGCCTACAGAAGAGACAGTGAGGCAGCTTCCAAGCTCCTGGACCAAAGGAACATCGCTTGATCTCCCAGTCTTGGGGATGAGAGACGATGCTTCAGGATGGGCTGTTCCCTGTGTCTTGTCCCTATCTGACTCAAGTGACATTCTGGGCACCTTAAAGGTGGTGATACAGGAACAAGAAGGTGCTCTTGGGATTGGAGAAAAACGTGCTGTGCGTTTAAGAAAAACATGGATTCAGGGAGCAGAAGGGAATGCTGCGACTTGGAAGGATCCCTAAGCTTCCCACGTTGGCAAGGATCCCCAAAGCAACAGTGTGGAGCTGGAGCCTTTGAGGGGCGTCACCATCATGGGCACGTGTACCTTTCTGGGTTGCTACATCAGGTGACACAGCAGAAGAGCCCATCTTTGGTGTGTGTTTTGTTGGTTTTATGCTGAAAATTAAATACAGATGCTAGAGAAGTAATCTACCCTGAGCTGTATTCCCTTCTCCAGTCCCTTCATTTATAACATCCTAGCCTCCAGAACTATAGATAATAGGGTTTTTTTTCCTTTCTTCCTTTTTTTTCTTTTTCTTTTTTTGGTGCTGGGAATTAACTTAGCTTTCACAGATGATAAACAAGCACTCTTCTACGTATCCACATCCACAGCCCTTTTAATATTATTTTATTTTGAGATAATAAGTTGCCCTCATGATCCTCCTGCCTCAGCCCCTAAACAGCTATGATTCCAGGTCTGTGCCAAAAGGCCCAGCTCCATTTCACTCTTCACAGACACATAACCTAGTCTCAGATGGAGAGAAGGCTCAGGGGGGGAAAGTGCTTGCTGCCAAGTATAGGGACCTGAGTTTGGATCCCCAGAACCCATGTACAAGCCAGGCATAGTTTATAACTCCAGGGGAAGGAGCTGGCTAGGTGGATCCCAGCAGCCTGATGACTAGCCAGCCCAGTCAAAATAGCTCTAGCTTCAGTAAGAAGCCTGCCTCAGAGAGAGACAGACAGACAGACAGACAGAAACAGACAGACAGCAAGGAATATACCTGCTATAGACCTCTGTGCTCCACATGTATAGAGTACATGTATCTCTACACACACACACACACACACACAGAGAGAGAGAGAGAGAGAGAGAGAGAGAGGACAGACAGACTGACTGACTGACTGACTGACTGACTGACTGACTGACTGACAATCTTCTAACAGTCTTGTGAAGTGAGTCCTACTATCATCCTCCCTCTTTAGATACAGAAAGTGAGGCAGAGCCTTCATGTGTCTGAGGGCACACAACTGCCTCCGCAGGAACTGGGATCTACAGCCAGGTCTGAGATCCTACAGACCAGGCTCTCAGCAGCTACTCACGTTGCTTTGGTGGATTGGATGGAAGAAAGGAGAACACCCTTGTATCTCTCCCTCAAGTGCAGGGACTGACCCTTCCTCTGCCTGTTTATACAAGCCTGGCTCCCCTTTCTCTCCAGTTGCATAGGCAGTCCCTAAGCCTGGGGTGGAATGGGACCCATATACGCCACTTGTAGCAGTGGAAGTCTGGCCAGACTGTCACCATATATTCTGGATCAGGAGGATAGATGCCAGTTGAACTCTCAAAAATTCTGGATCCCTTCCTGGTCTCAGCTTCCACATCCGTAACATGGGTCTGAAAGGGCCTGTGGCATGGGGAGCTATGGGTGTCTGGTGCCTCTCTGGAGCCTGGCCTCAGCAGAGAGGGAAATGGTGGCTTAGGTGAGCCTGTCACCTGTCAGAGACCCAAGGGACTGTTCAGACCTGGACTGCAGTGGGCCCCTCCTCTGCCAAGTTCAGCTGTGTGACTTTGGGACAGACATTCTACTCCTCTGGCCTCAATTTCCTCTGCTCTGGAATGAAGGAGATGGGAGATTGATGCTTGCCATGCTTACAGTGCTATAATAACTTTATTATCCTACAGCATCTTCCCGCCTCTCCAGGGCACCTCTCCCTCCTGGGAGACAGGTGATAGGGGCCTGGAAAGGGTGAGGGGGCAGGTACGGGGAGGGCGCATGGGACCCAGGCACTAGGCTAGGCTGTGGGAACTCTCCAGGACTCATGCTGTAGAAGATAGAAGAAAGCTGCCTGCTATTTAGTGTTTAGTGCAGGGGACAAAGAATACATACATACATACATACATACATACATACATACACACACATACACATACATATACACACACACATACACACACATATACACACACACATACACAAATACACACACACACACATACACACACACACACACACACACACACACACACACACACACACATGTCCATCCCAACCCATGCAGGTCCATATCTGGGACAGCTAGAGTCAGATGTGAGAACTTCATTTGTTCCCAGAACCCTAAAGCACAGGCCCTACATGGCTTCACTGCTCTTTGGCCCTGAGGTCAACCCCTTTCCCATATGACCCCCACTGTGCATGCGGGAAGCCCCTACCACATGAAGAACAAATGATTCCAACTCTCTCCCCTCCCTCCTCCATGGGTCAGGTCTCTCGGCCCCACCCCAACATCTCCAGGGATGCCTTTCTGTACCAAGGAAGGGGAGTCTGTTCACCTTGCCTCCAGACTCTACCCTTTTGTGCCACTCTGCCTTGTTGGCTAAGGACATCTGTCTCTGAAAGTAGTCCTCTCGCACAGTGTCCCTCTTGCTCGGCAGTGCTCCGGGAAGCTTCCCCACAGCTGACATCAAGAGGAAGGCAGAGAGATGAGGGTCACCCTCCCCTCCTAAACCACAGGACCCAGTGTGAACTGGCCCTGATACACAGAGACGCTGTGAAATACACCCAAGGTCACACAGCTTCCAAGTGACAGTATGAAGCCAGACCCAGAGCCCAAGTACTCCCCTCTGGGCTATGCAGACTCAGATGCTCCTCCACCCAGCTGAACCTTGGAAAAGCCCAAGACCGAAGGCTAGGCAGGAAAGGACAACGGGGTCTTCCTGCTGGGACGGGGGAACTGAGGTGAGAATAAAAACGGAAAGCCGCATTTGAAGCAGAAACAGAATAAGCTTTCAAAGCTAAAAATGTTGCTAGCGCTGGCCTGACAACTCCTCCGCTGCTCTGTTCCTGTTGGAGCAGGAATGTACTCTACCTCGGCCAGTAGCTCAGTCCCACACAGAGTCGGGCCAGGAGAGCCTTGCAGCAAGGATACAGTCAGGAGCGCCAGCAACCCCACCTGCCAAACGCCCTTTCTCTAAGCCTCCTGGCCTCAGCTGCCTATACCAAACACTGGTCCCCACAGACAGGTGTCCACCTGTGGAATCTGTGTGGCTTTGCTCAAAGCAGAGCACTGTCCAAGGCTGGTACAACTCATGTCCAGCCTTGGCTGCAGAGGAAGCCACACTCCCACGTGCCCCACCCTTCTCCACTGCCCTAGTTGATGCTAATGGGAGCACACCTGGATTTTCTCAGCACCTCTTCCCAGGCCTCCCTCAGCCCATGCTCACTTGGGCGCTGTCCAACAGGAAGTCTTCTCTATTGTAGAGGTCTCCCAGGGCCAGTCCACTAATTGCTCAGAAGCCGTATCCAGCAATGCTGACAGCCCTGTAGACTTGAGGCCGTCTCTCCCCAGCTCCTTGGTCCCACACAACATCCACACTTCTGAATCGCACACATCCTCGGGCTCCCCGGCTCACCACCCTGCCCATTTCCATCTCTCCCCATAGTGACCACAACTGGCCCCACCTGGGACGAGTGCTGATAGCTTGAGCTCACACCCAGCAGGGCTGAGGCTGTGCTGCCACCCTAGGAAGGGACACCAAGGGCAGTGACTGCAAGATGGCCTATCTGAGGAGGCACACTGCAGCTGGGGGTCAGGCAGGGTCCAAATGGAGAGGAGAGACAAGCAGGTCACATCCATGAAGGTCAGAAGTGCTGGCTGACTGTGACCTCCTGGTCCCACGCACATCCCACTTTCTTTAGGATGGATGGGACAGCCCAACTCCCACACACACCACGGATCTAGGAGTGGGGACCCAGGCCACAGTCTATTTCACTACTGGGTTCCATCCCTACCCAGTCAGCCTTGGCTCCCCCACCTCTAAGAAGGGAACAAACTGCTCCTTCCCAAGACTTGTTGTTGCTAAGACGAACGAGCTAATTAAAGTCTGGAAAGGTTTCTTGAAGACTGAAAAAAGAGGTGATTGAGCATGCAAATCAGGAACAATTACTGCCCCCCTCCTCCAGGTAGGCAACCTGGGATGTCTCTACAGGGCAAATCTCTGCTCTGGAGCAATAGGCCCTGGCAGAGGGTTCAGCTATGGAGGGCTGTGCTATCCCTGACCCCTCAGGTCATCTTTCTCTTCTCACACCTCTGTTGCTTAGCAACTGTTGTGTGCGCGCACTTTACCGTTTATTGAGCACCAACTGTGTGCATGGCCTTCTCTACACAGAGTAACGTCCAGAAGGATTAATTTTCAGAAGCACCCTTTGACCTATCAGAGAATGGGGGGAAGGGTACCACACAGAGAGGAGCGAACCTGACCCTCAGCTCATGACCTCACTCACCCCCCCCTGCCAGGCTCAGGGAAGGCTCACGGCACCAATGCCATACTCCACAGCCTCTCCTGCTGGCTTAGCTTGTGGAGGAGAAGCTGACTCAGCAGCCACGTTCAGGCAATGATGCGAAATTAAAATCCAAAGTCTGCAGGAGTGTCTTGGGCATCAGGACAGAGCCCCCCACACCCCTGCAAAGTGTCTGCCCTGAGTCTGGAGGCTGTGCCTCACACGAGGCCAGCAGTGCTCATCGGAAGGAGAATGGGATCCTCAAGGTGTTTACTGATCTCAGCACAAGACATCCCAGAAAGCCAGCATCTGACTTACCAAGTAATCCCCAGCCCAACTTCCTCATCGGGTTTACCTCACCTGGGGGCCCACGGCTTTGCTCTCTCCTGAAATGGGTAAGCCTCGCTACTGGCTGGTACCCTGACTGCTCCGAAGGGCCTTGAATGCCCATAACCTTGGCCTCAATAGACTATGAGACGCCTTCTTGCCCCCAAGTTGAGCCCTAAACCTTGTCCTCTTCATCACTCAATAACTCAGCAACTCCTTAGCAAACCCACACGGCTACAGAAGCAAAGGCGGCCTCCAGAAGATGGAAGAAGAAAAGGGACCACAGTGGGCTGACTGCTCACCTCTCTGAGGCCTCACTCCAGGCTCACAGCTCGCCAGCAGGACTCCTGCAGAGAACAGCAGGGAGGAGGTGAGGCAGACACCCAGACATGCCCTGCAGTCAGCCTCATCCAAGCCTCTGGTTAGTCTAGACTTCCTCTGCCCCAGGGGCAGGAGAGGCTGCCCAAAGATGCCCAGCTTGTTTCACAGAGTGAAACCAGAGTCAGGTCAGAGCAGCTGGTGACTGAGATCTAGGGCTTGCTTTGGCCAGCTCAGGCTCCACATGTGCCCTGAGCTATGTAAAGTAGACCACCACATCCCACTGTTACCTAATACCCCACCCTGACTATTCACAGGAGCAAGGACAGTTGTCTGGTGCCTGGACACAAAGGGCTGGGCCTCACAGTCCCTTTCAAGGCCAGATGTGGGCCATGGTCCAGCAGGGCCCAGGAGAACTGAGATGAGTGAAGAACCAAGACCCACATATGCCTGGCACCCTGACCCAGCCCAATTCAGCTATGTCATTGGCTCACCCTGTGACTCTGGGCTGGCCCTTTATCCACCAGTATCAGCAGTTACCAGCAGGTACATCCATCACCAGGGGGCTTGAGCAAACACAGCTTACTGCCACCCTCAGTTTCTGAGCAACGGGTCCTGGGTGGGCTTGAGACCCTGTATTTCAAGCAGGGCCCCCCAGGAAATGGTTCTGCCATTCGGGGTCCTATTTTGAAAACTTTTAGATTTGAACCTTTATCTAACCTGCAAAATATATAGTCTGATCTCAAGAAGTTCATAGCCTGTGCACTTTCACATTACCACCTAACTCATGGCAGCCATGGGGGTGGGATGGGGTTGCTTTCCAAACACAGATTGGACAGTAAAGAGCTCTGAGCTGGTGCAGTCCTGGAAGACTTCCAAGAGGAGGTAAGAATTTACATTTCCAAAAACAGGTGATGCATACCTTCAATCCCAGCACTCAGGGGTTCGAGGCCAGCCTGGTCTACAGAGTGAGTTCCAAGACATCCAGGGCTACACAGAGAAAGAAACCCTGCTTCAAATAACAACAACAACCACAACAACAACAAAAATCTAAATTTCTATCACTGCATAGTATTGTTTTATTATTCAAGTACAATAGACAAATTCCTGTTCCAGGCCACTTCTCAGAGGTACTGAGTGCCCTCTGGGGTCCACGTGAACCTATAGAGAGGTGTATATGCAGGGTCTACACAGGGTGCACCGGCTTCTGTGTTCGTCCACAAATGTCCTCACAGAGTACCAACTGTTTCTTGTGCTCACTGAGTGCCTATGTGTATACCAGATGGCAGGCCAAGAGAGCCATGTGTTAGCCCCACTGGTCCTCACTGACATGGGGACACTCAGCCCATCATTCTCTGGAGCAGTGGGTTCTCAAACTGTACATTGCAAGCCCTTTGGAGGTCACATACCAGACATGTGAATAACAGATATTTACATTATGATTCTTAACAGTAGCAAAATTACTGTTATGAAGTAGCAACGAAAGTAATTTTATGGTTGAGAGTCAATGCAACATAAGGAACTGTATTAAAGGGTTGTAGCTTTAAGAAGATTGAGAACCACTGCACTTGAGGATACCGGGTTGTTGAATGATGATCAGTGAGCTGCCCAAGGGCTCCTAGTTAGAGAGCACCCAGAACCTGGAGCCTGGAAGTGCCATACGTGCTACACTGTACTCCTCCACAAGGGGGCACACCCTCTCTAGATGACTAGGAACCCCGAAGAAGTTTGTCTGGAGGGTTCCAACTCTGTTTCAAATATTACCTACTGGGTGGTGGGAATTCTGCTTCCTTCTGGAATGCACTTCATTAGGCACAATCTCCCAAAGGGTAGTTCAAAGCATATACCCACTCCAGATTTTTCTAATTGTTGCCAAATATTTTGGCTGACATGTTATCTAATTCCCCACAACAGCTTTTACTCAAGATTAGTTCCAGCCAGGTACATGCCTTTAATCCCAGCACTTGGGAGGCAGAGGCAGGCAGATCTCTGTGAGTTCAAGGCCAGCCTGATCTATACAGTGAGTTCCAGAACAGCCCGGGCTACACAGGGAGAGTCTTAGTCACTGAGATCCAGTGGCATCTGAGGTGACATCTCCATTTTGCAGAAAACAACAACAACAACAATAAAAAAAAACCAAAACTCAAAAACCTAAGAACCAGAGAGATTAAGCTAGTTGCCCAAGGTCCAGTCTAGCATGGCAGGAAGAGCTAGCTGGAGGGAAGGAGGAAGGGAGGGA
>LR749542.1:931692-1011613 GCA_902729485.2 Mus minutoides
GGGAGGGAGGGAGGGAGGGAGAAGATGTTCAGCTGTCAGCTCTTTCTGTCTTCAGCGCTGTCCTTGCTAGTGTATCGAAGCGCTCCAGGAGCCAGGCTCCGATCCCCTCCACTCCACAAGACGGTCATAACAGACGCTCAGAAAGCTGGTTGGCCAGACCAATGGTCATGCTCTATGCCCTGGTCCCCAAGATCTGGATGGTATCCCATGTGCTGATGGCTTCTCCCACATGTAGACACTTATCTCTGGCCTCCCAGGACTACTCTCCTCTGGCCACTCTCACTTCAAATATCAGAGGTCAGTGTTCACAGGCCCTCTTCCCTCTCCTGACCCCTCCATCCTTGGTTGGTTTCTTGGGTCTGGGCTTCCGACACAGTTGCCTCCAGCTCCCTCAGGCTAGCCCCGGTCTCCTGAGCACAGCTACAGTATTAGAAGCCGATTTGTCATCGCCACTTAACCCTCCTAGCAGCCCCGTCCATCACAGAACTTCATTTTTAACCCCAAAGCACATCTCCCTCCACCTTGACTCCTCTTTATCCCACACACCCCACACCCAAGCCATCACCAGCCACTGTCATTGTTCCTCAAACACATGCAGACCTGAGGACTCAGCTCTCACTCTGCTCCTGCCCTGCTGGAATTGGGCACCTCACATGGACAACAGTTCAAAGCCCACAGCAGACCCAGGACACGCTGCCGCTGCCCATATCAGCAACCCATTGTAAAGCCTCCAGGGCCTGCCCCACTCTCAGAACCCCCTTCCGATCACTGTGGCCTCTGGCCTCCATTAGGTGGGCTAGCCTCACACTGTAGACATCTTACTCCTGGTGCAAAGCTCCTCTCTCAGATGGCCACTCCTCTCTCCCCTCAGCCCGATAGTATAATGCCTGGACACACTAACCACTCACCTTCATTTATATTGCACCTGACCTTGTCTTGCTTGTGTATGTGTGTCCCCGTCCCTTGTCTGTCTCTTTCTCAATGCAGACCACAGATACCTTTGTTCGCTTCTGAACTTCTGTGTGGACTGTGTGCTGCCAAGTGAATCCTCAGAAACTTGTTTGTTGAGTGAATAAATAAATTAGTGGAGCCAGCTATCAGCAACTTAACTCTCTGAAGGAGAAGTCTCCTGTGGGAAGCAGGAAGGAGTCAGAGGGCACCCTCATCAGGGCAGGACCCTGAGCACAGGCTGTTCTGTGGCAGGGGCGAGGGGGGGCTGACAGGTACCAGTGGGACTTGCAGCATCCCTGGGATGCCACATTCAGCAGCCCCAACCAAGGGGCACGTGGGGCTTTCACACCTGCCAACCCACCCCACTCGGGAGGGAGCCCTGGGGCAGCCAGCAGCTGAGAGAGGCTGGCAGGGGGCCAGCATGCCTGCCAACAGCTGGCGCTGCTGCCAGGCAGCCGGGTAATCGTGTTAGCCAGCGGAAATTGGTCCAGGGAGTTTTTTTTTTTCCTTTGCCTCCCATTTTCTTTCTCTTCCCTTCCCCCTTGGAGCTGCAAGACTCATAAGATTGATCTTCGCCTGAAACGGAGGAGATAACTCGATATAATGAACTCCACTGTCCCTCTTGCTGTTTGGAGCTTTTAAAAAATTTAACAGGGCTGGGGACAAAGGGGAAAAGCTGTTCTCGGGGGCTCTCTGGAAGCCCCCAGCCCTGCTCTGGACCCCTCCCCCAACTTGGCTTCTGCCTCCTTTCCCTCCCTGCTCCCCTGGGATGCCTTCATGGAACAAGGTTAAAAATATCCCCTTTCTCTTGCAGGTTTGAAGCATAATTTTGGTGAGGTCAGGACTGGGCCCACCAATGGCCCTGCTTTCCACAGCCCCCAGCTCATGGCTGGCTCCACTCCCCAGGGTCACCAGCCTGCCTGAGGTGTGTGTGTGTGTGTGTGACAAGTTGGCTCAGTCCATTGCTCTTCAGCAGGCCAACCGCCCACTGGGGTTCTGGCAGCTGTGTGGCTTTTGTTCCTGCAAACAGCTCTTTAAAGAGCTGCCTAATGACACAAAGGAGCCCGGCTCACTGCACCCGGGCACCGCACACACCTCGCTGGGCAGCCCTCAGTCCCACCTCTTTTTGCTTGGTGTCCTACCCATTTTCGCATAGCTGTTTAGTGAGCATCTACTCTGTGCCAATCACTAGGCTGGAGGCTGAGACCACCAAGCCCTGAGTTTCCTGACATAAAGAACCTTATAAAGCCTGGTGACAGAGGCAATCACCTGTCAGTGACCATATAGGTAGAGGACACATTGGAAAGAGCTTTACAGGAAAGGCCAGGGAGCCCCCAGGGTATGGCAGTGATCAAGGAAGGCCTTCCGTAGGAAGTGTCCTTCTAGTGAGAGCCAAAGGACAATGAGACTACCAGGCTGGGAAGGAGCAAGGATGTTATGGGGAACATGCTACTAAATGGGGCCCCTCATCTGGTGTTCTCAGCCAGCAGAAAGAGACCAGATCCACAATTTACTTAGCACCCAAGGCTCACATGCTCTCTGCCTGTTAGACCTCGTTAAACCTGTGCACCTTTCAAGATACAGCTCCATACTTCCTTGGTAGCCCTTAGCTCCAAGAATATCTCAGGTTTCCAATTCTCTGCCCTTGGATCGGCTAAAGACCAGCTGGATCTCTGGTCCCCTCAGATCAAAAATACAGGGAAAAACAAAGGCCTGTGGGCCTAGGGACAACAACAACAACAACCCAAATCTCCTTCCAAGATGTCCTCTGCAACTCCACAAGCAGTAGCAGGTGTGGCCACCCAGGAAGGTCTGTGGCCCGTTCTCTCCCTAGGGCCTCCTTCTGGCAGGAAGAAACCAGTCTGACCTTGCAGTTCTGAAGGCAAGTACCTTCCCACCTCAGCTTCCCGGTGCAGCCTCCTGGGGACAGGCATCAGGGAGGCCCGGAGGTGCAGGAAGCTCAGGCTGCTCTGCTTCCAGAAGCAAACACTTGTGCCTCCATGCAGACCTGGAAAATTGACCAAGACCTCAGCAGAATCAGAGACCATAGGGGCTCAAAGGAGCCCTGGGTTCAGAGGAAGTAAGCTGGCTGGTGAGGCAGAGGCAGGGAGAGGTCTAGGCCCTAAATCAGACAGAAGGGGCTGTGGTACAGGGGTAACTCACTGGTCCAAGGAGAAGGATTGCTCCAGCTAGCCAACCTAGTTGAAGCCCCCATGCCAGCCCGGAGAAGCCAGAGGTGCTGCAAGCATGAGGTGCTGGACATACTTTTAGAAGCCTCTGAACTGGGAGAAGACCCAGCCCTGCCCACAACAGCCTCCTACAGCCGATATGCAAAGAGGCAGACAGTAAACCTTACAGAGTGCTGGGGGTGGGCTCCCCACCCTCCCAGAGCCTCTCTGAGATAGGCAGCTACATCTCCCTTTACAGAGGAATAAACTGAGACCCGAGTCAGAACAATGCCCTGAAGAGCCATGTTAGCTCATGGTGGGGATAGAACAGAACCTAGGCCTGCGTGAATATAAAGCTGCTAACCACAGTAGCCAAGCAGGACAGAGAGGCCACATGGCTCCCAGCCAGAAACCCTGCAAATCCCAAACTTGTATCTAGCCCACCTGCTATGACGAGGTCACAGCATAGTCGAGGAAAACTAATTCCAAGGATGACATGCTGTTGAAGGAGACGAGGACTAGAAGGTTTAGACTTTGGCAGAGACTGGAATAAAACTGGTCACCAGAGAGCAAGGAACTGCCTTGGTGCTAAGTGTAGCCAGTCCTGGCACTCCCCGCATTAGGAGTACCTTGATGCCAGCTCATTCTCTGAACCCCATGGGTCCACAAAGAAGCCTAGGGCATGGGAATGGACTACAGGAAGCCCTTCAGAGGTACATGAGTAGGGCCAGAGCTTCCCTTGCCTATAGGAAAGAGACAGAACTCACGGAAGGGTAAGAGTGAGCCTTTAAGCTGGCCAGAGGGAGCACCGTAGAGCTTCCTGCCTCAGCCACCTATACCAGCCACCAGCACATCCCCTAACTAGAAGGCTCCTGAAAAAGAGTCAGGGTTTGCTTTCTTTCTAAGCTCCTCCCCTCCCTCCTAAGCTCCTCCCCTCTCCCCTTCTTCCCTCCATCACCAGCTCACCTTTGGCACATCTGCCCACCTGCACCAGGAGCAAGCACCTAGAGTCCCTTGGAGAGAGGAATAGAAGACACTGCCATATCCTGTGCAAAAGCAGGTGTGTAACTCCCACTCCAGGAGATGCAGGACAGGAAGAGGGCCAGACTTGGGAGCAAAGGGAATCAGGGCTCAGCCTTCCCAGCCTGTGTCCTCTAGTCTGTGCCCTGTGTGCCTCTCTCAAGGGATGAGTAAGGTCCAAAGAATTCAGATGGAGGATCCTGGAGAGCCTGCTTGCAACAGAATGGGGGAACAACTTTGCTGCACTCTCCTCCGAGAACCTTTCCACAGGCAAATTACAGTTCGATATAAAAGCAGAGGTAAAGACAGGGAGTCTTTAGGTGGCTGAGGGCTTAGTTTCACCTTAACAAGCTATTGGGAGGACAGCTGAAGGCAGGGGAGAGGCTGAGATCTGTTGCCACAGCAGTGAGAAGCTAAGCACAAGCTCCCCCCACACACACACACCCAGGGGAGGAGCTTCAGGTGAGACAGCTGTGTGGACACCAGGGCCTGGAGGGCTGCTGCTGAGAGCCAAGTCTGGAGTCCCCCCAGCTGGGCACATAGTAAGGATTTTAATAGATTTGTCCACTGAATGCTAAGAATTCTGGGAGCAACCAAGCAGTCCCATTCACCTATCAAACAATACAGCCAATAGGAAAGTGTTTCTGAGATCCTGCCATGTTGTCCCAGTGCTCTTGGTTCCATTGGACCCACAGGTGAGAGAGGATCTTGCTCTCCGAGAACCTCTGAAGAAAGTCATCTGGACAAAGCCTGGTCCAGCGCCTTCCCAGGGAGGCTATGACACTTGCTGGATACCAGGTGGCTCTAGACACTGGGACCTCCCCAAGCCGAGCTTTAGAATCAAGCAAGTGTCAGTCTGGACTCCAGCCTTCTTTCCCAGCCATTCTCCAGCCTCAGGCCATTCCCCTGGCTCACTGCGATTGCTAGTCCTGGCTCGCTTTCTGAGTTACTTCATAGTTAGCATTGATCAGGTGCTTCGCTAGTATGATCTCATTAACAAGCACAACTGTGAAGTCAGTGCTGTGTAGACCCTTTTCAGAGGGGGAATCAAGACAGAGGCTTCATGCCTCGAGCAAGGTCAAGCACACAGAGCTGCTAAACGTTGCAGCCAGGATGCATAGCTACACAGCTGCTGCACAGCTGGACAGCTGCTCTGGATCCTACAACCCATGCATCATAGCTGGGCCAAGCCTTCCTGCCTTCTAGATGTCCCACCAATATCCAGTCCTTCTGACATGCACCCCCCTGAGCTGGTCACCAGTGGGAGACCCCCCCCCCCAAGGGTGGGGGAGGAGAGCCACACACCAGGACCCTGCTATGAGCCAGACTATACACCAGTCATGTCGTGTTTTGTTTTGTTTGGTTTGGTTTTGGTTTTTTTGAGACAGGGTTTCTCTGTATAGCCTTGGCTGTCCTGGAGCCCACTTTGTAGACCAGGCTGGCCTCGAACTCAGAAATCCACCTGCCTCTGCCTCCCGAGTGCTGGGATTAAAGGCGTGCGCCACCACGCCCGGCCTCATGTCATACACAGGAATCTGGGCAAACTTGAAGGGTCCTGAGGCTCAAAAATTATCAAGTGGTTTTCCAGTGTCACCTAGTTACCATACTCAATGTGCATCTAACAGGGCTTGGGCAGTGGTAAGGGTGGAATGGGAACTGTTTATAAATGGAGGTCAGTATATGGTCGCTGATGGCTCTGGGGCCACCTGGGAAGGGTATAGAGCCCATGCACCTAAAGGACAAGAGAGTATTTTTGAACAGGGGAGAGGATAAGTCAGTCAGTCTCAATAAACATTACCTAGAACCTTCTATAAGTACATGTGAACCAAGAGTGTCTTCCAGTTTGCTGCCTGGAGGCCACCATTCCCCCTAGCCCATGCTATAAGCACCTCTTCCTTTCTTCCTATCTGATTCCTGCTCAGCTATTTATTTTAGGTTGAAAGGCAGTATTGCCGCCGCTTCCAAGAAGCCATCCCTGATTGTCCTCATCCTCCTCTGTATCTGTGATCTGACTGGGGGTACACCTGAGAGACAGACCTACCCCCACACCACTGAGGTAAAGAGTGGTCAGGTACAGAAGCACTCCTGTGGGGGATGGTGAACCCTCCCTGGAAAATAACAGGCCCCCGCCCCGCACGAGCTCAGGTGGGAGCTGGATGTACCTGCTAGCAACAGAGCTAACGTGATGGATGGTACCGTTCAGGAAGAAATAAATCCCGAGGCTCGTGTGCCAGGTGAGCTGGGGGGTGTATCCATCTTAGAGATGCTTAATGAATGTGCTGGCTGCAGCAGACAACAGCACATACATCTGCCTCCCACCCCCTAATGCCTCAGGCCCCAGGGTGCACCCCAGGCTTACCCCCTTCTCCAGGTCTTCATAGACTCAGGCATGGCAGGTGCTGAAGAGGCCCAGTGATTGGCTGGTACAGACCAAAGCACCCATCACATAGGTGGTAAAACTGAAGCCAGAGGGGGTGCAGACTTACCCAAAGACACACTGGGAAGCAGACGCCAAAGCCAGGCACTAGCCTCAGCCTCGTGGTCCTGCCCTTAGAATGCTCTAAACGAGTGGTTCTCAACCTGTGGGTTGCAACCCCTTCGGTGGTCAAATGACCCTTTCACAGGGGTCACATAAAGCCATTGGAAAGCACAGGCAGTTACATTATGATTCATAATAATAACAAAATCACAGTGATGGAGTAGCAGTGACATACGTTTATAGTCGGGGTCACCACAACATGAGGAGCTATATTAAAGGGTCGCAGCATCAGCAGACACCAGGGCTTAACATGGCCTGAGACTCACTTTCAGGTTTCCCCACCTGAGCCTATCACTCTTCTGTCTTGACCAGTGATCTGTCTTGCTTCAAAAGTAGGGCTCGGCGTCTGGCCTTGCCTGGATGGAATGCTGCCAGCTTCCGGACCTCAGAACAGATCCCTCAATTAAAATTAAGGTGACAATGACCTGCCATGAACAGGCCCTGGGGTGGGGGGTGGTCTGAAGGAGAGAGTGGAGAAGTCCAAAACCTGAAGATCTACCAGACGTCAAGCCAGAACTCCCCTGCCAACCCTCTTAGTAACTCCATGCACTGTCACCATGCCTAAAATGTCACCATTAAAAGGAAACATAGTTCCACTCAGGGTTCAGAGGTATTAAAGTCTCTCGACAAAGTGTGGCTATCCCAGGAAGAAATGTGCCCTCAGTTACTGCCACCACCATACATAAGCAGAGGAAGAGGGAGAAAGTGACACTGAAGTCACTGTCAGACTCCAGGGGCAAGTGTCTAGCCAAAGGCTATACAGCCAGTGAGAGGCAGAGGCAGATTTTAGCTCAGGTGCTCCTTCCTCTGGTGTGACTCCAGACAGTGGGTCTGGTGCTGCCCAGAGCGGTGAGATGGGCCACTAGCCACACCTGTGGGTTGGGAGGGGGGGGCTGCAAGACCTTGGGTAGGTTTTTCTGTTCCCCAAGGTGTAAAGTCCAGGCTCTGGGAGCTCTTCCTAAGGAGGTCATGTTCTTTACAAAACATCACCCTCTGAGCAAGCCACACCTCCCACACTTCTTCCATAGGCTGTCAGAATTTTCCAAGGAGCAAAGAAACTGTCTTTAGAGTCAGGTGATAACCCAAATTCATGTCCCAAGCCTCTCTGAGACTCAGTTTCCCCCTCTGTAACATGAGAGAGAAATCCACTTTACAGTCTCACTGTGGCAGAGGAGCCAGCGTGAGTCCGTCTGCCTGTGGGTATGACCAACCTACTGAAGTCCTGAAACCCTCAAGAAAACCCAGAAACAGGAGGTGTTCGCCACCAAGGGAAAGATCTGTACAGGGAACGAGAGCCAGGGAGCACGAGGAGAAGCTAGAGAGGAGCTACTCCGTGCTACTCCTTGCTACTCCAGGAAACTTCTCGGCTCCCACCCAGCCCACTCCTGGGAAGGAGTCTAAGCCCAGTCTCAGCTACTGACCCCAACCAGGCTGTTCTCAGGCCTTTTGTGCACTGTGGCTCCAGGGAGCACCCAGAACCCACAGCCCTGTCCTATGTTACACCTCACTGGAACCTGCTCCTGATTCTCTAAGCAATCTCCCACACCTAGCCTCACACTCCATTTGAGAATATGGAGAGACTCAGGCTGGATTGACAGCTGGCCTAGGGTCTCAACAGCTCAGTAGGGCCTGAAACAGAGGACTCTGACACCTGATCTTATTTCCCCCAAGATACATAGGAAGCGCCTTTGTGGGCCAGGCCTGTGGTCCCTTCTCAGGAGCGTGCTTCTTTTACTACTCCTACAGTGCTGAGTGAACCTCTACTGTCGCCTGGGAAGACTGCTTCTGAACCGCTCCGAGGACCCGCCACTGACCATCTAATAGCCCAGACTCCTGAAAAATGGAGCAGACTCCTGGTCATTTATTGGATTGACCATCTTGGTAGACAGTCATCTTCTCTTGACTAATGAACTTTGGCTGGCTGGGAGCCTCGGGGCTGTGGAAGCCCACACGATAGCCAGCTTCAGAATGGATAAGAGTAACATGGTTCAGGAATAAGTATTTCTATAGAGTCTCCTCTCAGAGCAGGACCACTATTTCCATGCAGTCTTCCCAACAGCCCAGGTGAGGATGGTAACATGCCCACTCTACAGAGAGAATGAGCCCCATTGGTCCAGGCACATGCCTACATTGGATCTGAACCAATATGCTTGACTTTGATGCTGGGTGCTCTCCTCTGCTGCCCTCCCCATCTTCTCCACTGCTGGGAAACACAAGCAGAACTGCCCTGGAGAGAGGGGCGGTGGAGAGGAGGGGGGGAGAGCAGAGAGAGAGAGAGAGAGAGAGAGAGAGAGAGAGAGCGCCCAGTGCCCCAGATGCCTTCTAGAATAACCTTGCCGACTCAGTCTGATCCCAGGGTGGGGTTGCCTTCCTCTGGGGCTGCCTCCCTCTCCCTATCTCTCCCACTCACACTAGCAAATGAGTAAGAAGAATAGAATTACAGTTTGGCTACACACGACACAGAATTAGCAGGATTAAATATAAATAGCTATTAAAAGTGCCTTATAATTAAATTCATTTTCCAGTTATTTGTTTTACACACACACATACCCACCCACACGTGTGCACACACACACATGAGCTTGCGTCCCCAGCTCTACACAGAGCGGGTGTCGAGGCCCCCGAATGATAACCAGCCTCCTCCCACTGTTACCTCTTCCTTGGAACTCTGTGCTCCCTTTCTCTCTCCCCTCCCTGGCCCTCTTCTGATTTCCTGCCCCCCCCCCCTGCAAGCCTTCCCAGAAGAACGAATGCCAGCAATTACTGCTACAGCTAATTCCCATGTGCTGAGCTAGACACTTGACACCCATCACCCCCTTTTATTCTGCCCAAAGATGTTTTGTCACTCAATAAATACTTGGTTGAGGGCCAAGTACTTAATATTATTTAATCCCCACAATACCACTCATCCCTTCATTAAGCCAGTACTAGTTGAGCATCTACTACATGCCAAGGTTTGGTAAATGATAGAAATACTTTGGCTTGCAAGATTCCCCTTCTCTTCCCTTAAGAATCCCACCCTACAGAAAGCACAGAATCAGATATGGGACCATTCGAGAGCCAAGTGGAAGGAGGCCAGATCAGTCGAGGAAATCCCAGAAGGTACATGCTGAGGTGGAGTCCTAAGTCCTATGAGTACTTGGCCTGACCATGTCCCTTCTCACTCTATGTTTAGGGCAGGGACTAGTGTGGGCATGTCATCAGGGATGCTAGACTGACCTGTCCTAAACGGAATACACTCTCTGCATGATGTACTATGCCTCCGAGTGGCCCTAGAGAGCCTGCCCTTGTCTGGTTGGCATTATGGAGTTAGCACTTGAATAGCACTTTACACGGATATGAAGCTCAGGATCTGTGGCCTCCTTCACCATCAGCAGTTAGGACTCCTGCAGAGGAGCATCAAATGTGAGAGGACTTGGAGTGCTGTAAAGTCACACACAGGGAAAGGGGACAAGGCCCGTGATGGCGAGGACACCCTCGAAGGACGACAAAAAGCCTTGAGGTTGGATAGGGAGGATTTCGAGTCGCCGGCACCTCAGGCCTCTCCATCAGCTTCTTGTGCTCTGATGACTTGGCGTGATCTTCAGACCCTCCCCATGGGCTGCAGGAAGGTCAAGCCCCAAACCTGGGAAGGGTCACTTCCAACGTATTGTTATTTTAATACAGCCATTCCATTCAACCTGCCCCCACAGCATCCTGGACCCTGGCAGAGGTGAGGGAAGAAGACCACACCTTCCTAGGGGTTGGAGGAATATAGACAGATGGCAATGCACACAAGACAATGCCAAGGTAAAGGTCTGGTCTTCAGAAGAAACCATAAAACTACCAGCACACTCTGAGTGTGCGGAGCACCCAGCTCTGTCATGTCATCCAGAGAGGTCAGCTATTTCTTGGCCAAGGTCACAAAGCCTACAAGTAGGAGCTCAGAAGATAAAGCACAGATCTATGTATCCCCGGGAAATCACTGGCCCTGGCTGTCTCAGCTTCCATCTTTTTTCTCCTGTTACTCCCACAGCAGGCTGCCCACCCTGCTGACTTCCTACCTCTCTGCCATCTCCAGAAGCCCAGTATGAAGACTTTTGTCCTAAAGGAGGTGGCTGAGCTAATAGCAGGGGCCCCAGCCCTTCCTCACTGAGGACATCATTTCATTATCCAAAGGCAAACACAGCCCCATGGTGTCCAGCAAAGCGACTCAGGAGGCTGGCAAAAGCAACGCAAATCGATGGGCAGCAAGAGGCCTTCTCTGGCCCAGCCTTCCCACAGGGCACTGGGGCTCTGCTCCATCTTTCTGACAAATGCTGAAGGAGAAAAAAAGAGCGTGTTCTGGACGGAACAATTACAGGCAGGGTGATAAGGCACAAAGGCCCTGTCAGATGACCACGGCCTATTGTCACTTCCAGATGAAATCAGCTAGCCCCAGCTAAGGAGGGGGTGGCATCAGGCCAGACTACCCTTGAAGTTGAATGAAACAGCCCATGGTGCCCATGTCCTGGGGGTCTTTATGGCCTCAGGACCTTGAGTAGCCCCTTTGCAGGAACACTACCTACCTTCATGCTTGCTGTCTGTCTTCTGCCCACCAAGGGCCTCTCACCGCCACCCACGCAGCTTCTCCCTCTTTTCTGCAGTCCTAGGTGTCACCTCCTCCTGGGAGCTGTCCCAACCTTCTCCATCCTGCAAGATCCTGTTCGGCCTCACAGGTACTGCAGAATCAAGCCCCAGTTGGTGGTCTGTGCCCAACACCCCACCAGAAGTGGCAGGTGAGACATTATTTTGTGGGTCTCGTGTGCAGGAGAGAACAGAAATGTGATGTCTCCACCCCTGAGCTTGCCACAGAGATGGAAACACAGTAGGTATTGTGCTCTCTGTGTCTGCTGACATTTAAAAGTCTCTTTAAAGCTCCCCCATTACAGTAGGGATTCAGAAGCCAGAGTATATGAAGTTCAGACCTAAAGCTGAGTTTATGTGTGTGCTCAGATGTCTCTGGCACTCTCCTGGCTCTGGAGTGTCCACATCTGAGCAAGCAGAGCCAGGGTCAAACTGACCTCTGAGGCTGTTGGCTGGAAAGAGTTAGAGGGAGCAGGTGAGCCGGGCGCTGTCCGTGGTGCTGAACGCGTTCCCTCTCTGGAGGATGGGCACCAGGGATAGAAGCAGAGGAATTGGGGGCAAGGGAAGACGACCACTAAGAGCAAGGATCTGACTGGATTGTTGTTTGTGGGTACCGCAAGGGACTGTTAGCATGGAGGTTACCCACTCAGACTGCTGGGAAAGCTTCTGCCTCAATCATAAAGAGTCAACAATCCAACCAAAGACCCCAAGCTGTACTGAGAACACTGCCTGATGTGGGGAGGGGCTGGAAACAAACATACACCATGTGTGCATACACAAACACACACGCACAATGTTTATGTAAACATCATATGGCCCAGCCTTGCAACAGCAAGCTTGCCAACCCAGAGATGGGCTTTGCCACACTTGTGTCTCACACCCAAAAAGGCACAGGACACCCCTCAGAGATCCACTTAACAGAGGGGAGAGTGAATTCCCACTCCCGCATCCTTCTCCCTCCATCATCCAAAGGGCTACTGTCCAATCTTTCCTTCTAATGGTGCCAGGTGCCTGTCTCTATGAGAGACAAAGAAGGCATGTGTGGTGGGAAAAGTGGGCAACAGGCCCAGAGCTGGGAGAGGCAGTGGGAGAGGAAGGGGTGGGAGGAGACCAGGGAGGGAAATAAGGAAGGGGAAAGAGGGAACAAGGAGAGGGAATAAGGCAGAGATGGGAGGGAGGGGTGTGGGGAGCGAGGGGTCAAGGGAGGGGAGAAGGAAGAAAAGAAGGAAGGGAGGGAGGAAGGAAGGAAAAAAATGAAAGGAAGGAAGGAAGGAAAGAAAGAAAGAAAGAAAGAAAGAAAGAAAGAAAGAAAGAAAGAAAGAAGGAAAGAAGGAAGAAAGGAAAAAGTGATTTGATTGGCCGGTTGTTTGGTTCCTCCACCACTGCAGAACAGATCTTGGCAGGCCCTCTGCTGGCCCAGACACCGTCCTCTTCTGAATAATTTCTCCAGCAGAAACTCCATAATTATGGGTAATAACAATCATTCTGATTTGCATGTACTGAGCACCTTTCAGCCTGGGATCTCCAAGTACTTCACCAACATTAATTAATTCATTAGGCATGCCCGCCTCTCTGGGACAGGGAGACAGGCTACTCTACCCAGAGCAGCACAGCTGACTATGGGGTAGACAGCAGGTGGCAGTCTCAGCAGGGGCTTGTGTTCAGACCTTGGAGAGAGGCTGTGCTGAGTTTGGAGTGAGCTTTCTGCCCTAGATCCCCCATACCCTGCCTTTGGCTGTTTCCTCAGAAGTCAAGACATCCTCTCTGTGCCCTTTCCAGGACATTCTGAGACTAGTCAGGAGGGCATAGTCTGCCTACCATAGCCCTGACCTCAGGCCCACTTGGGAAAGTCATACACTTCCATGAAACTCAGCTTCACTTGTAAAATGGGACATCCAGCCCTCCAGCCCAGAGATAGTTGGTAGTTGTGGCACTTGAGTGGCAGGTCCTTCAAACCTGTCATGGCTGCACCCAGGAAGATACAGCTTTCCCCTCAGCCATTTGGACCAATAAAGGACCAGGCCACATAGGTAGTTACAAATTCTCCTTAGAGGCAAGTATTTTCTTCTAGGAACAAATAGACTCAGGCAGTCCCTACCCTGACCCCACCAGGAGCCTGAAGATGCTTCTCACAGATAACATCTCTCAGTCCTACTCCTAAAGCCCAACTCTGGCCAGACCCCACACCTTGTGGAAGAGAAAAAGACTCAGGGGCCTGATGAGGGGGTTCCTTCCAAAGCCCAGGCTTAGACTCTCATGTATAAGAGTAAACTCTAAGGTTTAAAGAAGGCTCCCAAACTTATAAAGAGTAGACAAATCCAAGATAGTCTGTTCTAGGCCTTCATGGTGCCAATAGGGAAACTGAGGCACGGAGAGGAAGAACCACAGGCTTTGAAGTCCACCCTAGAATCCAGTCCCAGTAGGATGTTTTGTGTTGTCACCTTGAGCAGATGACTATCCCTGAGCCTGTTTCTCTATCCACAAGTGAAACAACTTCAGTCATGTCCAAGCAGTGGGCCTGGAGCTGCTCACGTTGCTATGGCTGAGCTGGCAGAGCTGAAGTCACTGGCGATGCCCAGATATACCTCCCACCCTCCTGGGGGCCACACGAACCATTCCCTAACTGGTTTCATTCCGCTGACATCTCCTGAGCCTCTGATGTGCATTGAATCCTCTGCCATCACCTCTTTAGCCTCTCTCTGCTCGAGGACCTTATGGGCCACCCCAGTCCCTCCCTCAAGATGTCAAGTGTCTGCCCTGCTGTTCCTCCACCTAGGTTGCCTTCCTTCCTCTCTGCTAAGTTTGAGTCCCTGCCATCCTCCATGACTCCATTAGCCCCTCCTCCAGAAAACTTTTCTGGGAGCCCTGGTGTGGTTTATACTTTAACTACTTCAGTATCCTCCCCCACCTCTGAGGTCTTGTTAAGGATTGGGTCTTTCCATCAGTTTCAACCAAGTCTCTTCCCCATCCTATAGAGACAGTATGGATAAGCAAAGTCTCACTAGGAGGACCTGGGCCTGGCATTGGTAATAAGGAACATGCAAAAGAGTCAGGAGAGACCCTGCCCCAACCAACCTAGTTACCTCCAAATAACTCTACATGTGTGGGTGATGCCTTACAGATTTAGAACCCATGTTCTCCTCAGGCCCAGAGAACTCAGGCAGTGCAACAGTCACACTTGCAGACATGGCCACAGACCACAGGGAGTGAAGATACAATGACCCAGTCCACATAAATTCTCACACATATATATTTACAACAAAATATACAGGGACTCGCTCGTGGTCACACTCAACAGCCAGTTTCATAAGGCATATACTGCCACACAAGAACCACAAGCACATCTCTGAACACAAGGTGACAAACATTCTCACACCATGTACCAAGGAAGGCCAAGCTGGAGCTGGACCCAGTCAGTGCTCCTGGCTGGTGAGGTGTATGGGTCATTTCCCTCCTTCAGAGCACTAGCGTGGCTTTCAGTTACTTCTGCATATTGGTCTCTTATAAGAGCCCCATGATAACATGTTAACTTGAACGATAACCACCAAGGCACCACCTAATGAGGACAGGGTGGACAGGGTGCTCTAAGGGACAGTCCCTTCTACTGCCTCCCTGGAGGGCACTGCATACTGCTGTGTGTGTGTGTGTGTGTGTGTGTGTGTGTGTGTGTGTGTGTGTGCCATCGGACATTATTGCCACATGCCTTCATGTGTGCTGCACACTTGGCCACATTCATCATGTGGGTCAGCCCATGGGGTCAGCCACCATCCTTCCTGTGCAGGTTCCCCTATGCATACAGACTCCCAACTCCGAAACCCGTGAGACATGAAAAGGAACGATAAGAAAGGAAAGCCGGTTTGGGGTATGTCTCAAAAGCACATGGGCAGAGGCTGGGTCCCTGCAGTCCACAGGGGGATGGTGCTTCTTCCTCTGGCTTCCATCCCCTTACTGCTCGGTGGGTATCGTGAAGACCTGGTCACATGTCTTTGGCGTCCTGATGCCAGGCGAGAGGTATAAAGGTCTCGTGACCCATTGGTTTTGTTTATGCGTGTTTGTGAATGTAAAGTTCTGTTTTCTCCATGGACCCTCGAGTTGTGTTTCCTCAGGTCCCAGAGGATTGTGGGTAGTGGTGGAGACAGGTACAGAGAGCAGCCATAGGCAGCGGCTACCCTGAGGCGGAGGGCAGAGTGGAGAGGAGTGGCCCCAGGATTTATTGCCCAATCCAGGCCAATACAGAGATCGATGGATCTCCCTGATTCTGGGGTGCAGCCCCTCACTGTAGCATGCACCCCAGGTCCCAGGCCTGATGAGAAGCCCAATCTGTAGCTTGTTAGCCCCAGATCTGCTCTTTAATCACTGCAGGCTGCCTCTCCCGGCCTTGGCTGTGTCAGCCATAATAATATATGAAGAACATTCATTTATTCACCAACTTCCCACTCAGGAAAAGATAGATGACGCTGTGGGAAAGGATTTATCCTGACACCCAGCTTTCGGCAAAGTGAGGCTAATTTAAACATTTAAGTCAATGGCTTGCCCCGCCCCGCCCCTCCTAAGTTTTCCTTCTTTCTTTCTTTCTTTCTTTCTTTTTTAATGGTGACACATGGGAGGGAGGTTGGAAATGTACCAGTTCACGAGGCTTGAGGTTGGAGGTAAAGGAGAGGGCAAGGGTGGTTACTAGGGTTCCCTCTGGCGTTTCCTCAAGCATCTTCCAGCCCCTTCTCTACAACCAAATCCAGGAAAGTAGGTGGGCTTGAATCAAAGCCCTGGGCGAGCCTGTTGGCTCACCATGTACCACAGAGCAAGCCGCTCCCTACCTCCCAACCTCTGCTTGCTAATCTGTAAGGATTCTACCAAACTGGAGGGGCCCCACTTCTCAGCCACGTCCAGCCTGGTTCTCGTGTTCTTCCCTAGGGGCCTGGTTTGCTATGAGGAGAATGGCTAGGAGACAGGATGCAGACCTGGGCATCAGGGTGTGGCTTGGGGGAGTGGCCGGGCCTCCTTCGAGAAGCTCAGCTTCTGGAACTCCACCTCGGGGCTCTTGTCCTTGCTTTCCCAGTTAGTCTGTGGCCCTGGCAAGTGACTTAGCCTTTCATTGACTCAGTATCCTTGACAGAGAAACAACCAAGGTGTGCAGTCCTATTTCATGGGAATCTTGCAGACAGAACCACTGTCAAAACAACAACAACAATAACAACAAAAAGCCATCCCTTGGGACTTCACTTTTGTGTAAAAAGAACTAAAGCAATATAAAGCTTGCAATCAATGGGGAGGAGCAGAGGGGCAGAGGGGCAGAGACCGTCCTGGCTGGGAGTCATCCTGACCCAAACCTCAGTGTGCCTCCTTCCGGGGTGGGCTGTGTGCCACTCAGCCTGCAAGGAGCTACCTCAAGCTTCCTGAAGGAGGCTGAGAAATTCCCTAGATTCAAGACTGAGCAAACTACCCATCCCCTTCCACGAAGAAAAGGTGTTGTCACATGGAGGCTGGCATAGCACCTGAGGGCAAGCCAAGAGAGGTAAGGAAGGGTCAGAGACAGGGGGATGGCAGGCCGTGGTGTGAGCGAACACAAGACGAAGCACACACACACACACACACACACACACACACACACACACACACACACGCACACACGCGCGCGCGCGCGCACACACATATACATGCACACACCACCTTCTGTGGGCTTTCCTCTTCCTTCAGTGGTCTCTGGCCTGAAGTTACAAGGCCCTAAGAGCTCTGTAACTTTTGAGTCAGAGGGTGAGTGTCACAGAGAGGTTCCTGCCAGAGGCAAAGGCTGGTTAAGAGAGTAGGGACTTGTAAGGTCTGGCAACCTGTAACGCCAATTCCTCCCAGGTAGGCCTGGTCCCATTTACTTTCTAAGATTCTGTTTCTTTACCTGAACCAACAGAGCCCACTACACCAGCCTCCACAGAGTGGCTGGAAAGAAGAAGTGAGCTCAAGTGTGAACGTGCTGTGATGAGCACGGCGCCTAGCGTGCAGCAGACAGTCAGAAATGGGCCCCTTTGCCTTAAAGCCTGTCCCTGGTTCCGAAAGTGCAGAGAGAGCCAAAAGGAGCACCAGACTCATGCCATCGAGGAGAGGACCATGCTAGACGGGAGCACCAGTCTCATGCCATCGAGGAGAGGACCATGCTAGACGGGAGCACCAGTCTCATGCCATCGAGGAGAGGACCATGCTAGACGGGACAGACTGGAGCGACCACAGAGAAAAGCACTCACTTCTGAGGGGATGCCCTTGCAAGTCTGCAACTCTCTCTCAGACTGAAGTGTCCTATTAAGGCATGTCAACTGGCAACACAGTTGTTTTAATAAAAAGATTCCTGTGTTATTTTTGAAGCCATAACTAACCATGCTGAGCCATACGCCCTAGCCAACGCTGTGGGAATCCAGGACCCCACAATTCACCTGGTGCCAGCCAGTGCCTACCCTCGAGGGGGACATGCCTCAGAAAGTAACTGAGGGGCCTGCATGGCAATTCAGAAGAGGCAGCTTCTTTTTTCCTCCTTAAAAGGGAGCACAGTGGTGACTCACGCCTGTTTTCCCCGAAGCAGCCCTGTTTCTGCTTGTCACTCAAGCACGCCCAGTGGCTTCCTCCTCTGTGGGGAGGGAAGAGAAGGCTCAGCTGCCAGACTGCTATGAAGGGTCACAGAGACTGTAGTGGTGACCAAAGCAGATATTGTATTCCCACAAGCCTCTACCCCATCCTGGGGTTTGAGTCTCAAAGCCCTAGCTAGGGGCTTCCAAGGGAAACCTTCACTTCCACATATGCACCAAGACCCAAACAGGGATTGGGTTATAGGACTCATGTCAAGATCCAGATTGTGACCACGACCAGAAACATATAGCCACAAATACTTCATAAAAGTTTATTTTGTTATTGTAAACAGGTACCGCTTCTCAATTCAGGCTGCCGCATTAAACCAGAGCCCACTCTGGTAGACTGGTTGGGCCAGTGTAAGAACTAGCTACAAATCTGGGAGTCACACATAGGAGCTGAGAGGGATGGTCTCCGCTTTCACGCTCAGAGGCAGAGTAATGGGTCTAAAGGGCTGAGGTATAATCGTGCAAATACACGTAATGGACTAAAAGCCTTCCCATCATCACTGTGAGCTTTTGAGTTAAGATGTCTAGACTCCAGCGAGGTCATTCATCTGCTCCAGGTCAGGCACAGCACACTCCAGGTAAATCATCTCCTGCCATAATTAAGTGCTTGAAGAAAAGCGTCGACATTCTCAAACAGAAGGGCGCCAAGGCCTGGGGACCCAGCTGCTTCCTGGCCTCAGAGGCACAGAGGGGAGTCCCCTCACTCATTGCTTATAGTCCTCTGTCCCAAGATGTCCTCCAAGGGAGTAGGGTTAGAGGAGAAAGCCCCAAGGAGCCTGACAGAGCAATGGGACACATTGTGGCTAGAACTTCCATCCGTGACCTTTGGCCTAGGGCGTGGTTTTTCCATCTGTGAAGCAGGCAGGTGTGCTAGAACAAAGCCTGACTTATCCTAGTGCCCAGTGCCTCTATATCCCTGAGAAACATCTTGACAGCCACTAGGGACCCAGTCCTAGGATGCCAAGCTTATGCCCAGTTGTCCCCCAATCTTTAAAATCGAGCTATATGCTCTCCTAGGTCTCTAGAGTCCTAAAGCTTGATAAACTGAGCCTGAGTTCATCCTGACAGGTTTAGCTGTGGCCACAGGAGCCTGGAGCCACTTAGTGCCTGAAGAAAAAGATGGAGCCTGCTGTCAGCCCCCAACAGATATAGGCAGAGTGAAGGTAGGATTAGGGACAAGCGCATGAGACGGTCATTTTTATAGTATCGCGACATGGTGGTCAAGCATAAATCCAGTTAGGCCAAGTGTATCCCTAGGCTCCAAGATCCGTGCAAGGAAGCAGGTCCTTACCTCAGATTAGAAACTCGGGAAAACAAAACCAGAAAGGGACAGCACCTCATTAAAGCTACACAGGGGACAAGATTTCAGCTTTACCAAGCATTCACCAAGGCTGGACCACAAAATACGAATACTTCCTCTTCTGGCTCATCTCCTCCAACAAGTAGCCCCTCACTAGTCTATTTCTGCCCCTAGGGGCCTAGACTTCCTCAAATTGGCCTTACACAGAGCTGGGTGCTTCCTGAAGGAGTGGGCCAGGCCCAAGACAGCACTCAGCACACAGTAGGCACTTCACAGATGTCAGAGAACTGAATGAAGGACTTGAGTAAGCTCTCTGGGAGAACCACCCAGAAAGGGAGGCCCCCGCCCCGCCCTCGCCAAGCTGGTGAATGCTGCAGAATTAAGCACAAGTTATAATTAAGATGGGATGTTTGAAGAGAAACATAATCCCAGTTTCCGTGGGATCCGCGGGCACAACAGTAATTAACGTCTCATTAACATTCGCCTAATTAAGCAGTTTATGAAAGTGTATGGATTTGCATACTGCCACGCCAGGCTTGCTCAGACACATCAACATTAACTCTTTCAGCCCAGGAGGGCCCAAGGGAAAACCAACAGCTTGGCCTGGAGTACGTGGAGGGGGACAGATGCCCAGTTAACAGAAGCTGGGGACAGTATGACCTCAGCAACTTGGGACCTAACACTCCCCATCCCCACCACACAGTCCTCTTCTCTCCCTACTCACTAGACCAAGGTCAGTCTCTCAGAGAGGACCATCCGAGAGCCTATAAGGGTCACTGACCCACCACCACCTCTGGCTTTGCCCACCTCTGTGATGGCCCCTGCTCCTGTCTCAGTCCTGAGGGCTTGCCCTTCCCCATAGCTCTTGAAGGACAGGCTTCATCTGAGCGCCCTTTGAGCTCCAAGAACTCTGCCCTATATTACCTCACACAGTCCCACAGCTCTCTGCAAGCTGCCTCGGCATCATCTCACCCCACCAGGAGAGGCTCAGAGAGGCTCCAAGCCTGCCCAAGGTCACAGAGTTCATTGGGTGAAACAGAATCAAAGATCCAGACCCCAGGGCCCCGACCCCCTCCCCAGGAAGGCTGATTTGGGCTGTGCACACTCCAGTGCCAGCAACAACAGCACACCTTCTCCCAGCATCCCACATGGGAAAGGCCCTCTGTGGCTTCTCTCCTTCCCTGGACACTAATTAGCCACCTTCCCTAGAGCCTCTACAGCTCCCAGTCAGTAACTGCTGCTACAGCTGAGCTTGAATCAAAGTCACCTGTGACCGCCCTGTGGGGAAGCCTCAGTTCTCCAAAGGAGAGGAAGACAGGGGCCTTTTCGGATTGTGTCAGGGATCAAGGGAAGCTTTCTCCTCTAAAGCGCTTGGAAGCCCTGCGCACGTCAAGCGCTTTAGCTGCTTATTAATGACTGTGCTCCTTGACGCCCACCTCTGCTGCACTCCTGCGCCGGCACGCATGCCTATTCCAAAGGCACATTAAGGCAAACTTTCCCCGTGATAAGTTAGCAATACACATCAAGAGGCTTCAAAACAGTCCCAACAATCTATTAAAAGCAGGAGCAAACAGGTGAGAAATTTGACTTTGTTGCAATTTAAATCATCAATGTAACAAAAGCCAGCACAAAGGGGCATAGACAGGCCAGAAGACACTGCAGCACCCAGGGCTTAAAAAAAAAAAAAAAAGTTCCCAGGCTATATAAAGAACTCAGCAAATCAATAACAAAAGAAAAAGGCAAATCACCTTCATGTTTTAAAAGGCAATTGTCAGGTGAGGAGACTTGAGGCCAACACACCCATGACAAGGCTCAGACAGTCAGCAATTCAGCCGAATCCTGAGAAATGCCAAGGGAAACCAAAGATAGACCCCCTGCACCCCACCCGTTGGTGGACACCTGAAGTTAGAAGGTGCCAAGTGTTGCCCTGAGGCTGGGGAGTGAAAAGCCACTCCAGCAATTTGAGGAAACCATCCAGCATCTTGTACACCCAGAAGAGCATATGCCTTCCAACAAGCAATTCCAAACCAAGATGGCCTCCGCATGGGTGTGGACGGTTTAGGAGGTTCAAACAACCTGCTCCTAAGAGTCGCGAGAGGGAAGGTTCTACACGTCCGCCAGCAGAAGAGCAGATCAACTGCGGCTGAGCTAAGCCACTGCAGGTTAGGAGGATGCCTTCTGTTTGCCTCGACTCTTTTACAAAACTCTGTTACAACAAGAAAGGATTTCTCTTTTGCACATAAATCCACAAGGACTCAGACTAGAAGGAAACGCAGCAACATACTGTTGGAGTTGGAGAGCAGATGGGTGGATGGTAATTGATTTGGCACGGCTGGCAGGGTTGCATCCTAAGGCCGTCTCCTATCACCTGACAGAGCACAGGCTTGGGAACTAACTGCCCCAGGCACCCTTGGCGTCCCTGGACACAGGAATAGAGGGCTAGGTGGAAGGCTGTGTAAGAAGCAGGCAACCCACGAGAAGCTCGGTGGCTCTCTCTCTCTCTCTCTCTCTCTCTCTCTCTCTCTCTCTCCCTCCCTCCCTCTCATTCTCTGTCTCTTTCTGGCTTTATTTCTATCTCTATCTCCCTGTCTCTCTGTCTCTGCCTCTATCTCTGTCTCCCTCCATCTTTCTTTCTATCTTTGTCTGTGTCTGTCTGTCTCTCTCTCTCCCTCCCTCCTTCCCTCCTTCCCTCCCCACCCTCTGCATCTCCATCCCTAATCCTTCTGGGGAGGTATCCAGCTGAGGGTCTCTGGGCTTGAACAAGTGAGAGGTCTGTACTGAAGACAGAAATGAAAAATCGGTGCACATAATTCTAACCGGGCCTTCCTGCCCAATTCCAGCCCCCAGGAGATGAAAAAATCCACCCAGGAGATATTGTTGCTGGGGCTTCTGGTGAGCCAGCCTAGGCAAGCAGACTAGCCACAGGGTAGCTTCAGGTAACGAGCTCAGCCAAGCATCAGGGACACCAGGCCTTCCTTAACAACCACCCACAGTGTATATCACCAGGCCTGGGTGTCCTCCCCAGCAGCTCGGCAATTTCTGATCCATTTTGTGCAGGGCTAGAGAAGGGGGCTGGCTACCAAGGGAAATGAGCACCAAGTGCTGAGAGTGAGTCAGTGCAGAGAATCTTCATTATGCAGCACAGAGTCCCAAAGAGAGACGCAAAGAGAAAAGGGGAGCAGATTAAAGAGAGGAGGAGACACAGAGGGAAGCTTAAAAAAAAACACTATTATAATTTTCCCCAGAGAAACAAATATAGTAGTTCCCAACAAGAACTGCATGGAGATGAGGCAGTCAGTGAGGAGGCTGCTTCACAAGCACAAGGACTGGGATCAGAATCTCAGCACCCACCGGGCGGTGGTAGCACACGCCTTTAATCCCAGCACTTGGGAGGCAGAGGCAGGCGGATTTCTGAGTTCGAGGCCAGCCTGGTCTACAAAGTGAGTTCCAGGACAGCCAGGGCTAAACAGAGAAACCCTGTCTCAAAAAACCGAAAAAAAAAAAGAATCTCAGCACCCACATAAAAGCAGGCTGCATCTGTAACTCCGCTAGGGGAGACAGAAAGAGACCAGGGGCTTTCTGGCCAGCAATCTAGCCTGTCAGGGAGCACTGTGTTCACGGAAAGGAACTATCTCAAGAAATGAGGTAGAGCGCAATAGAGGCAGATGCCCAAAGTCTACCTGTGACCGCCACATTCAGACACACATGCACATGTGCACACACACACTGCACATGCACACACACACACACACACACACACGATAAATATTTTCAAAAGAAATGGATTGAATAAGGGATGAGTTAGAGTGATGAAGAGATGTCTCAGTGTTTAAGAGAACTAGTTGTTCCCAGCACTTAGGAGGCAGAGGCAGGTGAATTTCTGAGTTCAAGGCCAGCCTGATCTACAGAGTGAGGACAGCCAGGTCTATACAGAGAAACTCTGTCTTGAAAAACCAAAACAAAAACAAAAAACAAACAAAACAAAATAAAAGAAAAAAAACTAGTTGCTCTTCCAGAATACCTGAGTTTGATTCTCAGCACCTACATGGTGACTCACAACCATCTGTAACTCCTGTCTCAGGGGATCCAACACCTTCTTCAGGCCTCTGAAGGTACTGCACACACACACGGTACATAGACATACATTATAGGAACAACGCCCATAACATTTAAAAAAAGGGGGGGGGGGGCTGGGGAGATGGCTCAGTGGTTAAGAGCACTGACTGCTCTACCAGAGGTCCTGAGTTCAATTCCCAGCAACCACATGGTGGCTCACAATCATCCGTAATGCGATTCGATGCCCTCTTCTGGTGTATCTGAAGACAGCTACAGTGTACTCGTATGCATAAAATAAATAATTCTTTTAAAAACTAAATAAAAATAAAGAAAAAAATTTAAGAGATGGAGGTGAACAGTGCTGCCTGTAATCCTAAGAAGCAGAAACTTCCAGTTTCTTTGGAAAGTCGGTTATGTCAAATGATATTTCACTGGGGCATACAGGTAAGAGGATGTGACCAAAGAGGGTCTGCAGAGGCTGTCCCAGGAGTGTAGGAAAGAAGTGTAGACTTAGGGACTTCTAGCAGAAAAACTTGTGACCTACCTTACTTTCAGTGGGGCCACCTTGGACTCTTAAATTACCCCCTTCCTTTCCCTGATGAGTGAGGGGGCTCACTGTCCTGTGTACATGTACTCTACCTACCAGCATCTCTGGGCAACTCCCCTCCCACCCCCCCACACACACTAGGTTTCATGGAATACCATGGCCCCTGAGCAGACAGGGGAACTTTTGGCTTCCTCCACCTTCTCCTGGGGGAAGAGATATGCCCAAGCCTGAAGCCTACTGACTGTTCCTATCTTTCATGTAACAAATATCTATCGAGCACCTCCTCCATACCGGGCACTAGGGACCGGGTTGTGAACAAGGCAGCCGCAGCCTCTGGCCTCACATTAAGCAAATAAAGCAATAAATACAGATTGTGTGCAAAGCCATGAAGGAAAAGCAGGTCTTCACAGACAGCCCCCATGGGGAAGTTGAGGGACAGGCTGCGATGGAAACACAGACTCAAATGCTGGGTCTCAGAGGAGAGGGGAAGGGACAGTAGTGGGGGCATCACACGGGTCTCTACTCTTCCCTCCCCACCCATCACCCAGGACAGGTCCAGTACCCAGCCTGTCAGAGGACAGCAGAGAGAGAAATTCACAGTCTTGCTTTTTAATGGAAATCGATGCCCACTCACCGGGGTGATCTACACCAGTGATTCATCCCTCACTGGGGTCAGATGAAGCACTTCAGGACTGGCAAAGAACAGCGGAGAGCTATCCCCTCTTCCAGGGACTTCTCTGGGCCTGCCGCAGCAACCCCATCACTGTAGATACTCAGGACTTCCCTGCTCAAGAACTCTCTATGACTCTCAGTGCTCTCAGGGACAATTTATGGTCCCTGGTACACAGGCTGTACCCAAGACTCTGGCCTTGCTAACCCAAACCTGAGCTGTAGGCACAGCTAGGTCAGACTCTAGGTGCAGAGCTAAACTCAGGCTGAAGGTCTCTCAGCAGCGCCCCCTATCCCTGCCCCCAAAGAGGCTACCCAGGCAGAATGGGAAGCTCCATCTGCCCCAAGCCAACAAAGGACTCCAGCAGACCACACAGGAAGCTTCGCTATGGAACAGCAGAAATTCACCAAGAACTTATGGAAGAAAGCAGTCCAACTTGGTCCAGGCCCACCTCCAGGCCTTGTGCTGCCTAGGTTCCTTACTTTAGGGCTTTCCCTTGTCCTGCACAAGCTATCCTATATCCAACTCTGCCGTGGTCCCTCCTCTCTTCAACCTTCCATACTTCTGCTTCATCTCAAGCTCCCCAGACCTCCCCCAGGAGATCTGGTGGTCAAATGAATCGGCAAGGTCGCCCCAAGGTAAGGAAGTTATACTCTGGTGGAACAAGAGACTGGAACGTGGCTCCTTCTGCAATTCCACAGGCCAGCTTAGATTCACCAAGACCAAAGCCGACTGAAGAGAAGGATGGATGCCAGGGATTTCCATGGAGACGGGAAGAAGAAAGAACCAAGCACTGCAGGCTTCCACCCCAGCACTGGCAGTGGCTGGCGCCTGCCAGCACTACACAGCTGGATACACAGCTTTGCACTACACAGCTGGATACACAGCCCTGCCTCCTCCCTGCCTTGAGCAGAGATGTCCCTGGGAGGGGAGGCCTGCAAGGGTGGCCATCAGTGGGCACAGCCAGCTGTCAGCTAAGATCTGCTCACTCGGCTCACATGCGACCACCGACACCCTGGGCACAAACGAGATCAAAGAGGCTTGGTGACTTTCCTGCAGACACATTACAGTAAGTTGTGAGGCTCAGGGAAGGAGTGTGATTCTCTCCAAGGCTGAATAAGATGGGGTCCTTTGGAAGGAGGTGCCATTCGGGGCCTAAGCCCCTAAAAACAGAATTCAGTGTTCTCAGCTGGAGCAAGGCTTGCTCACAGAGAAAGGATCAACCCCAGAGAAGTAGGCTCTGTGAAAGACTTTACCCATACGGTCACTCCCCACGGGGACAAAGCGTTACTATCTTTAAACATGGGGACACAGGGAGGGAGCTCTGTGAGGTCAAGAGCTCAGACAGGTGGCAGTAGAAGGAGTGCCACTGTTTAGGCCATGGAAACATATCTGTGGTCCCATGACGAGGACTGAGATCTGACTCTACTGACTGTGGCTGCTGGGCGCTGACCCCTTGGTCTCTGTCCTCAGTCCACAATCCCAGGTAGGGGAGGTGAGGGGCTATAGATGATACTTTTCATCTAGAAATCCACGGGTTTGCATTCCATGAAACCTTAGACCTAGGCTCTTCACCACGAGTTCTCAGACCACAGAAAGGAAACCTAGCCTTGGGGGTGACACCCCCATCCCTGTGCTCCATAGACAGGAGTACCCAGTGTTCCACGTGGGCAGAGTCCTCTGGCCTGTCTCACAGATGTAGCAACCCAGGAGATCTAACTCCGCATACACCTGCTAGTGAGCTTGTTCTGGTCTACGTAGTCTCAGAAGCAGTCTGTCCTCTGAGATTTAATAGGATGGATGCCCTCTTCCCAAGCAGACTCCTAAGTCTGGCAGACTCCACAGAGAGACATATGCCACCAACTTGAACACTGCAGGAGAGGTGGAAAGCCCACGTGCCCTATGTAAGGCACACACACAGCAAGCACCCGACAGACTGCTCCTTCATCTCCTCTTGATCAGGGCTGGCCAGAAACGGGAGCTCCTTTGCCTTGTCCTTGAGAGAGGACATTTCCCTTCCCCTGGGTCCAGCGGTGCCATGGGATGAGGGGTCAGTGTCACTCACCAACGTCACATCTCCAGGGACTCAGGCAAGCCCTCAAATCTCAATTTGCTCATCTCTATGTGAGGCCAAATCGGTCCTATCCAGAGTACCTTGAATGGAAACAGAAGGCCCTGTGGGCTGAAGCCCAGGACCGAGGTGGGAACTCAGCCTCCCCAAGCCCCTGTCCCAACAGGCTCATACCTAGGCCTCCACTTCCGCTGTCCCAAATCTACCGGGTGGAGGCTGTCATTTAAAAATCAAGGGGAAATTGCTTCTCATTAAACTGAAGTTGGTTACCTCTCTTATAACCTGTCCTTCTCAGCTGCAGAAGAGGCCCATTAACACATTTTTTTTTCCTTCTCCAAATGAGGCAAGAGTGGGTAGGCCTGAAAATCCCCATGGACAGTAAAAAACCTAAAGCAGTCCTCCCCCTCCAGGTGCCCCCCAGCAGCCAAAACCTCATTGTAATTATCTGTCTGGGAGCAGGCTCAGGAGTGCTCACAGGAGCACGGTTCGTTAAGGCGCTAATTAGCGGGAACCTGCTTCCTCTCTGGGAACGAGGGGCTGTGGCGGTGGGGGGTGGGCTTCAGTCCCCCCCCCCTTTCCTCCCATACCTCACTGTCTGATCCACTCAGAGCCACCAGTGTTGCAAGCTTTTGCTCTCAAGTGACACCGGGTCAGGGGCTAAGGGGTGTTCCATTTAGGTATAGAGCATGCATGGGCTGATAAGGAAAAAGAAGGCAGCTGTGGGGAGACAAGGACAAGAGCCGCCCTAACACGGCTCAGAGCCTAGGTCCCGGTGACAATGATATCCCTTCTGATCTCACTCTCTCAATCTGAGCAAAGACAGGCCAGACCACGAGGGCCCAAAGACTGTCAAATGGGAAGCTCTGACATAGAATTGACAGCATGGAAGGAACATCAGGATGAGGTGAAGGGGCTGCTTAGAGCCACAGAGGCCTGCAAATACAACAGCAAGCCAGTGAGAGTGGTGTTTGATAAGCATCTACTGCGTTCCAAATGGGCTTTCTTAACCGTCATAGAGCAGCCCCATGGTTTACAGCCAGATAAAGAGGCCAGTGGCAGGCTAGTAGGCAAGATGGGGTTGCAGCAAGCCAAAGTGAGTTCTGTCCCACCCACCCATCCTCCTCATGCCCATCCCAACCCTGGGTCTTGAACACACAGGAAGCTACCTACAGCTCTCCAGTGGCACCTTTTGGCATCCAAAACTATGATTGTGCCCACTGCATAGAAGTGAGAGGTAGAGAACCCCTTATGGGTGCCACAGCCTGAGGAAGTGAGGACTTCAAGTACAAGGCCCAGCCAGCCCACGGCAGCCTTGTCCCAAGCCAAGCTGCTTCACCCATGCACTCAGCCTGGGATCCTTCCCAAGGAAGATCCTGCCTACACAAGGCCTCTGCCTTACCTTGACTGCTAAGACCACCCCTCTGCCTCCTGCAAGCCCTCACAAACACCTTCTCAGCCCCCCACTCCCCTCCAGAGGGGACCTGACTGAGCCAAGAATTCTCAGAAGAGGGCAGAGGTCATGAGGGCCATTGGCCTGTGCTATATGGCTCCCAAGGAGGGAACCTGGGGACCAAAGGCCTGCCATGATTGGGGAGCCTAGCACCCTCTCCAAAGGGACTGTCTAAGGAGAGGCAAAAGGGTGGACAAGGGGTGCTCCTGTTCCCAGGAGAGTCTCTAGGATCTGTAAGTGAGGAAGAGAGAAGAGATGTTCACTCAGGGGGCACACTGGGCAGACGAGAGCCTCACCTAATTGCCAGATGCCCAGGTGGAATCTGCTTCAACCCTCTAGCCCCTTGCCCACATAACCTAGACCCGTTAGCCAATGCATACCTTCTGCTTAGATTCCACCTCAAAGTGGAAACACATCCTGCCAACTCTACTCATTTGGTTCCTAAGGCTCAAGGATATGGGTATACTATCCTTCAGGTTCCATCCTATGCAAGCTGGATAAGGACAACTTCACACACACACACACACACACACACACACACACACACACACACACACCACTTCTTGTGCCTAAGTCTGGGCAGAGCACACCTCAGGTAGCCTACAGGGTTAGTCTATATCCATCACACTTGTGGTATTAATATCAGGAGCAAGCTCACAAGTCCACTCAGCAGAGTGAGGTATACAGAAGCCTTCCAATCTCACATAAGCCCTGGGCCTTCTCAGGGAAGGCATGCATAGGTGCTCTTGGATGTGGAGAACCCTGAGCCGGGTCCAGCCATCTTTAGAGGAAATCACCATCTCAAAGCTCTCAGCATCCAGCATCAATATCCAAAGGTCCCTCCACAGCAGCTCCTCGCCCTCACAGACCTGAGATGTCAAGAACTTTACTGAACTCACACAGCAAGGGACTCTGCTCTCATGGGGAGCTCAGGTACAAGGAGAACAGAGCTACAGGTCCAATGCTCAAGCTGTGGTTTCAGGGACAGGCCCGTGACCTACCCTCGCTCCACTAGAAATTTTCCCTTTCCTCTCCTGGACTGGTCTTCAAGCTGGTTTGCACAGTTCCAGGATGCCCATATGTGGCTCTAACTGAGATGACGGACTCCCCTGGACAGGCTCTCCAAGGGCAGCAGGTACACAATGCAGGCCTAAGTCTTAGGGAGATTTCTAGATAACAAGTACAGTCCCTGAGTCTGCTATTCTCCAGGTGGCAAATCCTGGTCCCCCCTGCCTCCTCCTCCTCCTGCCGGTATCTCTGTGGACCTTGGGAAGGCCAGGGTGTGGCAGCAACTGGCTGGTGGCCAAAGATGAGCTCTCAAATTCAGAGACTCAAGTGAATCTCTGACCCCAGTGGCCTTCAGAGTGTGGACTCATCACACCCAGGCCTGTACAGTGCCTATGTACCAAGCATGGCTGAGCCTCCCGAGTCAGTTCTCCTTGCAATGTAGTCCCTGGACCTGAGAAAAGGTTTGCCATCACTCCTTGGCAGGCTGTTTCTCTTTTGGCCCAGAGCAGCATTGTGGGAAGGGTCTCCTACGTGACGCCTGCTAAAGAGTTAGCTTCCTCACTCTGAAAACATCTCTCTGGTAAGCTGGCCTGTCTCTGAGGTTGGCCCCAGGCTGGAGGGTGTCCCCTAGCCTCCGATGGCAGCAGGCATCTCACTGTCCCCTCGGACGGCAGTTTCCAGGCCTTTGTCTCCTATTGGCTTCCCCAGAATCCCCTCATTAGTGGAGTTGGCTGTCTCTGAGCACCCCCCCCCCCGGCATGGTGAGTTACAGCCCATCCATCCCTCTGAATGTCCTCGCCACCGCCTCTGTGGGCCCATATTACAGCATACACATCTGTCAGCCTGTGGCTGCCACTGCCACCACTGTTTCCAGGGAGACAGACTCCGTTTATGACATTATCAAAAAGTCCGGCCCCTTCCTCCCCCTCCTAGGTCTTCCCCTCTTCGCCTCCCTTTATGGAGACAGAGATTTGAGCTGTAAATATCACCACATGGCTTCCCAGCAGCTTCTAACGGGCCGTGAAAACACTGCTGTTCCAGAGGTCACTGCGACCACAAGTCACAGCCTTGCCTGATTGTCCAAACATCTTCCCTGCCACACCCAGGCTGGGGGGAGGGGGAGGCTGGGCATGGGGAAGGGGGACTCAGCCCATCCCACCCCATATTTCCTCCTGCCTTACAAGCTTTATGACAATCTGCTCATAAGAAGGGGTGGCTTGTAGGGGTGAGTCATCTGCCTAGGGATTTGGCAGGAGGAAGGAAGGAAACTGACCCAGGCAGAGGCCCAGTGTTGGGGTCCCCCAACATGACAGGCCTTTTCATGTCAGACAGCACATTCTCCAATAGCTGCATGAGAACCTGGTAGTCTGCACAGAAAATCGAGCCTCTATCTAAAGATGGTCCAGGGAGTGTGTGGTGGCTGTGCTCAAAGTCCTACCCTGTTCATAGACCAAGCCTGGAGGCAGGGGTTGGGGGAGCTAATATGTAGTGGCTATTCCATATGTCCATAAATGTGAAGCTCACAGTGTCCGCATGAGGTCAGCATTGCCAGTGCGCCCATTTTACAGCCAGGACCGCCCAGCTAGCAGGGGGCAGAACCCAGCTCTGCCAGCTCTGCCAGCTCTGCTTGGGTCGCCTCTTTGGCGAGACTTCCCTTCCTAGTGTTGGCCCTTGTCATTGCTGAGAGGATCTGTGATGAGGGAGCCACACACAAGTGTGCACCCCATCCCAGACCCTGTTCATAGGACACTGAGCACCGTCCAAGTCCTCTGCAGGCCCATGTTTCTGTAGTGATGTCCTTTAACTGCTTAACCATCAACTTCACGGCTTAAAAGCAAGACACACAACTCTCTCACCATCCTGGAGACAAGCAATGTGAACAGTATTGCAAGGTATTCTCAGGCTTCCAGACAGATCCATTCTCCTGCTTCGGACTTCTGGTGGCTCTGTCATACCTTGACTCCAGGTAACATCTCTTCCCCACCCCCAGTCGTGCCACCTTCTCCTTTCCTGTAGTCAGATCCCCCAGTCTCCTCTAGGTCCATCCAGGCTCATGACTTAGCTTAACCACATGGGCAAAGATGTTTTCCATCCAGAATAACTCACAGGCATTAGGGGTGAGGGTCTGTGCACTTGAGAGCCATTATCTAGCCATCCACAGTCACCTCTCGAGACACACAGGACATCAGACTCCTTAGGGTCAGAGCGGAGTATCTCTGCCTACTTGGCCTCACCTGCTGACTTCCCATCTCAGGAGACCCCATCATCCCCACTGCCAGGTTCAAACCCCCAGAGTCAACCCTTTCATCTGCTTCTGCCTCACTCCATCCACAATCTGATCCTTTCCACCCCACAGCCTTGCCTGGTCCACGTACACTTTCTCCTGCATCATTGTGCACCCTCTTGGGCCACCTGCTGTGCCTTGCCCTCCCCCCTCCTCCTTCTCCTCCTCCTCCTCAGTATACTCAACACAGAAGCCACAGGGAACTTTGAAGCCCACTCAGAGCAAGTCACTCTTGCCAAGCCCTGTGATGACCCCTGTCTCACTCAAAGCCAAATCCCTTGTCCCCACACTACAGCATACATGCTGATAAGTCCTGAAGCCTCTGGGCACCAGGGACCTTCTCACAGGCCAGGCAAGCTCATGCAGAGGTGGGGCTCCCACGGAGGAGGGGCTCCCACGGAGATGGGGCTTCCACAGAGGCGCTCCCACAGAGGTGGGGCTCCCACGGAGGTGGTGCTCCCACAGAGGTGGAACTCCCACGGAGGTGATGCTTCCACAAAGGAGGGGCTCCCACAGAGGAGGGGCTCCCATGGAGGTGGGGCTTCCACGGAGGAGGAGCTCTCACAGAGGTGGGGCTCCCACGGAGGTGGTGCTCCCACAGAGGAGGGGCTCCCATGGAGGAGGGTCTTCCACGGAGGAGGAGCTCTCACAGAGGTGGGGATCCCACGGAGGAGGGGCTCCCACGGACTGGGGTTTCCCTCCCTCCGGAGCTGTCTTTGCGAATCCATTGGGTCTTTCAGGTACTAAGAGTAACTTGCTCTCTCCCCAACCCTGCTCACTTCATCCCTATCATCTCTTTCTTTATCACTACTACTATACAGATTTGACTCTTCATTGATCGGTTTTGTCTGCCTCCCTGACCAGAATGGAAGCTCCTTGGTGAGCTCAAACCTATATAGCTAGCCCTGAGGTAGTCCCGGGCCACAGGCGTTTAGTCAGTGCTCACCCGCTTGTCCGCTTGACCACAACTACAGATAGGTGGGACAGCCCCTGGACAAGGTCCACCAGGACACTAAACTCAGCACACAGGAAGTGTCATGGGTAAGTGTGTTGAAGAGGGCTCCCCTGACTGGTGAAGAGGCAGCTCCATACCTGGCAGAAGTTAAGAAGCTGCAGGTACAAAAGCTGGGTTGAAAGGGGTGTATATTAGGGTAGAGTGAGGGGGATAGGAAAGGAGGAGGCTAACGAGATTGAATAGGTCTAGCTCTGAAGGGCCTTGGGAAGAGCCCCTTCATGAGAGATGGCCAGATATGAGGCGTGACACTCGTTCACCTCCGAGGGTCACTACACAGCCTAGATGCAGAGGGTAGCTGGGGTCCATCACACACCCGGGTTAAGAGTGACAATTCTCCAGCTGTGGCTCATCCAGGTAGCAGCTTGAGCCCCAGCGTTACTGTGGAGCCCTGGGGTGCTTCACTTCTCCCAGGTCCCTTCCAAGGCCTATGCAAACCACAGTTTGCAACAAAGTCTAGACTCTGCAGCTTTTATATGGGACAGGAGCACAGAGCTGCCACTGCAAACGGAAACGTCTCTCTAACCCAAATGTACATACTGAATGAAGCTCTAACCCCCAGAAAAACCATATGTGGAGAAAGGATGACGGTGAATGAGGTCATGAGGTCATGTCTGTCTGTCTCTCTGTCTCTGCCTCCTTCTCCCTCTCCCTCTCCCTCTCTTTATTTCTATGTCTTTGCCTCTGTCTCTCTGTCTCTATCTGTGTTTCTGTCTGTATGTCTTTGTCTCTGTCTGTATGTGTGCCCACACCAGTATGTGTGTTTCTCTGTGTGTGTTTCTCTCTGTCTATTTCTCTGTGGGTGTCTCTCTGTATATGTGTCTTTTTGTCTCTGTCTCTCTGTGTGAGTATATCCCTGTTTCTCTATGCATCTCTTTCTCTCTCACTCTTACTCTCTTGCTCTTGTCTGTGCACATGCTCAGACACTGCCATACACAGAAAGAGGGGGAAAGAGAAGCCTCCACCGGAAAACCAGAACTAAACCATGCAGGCACCATAGTCTCAGTTTCCAGCCTTCCCGTGGAAAAATAAACATGTTATTTGCACTCCTAACTCTGTAGGACCTTGTTGGGGCTACTTATGTGAAGTATAGTGGATGGAAGAGCCAAGAAGAGGCCCCTGGAAGGGCCCATCCCTGGCCAATGACCCACCTGCCCCTACAGCAAGCCCTTAAGCCAGCCCTTATTACAGCAGTGTCTTCAGGGTTAGCCGCTCTACTGGGCAGCACACAGGAAGTCCAGGGGCTGATGGAACTCTGCATCTTCCATGAGATACAGCCAGATTCCCTGAGGCCATGAAAAGAAGCAGGAATGTTCTGGATCCTGAGTACAGAGCAGAGCATCCCCTGTGGCCTCCATCAAGGTAACTCAGCCTGGCCAAAGGCACCAGAATCAATATGCAGAGACTCCCCACAACCTAGCCTCTACTCCAACGGGGGGCACTGGGAGATAAGGAAACAGCATGACAGAAAGATCTATAAGTGAGCAGACTTTCTGTAAAATGGCTTTAACTAAGTGGAGTCCATTTGTTTTAAGAAAATTCAAAGTTCCCTTAAGTATTTCAGAAGAGGGCAAGGGTCCCTGAATCCACAGACTCCCAAGCAAGGCCGGTGGCTGGGGCAGGGTATCCTCTGAGGGAGATTACTCTCATCTAGCCCCAAACATTACACCATTAGGCATGTTCATGCAGGGACAGCAGGCGTGATCAGTCCTATTTTGACAGGAAGGGAAACGACTGACTCGGTGTCACACAGCAAGTCTACTGCAGTCCCACTGGGTGCCACTGTTTCATTCTTCCAGCCCTGGCCAGTTCATTCACCAAGCTGACTCCCTGCACCAAAAGCCCCCTGGCATCTCTGTGGCCCAGCCCAAGCCGCTGCCCCACCCTAGCTGGGTTTCCTCTATATGTAAGGCCTCTCACTATGACAACCTGGCTCCTTCAAGGCCTGGCATGGGGAAGGCAGAGGGAAGCAGCCTGGGGATTGGGGACAGGAGCCAGCAAGGGAAAGGACCCGAAATCAACAAGCATTCCAGAATTTTAAGCAGTTTTTGGAGGAAAATGAGGAACAGGTTCAGCTGTTGCGATTTGCTCCAGGGGAAAATTATGTTCCCGTGCTCTATTATACAGAACAGAAGGAACATTTGGTGGGTTGAATACTTGTTAATTTATTTCTCTGTTTGTTAATGGGCTCGCCACACGCGCATGCTTAGGAACACCACACACACACACACACACACACACACACACACACACACGAGTGAAACATCAGCAGGAGGCAGCACAGGCTCCCTGTGTCTCCCTGACATCTTCCTGTCGAGTAACCCTGAGTTCTTGGTGTCTCTTCTCAGCACAAAGGGTCTAGAAGGAGGTTGTGGGTACCTGGAAACTGGACTGGCCATGAGGTAAGCCGACGGGTAAGGGCAGCACCTCTGACCTTGGAGACGTGGGCAGACTGAGGCGGGTTTCTGTGAGGTCTACAGAAAGCAGAGTCTTGATAAGGTTTCTGTTGCTGTGATGAACACCATAACCAAAAGCTACTTAAAGAGGAAAGGCTTTATCTCAGCTTACACAGTCAATCCAGGTCAGACAGTCAATCCCTGAGAAAGGGCAGGGCAGAACTCTAGGCAGGAACCTGAAGACAGGAGTTGATGCAGAAGCCATAGAGGAGTGCTGCTTTCTGGCTTGTCTCCCATGACTTACGCAGCCTGCTTTCTTATAGAACCCAGGACCATCAGTTCAGTGCTGGCATTGTCCAATGTGGTTCCAATGTTGGATCCTCTCACATCAATCCACTAAGAAATGCTCCACAGTCTTGCCTACAAGCCAAACTTTTTTCCCTCCCTATAGGCCAATCTTATAGAAGCATCCTCTCAATTAAGGGTCCCTTTTCTCAGATATGTCTAAGTTTATGACAAGTTGGCAAAACCTGACCAGCAGAGGCAGCAAATCATTAAAACTGGCCCCATAGATGATGCTTGCCCTTGGGCCTCTCTGGATTTGCTGCAAACAGAGCAAGCCCAACGTAAGGTTCTGGGGTTTCCACTGCCCCAGAGCTCCCAACTGGGTAAACAGTTACCACCTCTAACCAGGTTCATTCCCTAATCCTGACCAAACTGACCTCACCCGATCCAGACTCTCAGCTGCCCAGTATCCACCCACTGGCCTCTTCCCAATACTCAGGCCACCCGTGGCTATGAGCCACCCCATGCCCCTGGAGAGGCATGTACTAGCCACACTTTGAGGCTACAGCTCCCCATCTCCGCCCTCCACACTGGGTTCATTGTCTCCCACAGAGGGAGGCACAAACCAGACCTTCCTCTCTCCTGCTGAGCACTCCCTAGTTCCGTGCTCCCAACACAATCCTCCTTGCTCAGCAGCATCAGGCTTCCCTTTGAACCACCGCTCCCTCTCTGCTCATTCTTATCCAGTCACCCTGGCTTCTTCCAGGTCTCAAGATACTTCCAATCCCCAACCCCTCCACCACCATCTCTGGGCCCTTATCTTATCCCCTCTAGTCAATGTCCTCAATATAGAAAGGCATCTGGGCCCTCTCAGAGCCTCTAATTCACGCAATAGTTTGTAGCCTTTTAAATTTTCTTCCAAGTTTTTATCATAGACTGAGGTTACCCGAATTCTTTGTCAGGAACATAAACTGTGTGAGGGCAGGGGTACCAGCAGAGCCCAGAACAGCACCCACGCTGGGATGCTAGTACATCAGTCAGTTTAGTGTGTGAGGCAATGAATGGAAGAACAGGTCAGCCCCAAACAAGGAGGCCCATGGAAATGGTCTCCAGGCCCTTCAAAGCCATAGCTACAGTCTCCAGGGCTTGTGCAGAAAGCAGGACACAGAAAACCTTTCTCCATGAGTTGAGCTTCCCTGTGCTCATCTGTGCATCTGAGCAGGGCTGACTGCCTCCCTTTCTATTCATGTCTACACACAGACATGTAAGGAGCTTGAACAGCGGGCTACCAAGCTGGGTTTGAAGCGAGTACCAGCACTTAAATGACTAACCCGAGGGAAACAGATTCCGCTAGGCTCTGAGCTTCCTTCCTTGGTATAATACACAGGCCTGGACTTTAGGAGGCCGATGAAGAAGGGGTCAAGCTTCCAGGTGCCCGCGGCAGCAAAAGGCAGATTCAGAGTTGGTCCACACAAGGGAGAACGGTGAGACAGTCACTGAAGGTCTGGAGCCTGGAGGTAAGGCTGCCCTAGCAGAGACCCTGCCTGCCTAGCTGATGAGGAATGGTGCTACCCAGGGCCAAGGTGCCCTCCCCCTCTTACAGTACACATTAGGAATTATTTCTCTCTGGAGCAAACGATTTGTTACAATATCCACCACGTGCCTTTCCCCGGCTGGGCGCCCTCCCATACATCCTGGATTAATCCCGGAAGTCACTCCATTCATTTAGGCCATGCCTAAGTATTGCCTCCTCTTTTATTAGGCAAATTTTTCATCGTTTTGAGGAGCTCATAGGTTTTAATTCGGTGCAGAGATTTTACAGCCTCCCACGGTGACTCTCAAGCCTACTTGTGCCTAAAAAGACCTCCTGGGTCCCCAAAACCAGGCAGGGGACCATCAGACTTCAGAAAGGAGGTTACATGGCATAGCCCCTCCCTCCAGGGACCGGGAACTCAGCTTTCAGTGCTGTGTGACATCAGGTCAACCTTTAACTTCCCTGATAAGGGAAGTCAAGGAAGGCTGCACTACCTGGGTGCCGATGCACCGAGCTTGCCCAGGGAAATCTAGGGGTCACCACCACCAGGCACTAGTGTAAAAGAATGATGATTCGGGTTCAGACGGAAAGGCACGATACAGGGCAGGCAAGGCGTTGGTCACCGAAACCCTTGTTGCAAACTCTTTAGAATACACCTGAGAGTCTGGCACTGTCCACATTGCTATGCAAATCCAACAGGCCAATTGGAGAGGTCTGCCCAGGACCTGGCTGTCATGCAGAGGTGCTCAGGAAGGTGAAACTCTGGGGTCCCTAGCCTACCATTAGACTCTCCCCAACTCACCATCTTGTAACTCCCAAACAGCCTAGCCCTGGGTTCCTTTGCTCTGGATGATGGCTGCCCCTTAGGCTAACCCCCACTAGCACAAGTTGCCAATTTGAAAAGCTGACATGGCTCCCCTCACAGCCCTTGCATGAGACCTTCCTACCCCTTACCTGAAGTCTTGAAGTCTGACTAGTTACCGATCCTACATGAACCCTTGACCTCAGGCTGACTGTGCTGAGTCCAGGCTAAGTGCCTGCTCCCTGTCCTATGTTAAGAGACATCTCCAATTCTTATGTCTCCATCCCACAGACTGGATCTGTCTGTCTCCCCACTTCCACTCACTCCCTTCTCCCTACCTCTGCTGCCCTTGGGCAACTCATTCTGTGCCCCAAACTCACTCATGCAGCCCAACCTTTGCTCCCACCGCTCCCTACCAGACAGGTTCTCTGCCCCCCAGATTCCTCCCCACCTCCCCACGGTCCCCGTGAATCCCAAGCACCAGACTCTTCCAGGGACTCCCTGACTTCCCGAGCTCTATCTGCTCCTCTTCATTGAGGTTCAAAGCATTTCTCCTCGATCCTATGAGCTTTGCGTTGTTAACAGAGGTGAGGACTTGTTACACCTGAAAGTTGAGAGAAGAAAAACCAAATCTATGGTTGTCAGAGTAAAGCAAGCTGTATTTAATATCGTCCAGGATGACAGACACTGGCCAGGTCCAGACCCAGGAGTCCCTCCGGAGAATGGTGCTGAAATAGGTTAGTCTGGTGCTCATAAAGGCAAAACTCACAAGGCTTTATACTCCTGCCTCCATCCACTGGGGGCAAGCATACATCCTCACGTACGTCCTGCCTATTTACCTCCCGCCTACGTGTGATCAAGCACATCCTGTGTAGCTGGGGCAACCAAGCTTGTTTACAGAAGTGGCTTATTGTCTTCCATGAACAACAGACCCCAGCATTCCAGGAAGTTATCTGTCCTTGGGCAAGTGGGACTTACAGGTTAGACACATTTTTTTTGTTTTATAGACTTCTTAAGCACAATAATCTAAACTTAAAACATAACTTTCGGGCTGGTGAGATGGCTCAGCGGGTAAGAGCACCCGACTGCTCTTCCGAAGGTGATGAGTTCAAATTCCAGCAATGAGTTAAATCCTTACAACCACCCGTAACAAGATCTGATGCCCTCCTCTGGTGCATCTGAAGTCAGTTACAGCGTACTTATGAATACTACTACTACTACTAATAATAATAATAATAATAATAATAATAATAATAATAATAAACGAATCCTTGGACCGGAGAGAGCAAGTGGAACCGACAGGGGCCGGCCAGAGCGAGCGGGGGCCGGCCAGAGCGAGCGGAGGCCGGCTGGAGCGAGTGGGGCCGACCGGAGTGAGCGGGGCAAGAACGAACAGGGTTGACCGGAACGAGGGAAAAAAAAACCACATAACTTTAGCTCTCATAAGACTGCCGCCTGTGCAGTCTGTGATAGTTGGGCCCAGGCAAAGCCCACTCAAAAAAAAAAAAAGTTCATTAAATGACTCAGTGGAGCATACAGAAGATTCCCACTGAGGGAATAGAGCACTTCACTGAAGAAGGTGTTAATATACCCATTCTGCAAATGGGAAAACTGAGGACACTGAATCTCTTGCCCAAGGAGCAGAGCTGGGGATCCAACCACTTCCACCAATCAGAGCTCTTAGGGTGTTATCCACGTGTTTCTGTTCTACAAACAAGTACTCAACCAGCCCTGTGGGGTCCACCCTGTGAATAGAGGCTGGGTCACTCCCTAAAAGCCACACGGTAAGTGGCCAGGCTGGGATGTGAATGCAAATTCCCTCAGCTTCCAGCAGCTGATCAAGACTCCCCAATCCAGCTGGGGGCTCTGTAGGACCTGCTTTCCCCTCAGGCTCTGGGCCACCCCTCACCCAGGACTCCCAGGAGCGCCTCATGGTTGGTTGACCTTTTGGAGGGCCAGGCTTTCACAGTTCTGAGTGTTTACACAGCCAGGCTGTGGCAGCTCAAGAAAGTAGGACACGGAGGAGGGAGGGGGCATGGCAAATGTGGGCTGCAAAGGCTTCCAGTACCTTCCTTCCACATCGCCTGGACAGGGGAGCCACCAAGGCATAGGATTCTTCAAATGACCTTGGCAACCACTAGGCACAACACCCTTGGACTGGGGGTAAAGGCCTAGATTGGCCTAGATTGCCCGCTGAGAGGAGACGATATAGCCAATCTTTCCTACAGCAGCCCCTCACTGCTTAGGTTTGGAGGACCCCAGGAGGCACGGAATGAGAGGACTCTCATAGCAAGAACCCCTCTGAGCTAAGAGTCACTTCAGTCCTCCAAGTTTCTGTCTCCTCGGCTACAAATGGGGTGCTTATCACAGCCCCCTCTCTAGACATCAGGGAGGCAGAAGGAACCCAGGGGGACCCAGCAGGCATGAGGCTGTGCCTGTTCTGGAGCACACAGTAAATAGTCAGATTCAAGCAGGACAAATCCTAAAATCTCCCAGAAAGCCAGCCAGATAACACCCAACAAAACCACACCCACGTGTCACCAGGAAAGCTAGGGTAGAAGGTGTGTCTTGGTACCAGGGACTGTGGGTCCCCAGAAGTCAAGAAGATGGCCCAGGCCTTCTCCTAACTCTACCATGCCCTAAGGGAGACTCCCAGGAGTGACTGCAGGCTCTGTAGGCTTCCCTAGCCTTCGGCAGGACTCAGGAGGTGGTCAGGACTCAGGGACTCTATGGATTCGTGAACAGAATTGAATACTCAAGGATGAGAAAGAGCATCACAGGGGGGAGGGCTGGCCCAGCATAGGGTTGGCTGTGAGGGATAGGACCCTAGCAGAGCTCACGGGTCTGTGGGCTGGAGGCTTGAAGCTAGAGGTAGGCGCCCAGTCCATCACACAGTCTGCCCTGGGTCTTGGCACAGTGCCCTCTTCGGCGCGCCTCCTAGCAGCTCCGAGGCACTCCAAGCCCAGGCGGCCTTTCACCGCACAGAAGAGCCTCTTGACTGAAAGGCTTCTGAGGCGCCTCACCGCTGTGTGTCCCTTAATTGGGAAATTGTTAACTTCTCCAAGAGGAATTTTAATTCAGCTCAACTGAAGACTGGCCAAAGCCAAGTGTACCAGCATCCCTAGCCCTTCCCACACACACACACACACACACACACACCCTCCTTAAACCTCGCTCTGCCTGGGGTAGCTTGAGGGCAGGCAGCGTGCTGCTGCTCAGGCCACTTGCACAGTGCCAGGTCCCGTTGATTCCTAGGCTTTCTGCACCCCGCCCCCACTTTCTGGTGCAGCTTGCCTATTCCATGCCTCAGACAGTTATGCCCTATCCTTCCTTGGGCCTCCATGTCTACCAGGCCTCTCACAGGAGTAGCCCACAGCCCTTTATGTCCTCTACCACATTCCCCTGGAGCTGAGCCCCTCCAAGTACATTTGTTGGCTATTTACCTAATGTGCCAGCCCTTCATCTGCATCAGACTAGCTCATCTTCACAAGGGAGATTCCATTATTGGCCCAATTCTCCGGTAACAAGACTGAGGTTTATCCAGCTAAAGTAAATTGCCTCAGTTTGCACCACGGGAAGTAGCAGAGCTGAGAAGAGAGAGCAGGTTCAACTTTTAACTGCCACCAATGACTTGTCTGCCTCATCCATGGCTATGAGTCTCGCCCTTGGGGACCACAGTCACTTCATCTCTGTGTGCCTAGGTATAGCCCATCCTAGGCTACGGTCATGTTTCATAAATGTTTGCAGAGTGAATAATAGAAAGATGAACAAAAACAGCTTGTGACTTACCTCATCCGTCGGATCTTAACCTTATCTACGACAAAAAGAGCCAGGAGGCAGGAGTGGGAGAAATGGCTCAGCAGTTGAGAGCGCTTGGTTCTACTGCAGCAAACTAGGGATGGGTTCCCAGAGCCCACATGACAGCTTACAACCATCTGTAACTTCAGTTCCAGGAGATCTGATGCCTTCCTCAGTCACCAAGCGTGCATATAATATACTTACACACATGCAAGCCAAACACTAACACACATAAATAAAATAAATAAAATAATCAGAAGAAGAGGAGGAGGAGGAGGAAGAGGAGGAGGAGGGGGAGGGGAAGAAGAAGATGACGACAAAGGGCTAGAGAGATGGCTCAGCGGTAAAGAGCGTCGACTGCTCTTCCAGAGGTCCTGAATTCAAATCCCAGCAACCACATGGTGGCTCACAACCATCTGTAATGAGCATCCGATGCCCTCTTCTGGTGTGCCAGCTACAGTGAATTTATATATAATAAGCTAATAAATCTTTTAAAAAGAACAACAGAGAAGCAAGATGATTTCTAATTCACAGGCAGGTAGACAGCACTTAGTGGTAAAGGCAGCTGCCTCAGGGCACCCAGCTTCAGGGTAGAGCCCTGAGGAGCTGTACCTGCCTACCTGGCTGTGCCTAGCTGCCCTTCACCTTGAGAGTAAAAGGCTGCTCTAGGAACAGCATGTAAGAAATCCTGCTCCAAGGCTGAAAGGGGCCCCAGAGCTGTCCCACCTGCAGTATGATTTCATCCTCTTCCTGGTACCTTGGGGGTCATCTCCACTTGCACATGACAAGACAAGGTGTCCATCACAACATGGCTGCCTGCTCCCTCTTGGGACTGTTCGCTGCTCCGTAAGTCAGGCTGTCAGTCCCTTGCTGCTATGGGTGGCCAAGCTTTGTGGTACACACTGGGACATAGGCAGAAAGATCTGGATTTTGGAGGCAGCCATGACTATGTTTCAAGACCCTGGCATGAGAGCTGGGGATAGAGGGCAGTAGTTGATCAATCTAGTGTGCACAAAGCATTGGTTTCCATTCCCAATGTGAAAACGCATACATACTGAAACTGTAACCCCAAATAAGGTCAAAATGTGACCTTGTCCTTATTTGGAAAGCAGGATGTTGTAATGCAATTAGCTAATTAGGATGAGGTCACACAAGAATAGGATGGTGGCCTTAATTCAATACAGCTGTTTGACAAAAAATAAAATGCATATATACACATACATACACACATACACACATACACACACACACACATATGTCAGTAAGTAAGATGTCTCAGTTGGTAAAGGTGTCTGCTACTAAGCCTGATGAACCAAATTTGATCTCTGGAGAGAAGAAGGAGGAAATCTACTTCAACAAGTTGGCCTTTGACCTCCACATGTGTTCTGTGGCACACAAAGTAAATAAATCCAATTTTTAAAAACGATTGATTCACATTCATTTTGCAAAATATGAAGATCCAATCCAAATCAGCTAAATATTTTTGTAGGACAACTTGGTAACATAGTATCCAGGGAGACACTATGTGAAGAGACACTGAGAAGCCAGGCCTCCCTCACAGCCTGCTGGCCTCCAGAGCCGTGAGACATTACTGCACGATGAGCCATGTAGGCATGGAGCTCTGCTGTGCAGCCCACTAATTCTCCCCACACCAGGGTTCGGGGGCTGACTCGACCGGCCATGGATTGTGCGGCTTTGACAGGTTACTGCTTTCTCTAACCCCAAGATTGCTCATGTCATTCCCAGAACACCGAGCACAGAAGGTTCTCCACAGTGCCTGGATGAATAGGCCAAGGACATTCCTCTTCGCTGTGCCTGCGACACAGATGTAGTGAGCAGGAGGTTGGGCTGTGCTCTGGAGACAGCAGCTGTGACACGGAATCCACAGACAGCCATAGAGATGCATCTCTCAGCTACCCTGTGCTGCTCCCTGACTCTAAGTGGGCAGAGGTTCAGGGAGGGAGGGTTATACCCATCAAACCCAAGATGCTGCTGAGGCCCCTTCAGGGATGGCCTCCCCACTGGGCTCTGACGTGGGAGAAGAGACATCCAGGGTACCGTGTGCATCCTCTGTCGCACAGAGCCTGGACCCCACTTCAGGGAGGCAGATTCAGCTCTCAGAGGAAAGACCCTCAGCAGAGCTGTTCCAGGTCCTGGGCAGAGTGATATCATCGGACTTGCAGCTGTGTAAGTAAAGGTCAGATGGACACCTGTACTCCCCTGGGAGCAATCATCAAGAGGTGACTGGGGTGGCTACGGAGATAGCTCTGTGGGCAAAGGGCTTGCAGCTCAAGCATGAAGACCTGAGTTCAACCTCAGAACCATTTTTTTTTTAATTCAAAACTAAAGTGGTGGCATGTGCTAACACAAGTTCTGAGGAGACGGACAACCCCTAGTGGCCTACCTATCCTACTCATCAAGCTCCAGGATAATAAGAAAACTAGCCTCAAAAACCGAGGTGGGTGTTCACACACACACACACACACACACACACACACACACACACACACACACACGAAGTGACTGGGCCTCCCTCATCATCTACATTCTTGGTGCTCCTTAGCAAATCCAGATCAGGAGGTCTGGATGCACCTCAGAGGACCCCTGTCTCTAATAACTTCCCTGGGTGACTGTGGTGGTCTGAATGAAATCTTCCCCATAATCTTAGGCATTTGAATGTTTGATCCCCAGTAGATGGAGCTGTTTGGGAAGGCTTAGAAGGTATAGCCTTGTTGGAAGTGGGGGAGAGTGTGTCACTGGAAGCAAACTTTGAGAGTTAAAAGACTCGTGTCATTTTGAGTTCAAGCTGTCTGCTTTCTGCTTAGGGTTCCAGAAATATGCTCTCAGCCCCTGCTCCTGCACCATGCCACTGCTCGGCCATTTACGGACTCTTCTCCCTCTGGAACCATAAGCCCATAAATCTTTCCTTCTGTAAGCTGCCTTGGTCATGGTGTTTTACCACAGCAAGAGGAAAGGGACTCGTCCAGTGTCCTAGTGACAAGCAGGGCTTGGGTGCCCCAAACCCCGGAGCTCCGTGGCTGGGGAAGAGCTTTGGCAAGTCTGTGTAGGATGGGGACAGCACACAGACAGGAGACTCTAGGAACAAGAGAACGAGGACAGCAGGTTGAGGATGATGATGGCGTTGATGAGCTGACATGATACAATACAGGTTAGGTCAGCTCACCATAAGCCAGCAGTCTGGGGAGGACCAGGGGAAAGTACCAACCAGCTAGTGGGAGGGGCCAAGAGGTAGTGGGGTCAGAGAAGGCATCTTAGAGAGGTGAGACTTAGCTAGTTGTGAGAAAATCATTCCAGAAGGTGAGGGAAGTGAGACTGAGCCCAGGTGAACAAGTCATCTATCGCAAAGAAGAGGCGCTTAGCCAGATCATGACAGAATCAACAGGACAGGGACTTCAGCCTTCAGCCTCAGGCAAACAAGGAACTACTGCAGGTTCCTGAGGGAGGGTGACCTGAAGAAAGGGGGGGAGACGGTGTTCAGAGGGACCTGAGCTGCAGTCTCTCCAGATGTAGTCTGTGTGTCTGTCTTGTCTTGTCTTCTCTTCTCTTCTCTTCTCTTTCTCATTCTCTTCTCCTCTTCTCTCTCTCTCTCTCTCTCTCTCTCTCTCTCTCTCTCTCTCATAGAATTGAGGGTAATAGAATTGAGCCCAGTACCAGCAGTCAGCCCACCTCCCTGCCCTGACAAATATCATAGAAAGTGCCAAGCACTGGGTGCTGGAGAAGAACGGCTGGGAGAGAGAACTGGCAGAAATTTCTCGGGACTGAAATCCCTCATCTGCAGAGCTGCAGTAAAAGGCCAGGCTGTCGCTAGGGAGCCCGAATGGCTGGATCCGTGTTGGGCAGTGAGCCCCAGACTCCACTGTCTACACTCTAGCCTAGGCTCTGAGGGCTTCCCAGACACCTGGCTCTTGACAATAGTCATGTGTCTACACGTGTGGCCGCAGCTGCAGTTCGCAGGTCCACCCCTGCCTGTCCTAGCTTTAAAACGCCTCCCATTTCTCCTCCAAGTCTTCCCATTCCCTGAGTAAGCCGTGCCCACCACACACATCCCCAGAGCCTGCTCTTCCATAGCCTCCAGACATCCTGCAGATGCCCCTTCAAAAGCCCCCAGGTTAACCCTGCTATCAGTGGTCCAAAATGAGGCCGGGTCTTTAGACTTGCCTTCCAGCCTCTCTGGCCCACCCACCTTGTTTCTAGCAGAGATCTGGAGCCTGGGAGCTGAGTCAACCCTGGGGTGACCTCTGGGTGTACTTTGTCCAGGACCTCAAGCCTCTGCTCTCCCTCCTGGTCTTTGCTCTGAGGAGACTCTGCCATGAGCCTCGCCCCAGCCACCCAGCATCCCTCTTTCTGGCCTTCCTTGCCTCCATAACGCATATCACTCCCTGGCCTGACCGATGAACTGCTCTAAATGTCCCTGTCTGTCCTGTTTGAAGGTCAGTTCTACGAGGATCGGGGTTTGTCTGACCTGTCTCTGATAAGGAACACGTGGTTCTCCAGACCATGAGATGCTGGGCACAAAGAGCCGCACCCAGTATACAGTGGGCGTACAGTGGGTGTTCAGCCAGACAGGAGAATGAGAGAGGAGTGAGCCCCTGAGCCAATGGTGACACCAGAGAACACACACAGAGCACATAGTACACACCATATAAGGATAAATGTGTGACTCAGGAGACAGTCCACCCTGAGAATCCCCACAGACACATACCCATGTGCCATCCCAGGCTCCATGGGAACAGTGTAAGGAAGAGAACTGGACAGGGCTCCCCAGCTACACAGGGGCCCCACGGAAACACCACAGAAGCCCACTCCACCCCATGCCAAGGGTAAAAGCAGTAATACCTGGGACCTAGCCTGGCCTGTACTTCCTCCAGCCCGCTACCCTATTCCTTCCCCAACACAGGAGCACTTCAAGAAGTACCAGCCGAGGAGGCAGGGGAGAGAAAGGAAAACTTTCTTTTTCAGGATTTCTGGGGGCACTATGCCAGGTACCTGCCCCTCAGCACAGCTGGCTCCAGCCCCCTTCCCAGCTCCCCGAGCCAAAACGCCATCCAAGTGCCCAACCTCCACAGTACAGCCTAGGCTGCCCTCCCTAGCTCAGCCCTTTCCTGCCAGCATCGCCCTCCCCGTGTGATGCTTTGTTCACCCAGGCTCTATTATAGTAACAAAACACTGGAAACCATCAAAATACACAACAGAGAACTAGTTAAATGGGACAGGGCAACACAGGCTGGAACATTATGCTGCCATTAAAAATCACATTATAGAAGAGTATTTAATGATGGGAAAATGATCTTGGTGTAGTATTAAGTGCAAAACGCAGGTTAGAAAACAGTAAGTGCAGCTTGATCCCAATTATGTCATAAATACATATTTTGTAAAAGACTGACGGGCTAAACACCCAGGCACTTGCATTTTTCTATTGAGAACACACATTATATTTTATAACCAAAAAAAAAAAAAAAATAGATGGCTTTTAAAGGGCCCTACAGGCTTCCAGCCTTGGCCTGGAGTCATCTCCTTCAGCCAGCCTTGCCAGACCCCAGCTCTGCCAGGCTCCCCCTGCCCTGCACTTCCTGGAGTGATCCCATCTTGTACCTGTCAGTGCTGCCGCCCGCAGGACAGAGGCGGAACTGCAGCAACCTCCTGACCAGGATGAGGCAGAACTCAGCACACTGTGCCACACCGGTGATCCAGGATTCTTGCCCAACACCCGGTAACTACCACAGGTAACCAGTGCACCCAGGAACAACCAGTTATCAAGACTGTTTCTGGTGGAACAAGTGGACTTTAGAGTGACACCCCACGTCAGGAAAAGAAAAACGGCGTGTGCTGCTTGCCACACCTAACAACTTTCTCTCCCAGCCACACAACTGTCCCCAAGGCCCAGGAAGAGATCTTCTGAGCTCACACTCCCACTGAGCCTAGGACAGAGGACAGCATGGTCTAGCCTGCACCACTGCTCCTACTTAACAAGGTACCATTGTAGTCTTACCACTGGCTTAGACAACGGGGGTAAGGTGACTTACTGTCACAGTCAAGCCACAGTCAAGCCGAGTAGCACCCTAGGTCCCTTTCCTGTCTCGCCTGCTCTTCTCCCATCTCATCTGTTAGAGCATAGCTCCCACACCTCCCCTCACTTGGGACACAGAGTAGGAGAACCGGTCCCCGCTCACACTGTGGTTGCCCTGTTCCTTGAGGTACAGACCAAGAGGCAAGCTGCTATGTTCACAGAAAGCCAAGGTCATCTAGTTGACAGCGATCATCACAAATACATACATCTTGTACCTGAGCCTTGTCCTGCCCTGAAGGTGTCTGGACCCAAATGTCAACAACAGAGCCCCATTAACTCCACACGTCAGAGCCGAGGCTGCCTCTTGACAGTGTCTTGGACATTGACTACCTCCATCCACACGTTCCCACTCCCTCCTGACCTGGAGTCAAGCACACATTTGGTCAACAGTGTGACAGGACTAAGGGCAGAGTGCTTCTGCTTGCCCTTAGAGACCCCCCCCCCACGCCGAATGGGAACCTATTAGCCAGCATTGTCTGTGAAACCATGTGGCTGGGACAAGTGCCCCAGGCTTCCAAGCTGGCTGCAGACCGGGACGGCCACAACAAGGGCTACTGGGGTTGGACTGCAGAGGAGAGGGACAGATGGAAGCATGAAGAAAGAGGGCCCCTAGACAGCCCTCCCTGGAAGCCCCACTAACCCACAAATGGCCTCTTACCTGTGACTGGGTAGTGCTGGGTGCAGCTGGGCTGGAATCAGCCTAGGCCTGGTTCAATTTGTCCTTTTGCCCATAGGTACCAGAATCTCAGGACCTATGGATACAGGAGGCTGTGGGAAGAAGGAGGAGGAGGAGGTGGCTGTCAGAAAGGATGAGCAGGATGCTATGAAGGGTAAACATGCAAATGGATCTGAGAGCACCCAGATGGGTGATTAACACTGTACACACACACACACACACACACACACACACACACACTTTCTACTCAATGGCACACGTGCACTTGCACATTCATGCCACCAGCTGGATCAGGGACGCTCTGGGAACTTGGATATTTGGCATCAGGGTGATGGGTCTGGCTGCTTGTCCTCACAACTGGCCCTGTGATCTTGGACCAGTCAACTCTCTAAGCCTCACTTCCCTCATTCATGAAACGAGGATTTCTTCCTTCTGCCAAGACAGCAGAGGAATAACAGAGGACACTAGGTGTCCATCAATGCCACTATTTGCCTCTTCCTCCTCAGCCACCAGATGCTAAGGCAGGTTCCAGGCTAACCCCAGAGTATGCAATCGACAGAGCCCAGGAAGCATCTCCCAGGCTGAACCCCTACCTGTCCCCAAAGATCCCTGCAGCTCCTACTTATCCTCTTCAAGCATCCTCCAAAGGTTCCCCAGACAGAAGCAGGAAAGATGTAGTCTCTCAAGTGTCACTACCAGAAGACCAGAATCAAGGCAGGTACTGCCAGCTCTCCTGCTTTGTGATCCTGTGGCCCTGAACAAAGTTCTCTCTCTCTCTCTCTCTCTCTCTCTCTCTCTCTCTCTCTCTCTCTCTCTCTCTCTCTCTCCCTCTCCCTCTCCCTCCCTCCCTCCCTCCCTCCCTCCCTCCCTCAGTTTCTTTACCCTCTCAAAGTCCTGAATCCCTTTCTGGGTTATTACTGAGAGGTTCCAGATCTGCATCTCTCAGAGTGGAGATACATGTCTCTGGATTGCATGGGGGGATTTAAGCGGGACTCAAACATTTTGACTTTCATTGGCTTGCGTTTATTTTTCTGTGTGTTAGAGGAAAAACATGACAGGCACATCATAGGCGTGATTTCACGGGTGTGTGACTCAGGGAGCACCGTGGTAATCCTCCTTCAAATAGTAGTCCACAAAAGGCAGCGATCACAGAGGAAAGTACAGGAGGGGAAGTACCTAGAAAACCCAGCTCCCTCCCAGCAGCCTCCACCTGCGTTTCCCGAGGAGCCGTCCCCTGAGTTCTCTGGTGTTTCCATGTGGGACCATGCAGCACAGGCCTGATCCCCAGAGCCTCTGAGAGACCTTTAAGATCTGATGGATGGAAGGATGGGGCCCCAAGACGATGCAATGAGGGCAGAAAATGCCAAAGGCTCGGAGCCCCTCCCAGAATTTGTGTTCTAGCAAGCCAAGGATGTGAGTGCAACTTTCAGCCTTGCAGCAAGTGGGACGGTGAGGTCTAGGAGGTTCTTCCTGCCTCCCAGGCTGCAGCTTCTCCTTCTAGATGGAGGCAGAGAATTAGGTGCCAAGCAAGACCTTGGCTCTATCCCAGGACTGTCGCAAAAGGGCCAGGCAAGAAATAACCCACTAGTCACATAGACCTCCAGCCTTAAACTGTGTCCCAATTCAGATGGCCCTAAAGATGTCTCTCAATGACTGAAGATCCTGGAGATCAAGACAGGAAGGAAGGACACTGTGGTGCCCGCTTAGCCCAGGTGAGTAGCCAGAGCCTGAACAATTCATAAGCCTGGGTCTTCTCCCAAGCCAGGTCCAGCCAGGCAGGAGTGCCCTCAATGCCTGCCCAAGCTGGCTCCCAGTAGACTGGCATGAGCCAGCCGGGGCCAGGCCAACAAGGACAACCATGTCCCTGGCAGGCCTCCAGACCACCTGGCTGGCGGCCCTGAGCCCATCTCCACCTGAGCTGGCAGGCCAAGCCATCCCCATGAGTGCATCTCAAGCCCCCGCTGCCATGCTCCCAGATAATGACTGGGTCTCCAGCTCCCTTCCCCCTACCCTTTTAGAAGCTCCTGCTCTCCTCAGAGGCATCACAAGAAGTTGCTATGGAAATAGGACCACAGGCAGAGCATGACAATGACTTGGGGCAGGGAGGAGCCGCAGTAGGAGCCAGTGCTCTCCTGGACACGGGGCCTGCCCATGTGCTGAGTCCCAGGAAAGGATGCGAGAGCTCTGGTAAGCAGGACCGAGGGACCAGAGCAGAGGCAGGGCTTCCTTCCAACCTGCCCTGCTGGATCGCTGCCCCTCAGCAGAGCGCACAGAGCCCTGGAAACCCAGCGCCTGCTCTGCAGCAACTGCAGGATGCTGCCAAAGTAGGTGCTGCCCTGGAGGAAGGGGAGAGAAATCTACTAACAAACTGCATGTCCTAGAAGTCATTTTCCTATTCACAGAAGTGGAGCCTGAGAAGTTTCCCATCACACAGACTGGAGACAGAGCTGCAAGGACTGGCAGTCCACAGCCAACCCAGAACCCTGTCTGCTCTACCCCCAACCCGATCCCTCTGACAACATTCTGTCTTCCATCCACTCAGCTTCCCACTCATTACACAGTTCCTGTTAAGGAGCCACTAGGTGCCTGGGGACTGAGATAGACACTCAGGGCAGAGGAGATCCATGGACAGAGATGACCCATCATGATCAGAGGGAAGATACCCAGACAGAAACACAGCACTTGTGAGTCAGAGATGGCGGCCTTGAGTTTTAGGGTATGCACTGGGGCCACGATTCAGAGACCTCCCAGTTCCCCTGACTCACCTCCAAAGCTCTCACTCTGTCCTCTACGGCCCACCGAGGCCTCATTTCCAGAAGGCTGTGGGGAGCATTTTCCACCAGCATCTTGCTGTAGTTTGGAGCTTGCGAGTTTCCCATAGGCTCGTGTATTAAAGGCATAGGCTCCAGGAAAGCACTATAGAAGGAGACTGAACTCTGGCAGGCCTAGAGCCTAGTGGGGGGTCCTTAGGTCAATCAGGGTGTGTTTTCATTGAAGAGTGAGGCCCACTCTCTTCAGTACTAAGGGCTTTGCTGTACATTTTTTCTTCCATGCTGTGCTACCTTATTATAGGCCCGTGTAATGGAGTCACGGAGCAGGATCTGCAAAACTGTGAGCTAAACTCAGCCTGTGGGTCATGACTCCTTCATGGTCAAATGACCTTTTCACAGGGGTCACATATTAGATATCCTGCATGTCAGATATTTACATCATGATTTATAACAGTAGCAAAATAAGAGTTATGAAGTAGCAATGAAATAATGTTATGGTTGCGGGTCAGCACAACATGAGGAACTGTATTAAAGGGTCACAGCATTAGGAAGGCTGAGAATCACTGCTCTATAAGATGGCTGCTTCAGGTATTTTGTTATAGTCATGGTAAGCTAGGCTTTGCAAAGTGCCCCCTTTCATACCCTGAGTACAGTGACCATCTAGAGGTGGATGGGGAGAATTTGCATTCGGCTGAGAAAGAAGTGGGGACTTGAGTTCTGTCTGTAAACAGCCAGTTAGACACTGTTCTCTCCAGACCTCAGGCCCAATACAACACCGCCCGGCAAGTTCAAGGTGCCCAGGTGGTTGAAGAATGGGATGGTCTCTGTAGGAACTTGATCTTGTCAGGAGTGACAGGAGCTAGGCACATGCTCTGAGCTCCTTGTGTATAACAAGATACTCTCCCCATGATTCCTAGCTAGCCAGCCTGTCAGCTCCATGGTAACGTGCATGGGCTCTGTCTAACAGTAGCAAGCGTCACCTCCCTGGGCCTGTGTTACAGGGTGGAAAGCAAGGCCTGAGAAGTAGCAACTGGTCCAGAAAAAGCCCTCAGACAGCAAGAGCGGGAGAGAGCATCAGGGAGAGAAGGGTGGAACCTAATCCAAGACTTTGGAAAAGAGGAAAGAGGTCCCGAGGGCTTCCTGGTGGAGGCAGGACTAGGGCTGGCTCAGAGCCTGCCCTCGGAAAGAACACTTTTTCAGAAAACAGGGACAAAGCCTGTTTGTCAGTCCACATGACTTAAAGCTAGACTGGCAGACAGAAGGAGAGGGGAGCACATTCCCTGACAGCTGCCACCCTGTCCCCACCCAACCAAGGTGGTCCTAGTCACTGCTGCCTAATGAGAAAATAGCTGTTGCAGATCCCAGGAGAGACAGAAGAGGGGCAGGGCAGAGCATCCAAGAAATAGAGGTGCAAAGACAGACAGAGCCGCAGTTATCTCAGACCTAGGTAGACATAGGGAAGGACAGAGCTGAAGGGTGGACAGATGGGGCCACTGCACCCCACTCCCGCCAGAGATGGTTCTGCAGCTGCTGAGAGGAGCAGACAGCTGGAAGGGAGCCTGCAAACACAGCTTTGAGAAGATTTTCAGCAATAAAACTCAAATTTGAAATGAGACTTTGTGCAGTGTGGGGGGGAGAGCCTTCCTATGGCAAACATTAAATCCAGACGCTGTAAAGTGGAAATTTGACAAATCCAACTACACGAACACGTAAAACATCTGTACAGCAGAAGACACCATAAACAATGTTAAAACGCAAAGAAGGCGCTGCAAGAAAATACCACTAATATGCAAAGAGCCCCTACAAATCAATAAGAAAAGAAGACAAAGGAGAAAAATTGGGAGTGAATTAGAAATCCGCAGAGGAAGAACTAAATTGGCCAATAAATGTATGAAAAGATGTTCTGTCTCACTAGCAATCAGGCAAATGCAAATGAAAACGACACGATACCATTTTTTGCCCATCAGATTGGGAAAAATTAAAATGATTTATAACAAGCAATGCTGGCAAGGATGATGGGGAATGAAGACTCACAGACCATTGAAGGGAGAGAAGTTGGCTCAAGCACTGCAAGGGTAATTTGGCAGTATTGATTAACATTTTAAACCCACACACCCTACAACCTAGTAATCCCATTTCTATCATCTACAGAGGGTGGGGGGGGGAATGAAAACCAGTGCATGTACACACATAAAATACTCAAGGATGCTCACAGCAGTGTTGCCAGTAAGAGTGGGAAAGAAATTTGAAATGGCCTAAGTGTTTATCAATAAGGAAACATTCGAGTAAAACCCAGCACATCTACACTACGGAACATCCTGCAACCACTCGACAGCATGGGGCACAGCTGCAGGACAACGGGAGGGAATCAAGTTGCTCCTTCAGAACAACTGTGTTTACAAACAACAGTCTATCTATCCACGGGATGGAGACCCGGGATGCCAGGCCTCCAGGTGATCACCTCTGAGGGGTGGGGCAAGGTGAGACAAGGGGGCTTCTGTGGCTTCTGCATTCCACAAATGTAGAGTTGGATTTTCTTTTGTAATCAGAAAAACAAAATCAATAGGGAGCTAATGGATTTTTTTTTAAATCTTGCCCAGACCCTAATATAAAATGCAGATCTAAGCAGCACTTCTCTGGCTGAGAGGCAGGAGTCCACACTCCCACCGGGCCCCAGGCGCCGACCCGCCCCCCCCCAGGCCCCTACTGGAACTCTGGGACCTATTTGAGACCTTGGCTGGAGAGAACATGGGGCCAAAATGACAAGGGCAGAAGGTCACCCCAAGTGCACAGGCTGGCTGGTAGCCTATGAGTGCTGGGTAAGGGGGTAGGGGAATTCTATGGTTGAAAAAGAAAAGTCACCACCCTGGGGAACTCTGGGCTGTGAGGCTCAGAGTGAGGGGGAACACAGAGAACCCGGGGAGGAGGGAGGTGGCTATTTTCTCTTTACCCTGCCGAGGAGGTTGCAGGGCTGTGCGTGTGGGCAGAGACGAGTGTACACACGTGAGAGGTGTGCAAGGGGGGCGAGCATCGAGGGAATGTGCACTCCCAGTAGCATGTCTGTCTGTGTAGTCTGTGGGAGTGTGGGCCTGTTGTTACTCCATGGGTGACAGCAAAAATGGTGTGTGTGTCTCAAGGGAAAGAAACCCACAAGGCCTTGTGTGTGTCTCTAAGTGTTCCCATCAGTGAGGAGACTCTGTGTGCACATACTTTCTCCCCCTGCGCCCACCAACCCTATGTGTATAACAGTTCTTATCCCCAAGGCTTCTACGGGTGTGAGAACACGTATGTTAGGATGTTTGAGCACAAGCAGGTCTGCTGAGGCCAGGAGCAGGTGGTGAACCCCAACATACACATTGTAGATCTCCCCAAGAGACCATACCTCTCTCACTGTGAATCCATCAACAAAAGCAGAGGAAACCACCTTGAAGACCAAGGCCTCTGCAACTCTAGAAGGTTCCTCTCCCTTAAACGCTTATTTACAGAACTAATATCCCACTGACCCCCAACATACCCACCCTCAGGGAGACAACTGAGTTCATGTGAGGCAGATTTGTCCTCAGGGTGAATGACACTTACCACCCTAGTCCATCCCACAACTTCAGGAGGATTTCTCTAAAGACTTGAAATATTCTCTCTCTCTCTCTCTCTCTCTCTCTCTCTCTCTCTCTTTCTGTGTGTGTATGTGTATGTGTGTGTGTGTGTGTGTGTGTGCGTGTATCTGTGTATATGCACATGAGTACAAGTGCCGATGGAGACCAGAAGAGGGTATCAGATCCACCCTAAAGTTCTAGGTGTTTGTGAGCTGCCCAACATGGGAGCTGGGAACTGAACTAGAATAGTCTGTAAGAGCAGTGCACACTTCTGAGTCCTGAACCATCTCTCCAGCCCCTTCTGAGGGTCTTCTATCTCATCTGCAGGGGCCAAGGGCCTCATTCCACAATAAGGATCCAACCACCTGAAGGGTCTGCTCTACACTCTCTAGATGGAAGATGGCTTTCACTCATTAGGCCCCATCGGGTCACTTGGAACCCATTCCCAGCTGACCCTCAGCCACAAACCAGGTCCCAGGGCTTCCCAGCTCGACCTCACTCAGTGAGGGAGTCCTGTCCTCGACAGAACCAGGCTTCTCAGACCTGCACCTGCTGTGCCCTCTGCCAGGAACACCCTCCCTCCCTGATCAGTTCCCTATGCCGTTCAAGAAGCTTCTATGGACTCAGGGAGCCACACCCTGGTCCCTGCCGTTGCCGAGTCCCACCCTCTCTCCTCTTGCTATGGCTGATGACAATTCTGACTTCCCCCAGAGCAGGGGTAGATCTGGTTCTCTGCATCCCAGGGCCCAGCCCAGACCTGATCCAGAGAAGACACCAGGAACAGATGATTGTGAGATAAATTAATGGATTATCAGAGCACTGGTCCCGACCTAGGCACACGGTGAGCCTTCGTAAGGTGACAGGGTGGAACAGAAATGACATGGCCTGAGCAACGGATGCCCACCTTCCTGTCCTGCGTCAGCACGATGGGCAGCAGGTGGGCACTAACCGAAACAGGTACGGACACCAGGAGCCTGAGATACAGAGCTGGATATAAACATACGCTGTGACAGGGGGATTCTGCACACACACATCAGGGCCCTTCAGATATAGGGTGTCTGTACCCCCAAAGTGATTGAGAACTGACAGGCAGGAGCTGAGTAAGGCCGGTCCCACTATAGAGGAGGCTGAAGCCTGCAGTGTCCCCTACATGTCAGGCACCAGTTACAGACAAGGTGGTGTGGGAGCCATGGGGAGAGCATGCAGCACCGGAACGGAAAGGAGCTGTCCAAGATGGGGTGCCCGTGTGCTTCACACTTCAAGGAAGGGACAGCACTGGCTGCATGGGGCAGAGATCAGGAGGGACTGGAAACTTCAAATCTCACTTGAATTCTCTGGTGGTTCTTGGGAATCCTGAGAGAGTGTGTGGGTGTGGCCACCGCCACAGCCGGTTGCTGGCCTTATCTTTACTGTCCACTTAGCAGCGGTGTGCATTTCTCGTTGCTTAGCTTCCTGTTGCCCTAACTGGGGTAAGAGAATGGCTGCCCTAGAGTGTTAAATGGCCTTGCTGAGACTCAGGTCCCCCCCCCCAAAGACTGCAGTCACCATCTCCCATATTAAAAGGGCAAAAGGAATAAGAGGTGTCATTGTGAGGGGCCGGGTAATTGGAGCAAAGGACCAGTCAGGGACGCTGAGCAAGCAGATCAAGGCCACATGGCTTGTTGTCCCTTCCTCAGTGTCCTCTGATTCCTTCCTCCAGGGGCTTTCCTCAGCTTGGCCTTGGTCACACTGGGATCAGGTGACAGATATGGACCAGGGTCCCCCTGCTCTGGCTGGTTCACTTCTGATACAAATCTGCCGTGCTCCTCAGTGCTTCTGTGTAAGTCTCAGGGCCTCCTGATCCCTCCCAGAAGCAGGAAGCTGGTCTGAGTTGCAGCAAACTGACTCAAACCTAGGTCTGAAAAAGCCCCCATTCCAGTCACCCTGGGCCTTGGTTTCCTCCCCTCTAAAACTAGGACCTCCTCTTCATCCTGTTGTGGAGATTGATAAGGGCCTAGCGGTACAGTTTGCTTCAAACAGAGCAAGGGAACTTTCTGTCTTTCATCTGTGGGCTTTAGTCTCCCCGTATGGAAGCATAAGGGTTGTCATGAACGATGCTCCAGGGAGCCTGCCTGGTGTCAAACCCAAACTCTGACGATGCAGATGAGCACGGTCCGTCCGAGCACAGTCCGTCCAGCAAAGGCAGTGTAGCCATGTAGAAGAGTCACAGCAAAGCTCCAAGATGGAAATGCCTGAGCCTCTATAACACCACAGACCCCACCATGCCCTATTATGTCACCTGCTAGAACCTCTCATAACCTGCCTGGTCCCCCTAAGTGCCCAAGATCACAAGCAGATTAAAAAAGGAAACCCCAGTAAGAAAGAAACAGTGATCAGAGACAACCAAGTTGACACAAAGGGTCCAGGATAGCCAGATGAGGACCCCAGCCCCTTAGGAGCCACTGTAGCTCCAGATATGCCTGACCCTACCTGCACACAAATGTGCAGATCTGTGAAACATTCATAAGGATTTGGGGGCAGAGCTGAGCTCCAAGCTCCTGTCCTCTCTCTACTATGGCCATGAACTATCCACAACTCAGTCCCTAGAAACCAGCCCTCGCTAGTGATGGCCAGTGGTTGACCCCATTGCAAACAACTTTGCCACTGGTGAGTACCGTCTGGCCAGGCAGGACTCCCTGGCAGATTAAAGCCAATGCCAGCCCCAGACTCATTCATATTCCAGTCTGGCTGCTCGCTTCAATATGGCTGAGAGATGCAAGGGCAGAGGCAGCCCTCCGAGAACGCCCAGCGACGATTCCTCTCCAATTCCAATTTACTCTCTATCATTAATGCTTTTGAAAAGCCCCACATACTATGCAAACAGAGAAGGAACATTGTCTGGAGAAGGGGGCGGCGGGAGGAGAGGGCTGGAGACTAGAGGAGAGAGTGGCTCAACAGAGGTAGTGTGGGTAATAGGCTGGGAGCCCTGAAACCTGGAGCTGAAGCCCAGCGGGGCCTATGTCTGTCAAAGTCACTGGTCCCTGATCCTCCATCTCTGCTATCTCAAGGGACTGGTCCAGGTCAGCTTAAAGTCAGAGGTAAGTAGGCTTCACAACTGTAAAGGGCTGTGCCTTGTAGAACGCAGGGAAACGAACTATGACCTGGATGCTCCACCAAACCAGGGGACCCCATGCCAGGGTCCAGGTTAAAATCTTAGGCCCATCTGACCACTTATAGACAGTAGATGATCAGTAGTATGTGAGCCCCCTATCTTACATACACAGCTTTCAACTAACCCCAGACTTACCTTAGTAGACCCCAGCTAGCATCCCTACTCCACCAGCCCCACTGCAAACCCAGAGGGATCCTGTCAGGACCTATCTCCTTCTCAGAACCTTTCTATGTCTCTCCAATTCCCCATGGGCTTCTGTAAAGCCTTCTCCAGACACTCAGACCCACCCAGATCTAGCCACACTTAAATCCTCTGAGGTCACCCTTCCCCTTGCAATGGCACTTCTGGTGTAAACGTTCCTTCTCCTTGGCTCCAGCTCACCTGTCAGATGCTAACCCAAGGGTTTCTCATCTATGTAACTCTCTCTGACTCCCCTGGCACATCCTGCCCTGAACTCAGTAACACAAAAATTATGTTCATGTAGTGCTTCCTGTATAACCAGTGGGTTCTCAGTATGGGAGCACTGTCCAGCTCATCCTGAACATTCCCATGGTGAGGCAAAGTACCTGACTCATAGTAGGGCTATTGCTCCAAGTAGTCAGATTTAACTGAGCACATACTATGTGTCACATTCCACTGGGATGCAGCAGCTAATGACCAAGGTATAAGTGCTCTCTGGTTGTCTCCAGTGTATGTGTAAATAGCCAATGTCTATTGGAGGCTAAAGGACACACAGCCACTTCGTAATGGGGAAATTAAGGCCCAGAGAGGTATAATGCTCATCCATAGATCTTCCTGCTTCAAGCCCACTCCTCTGCTATTCTTCCCCAGGACTGTAGCAGCAGTGAGGAAGCAACTCAGAATGAAGCATTAGAGGCAAAAAGGGAAGGAAATGTGGAGGCTCTTCCACCCTTTCTCCATAACGTAAAGAAAATTACATTCTGCCAACTATCGCAGCTTAAAAGCAATTAGAGTTTTTGGAGGGGACTCTGGGCACGAGCAGAAGCGAAAGCGAGCGCCCGTCCCGCCCAGCACGAATGGTTCCAGCATTCCTTCAAATCAAGTAAGGGGTAATGGGAGGTGTTAAAGACAACAGTTTTGAGCAGCAGAGATAGTGACGATAAAATATTTATAGCCTCAGAGGGAAGGTCCTGAAGGGGCCAAGGACCCTGCTTCCCTCTCACACCCTACATTGAGGGAGGCAAAGGGTCTGATGGGGTGAAGAGAAGAACCACCCTTCTGCCTGCTTCTAAGGGAGAGCCGCCCCAGAGGCTCCCGCTCTTATCCATTTCCCACTACCATGTCCACAGCCAAAGACGCCATCTCTGAAAACCCCAGCCAGCCCTTCCAATCCTGAGGAAACCCAGCAACTCCAGATGCTGCTTAACTGTGATTAACTGTTCAACCTTCATTGGTGAGTGACCCTCAGGTATGGCTCTCCAGGCCTTGGGATGGCCTACATATGTGTCTAGATCTCCCTGGGCCTCTACATTGGCCAACCCTGCCTCTCCTGCACCCGGAACCTTCTTCACAGGACCGCTGACATTCTCTCTTTCCAAACCCAGTGCCTCCTCCTGAGATCTTGCCTCTCGGCCTAGCTCCACACTGAGCCCCTGCCCAGGAGAGCCACAGCCTCCCAGAGGAGCAGGTATACCTTCATTCCTCTCCTGTGTGATCTGAAAGGCCCTCCGTCTCGCTGAGCCACCTTTCAACTATTAACTAGGGATAGCAACAAACCACAGCCCATGGGCCTGTTAGGATCGAGTGAGGTAATCCGCAGTTGTGGGCTCTATGACTAAGATTCTGCTTTCAGCCATGCTTGACTCCCAGGCGTGAATCTCCAGGCCTCAGGATGAGCTATATGATCTCAGGCCACCATGGACAGTCACCCAACAAGTGTTCATAAGGAAGCCCTGTGACAATTGTTAGCAAATAGGTGTAGAAAGCTGTGGAAGGCTTTGTGCACACAGAGACCTAGTGAGGGAGTGTGGGGCCCGTGATACAACGGCTCAAGAAAGACATCCTTGGGACCATGGACACCCCACATTCCGAGCCCTGGGAAGCCTCTAGCACAAGAAAAGCAAGAGAAGAGATGATCTGTTCAGCTTTTAGCTTAACTCCCGTCCTCGGGGCCCATGGGATCCAGTCAGGAACCAACACCAAGAGAGCATCAATTGATAAAGCAGAGAGCAGAAGCCAGGCCTCACGATCCAACAGACAGCCCTCGGCTCAATCCCCACTCCTCACTGACCAGGTAGGGGGGCTCTCCGTGCCATAGCGTGAGAGGGCAGGATCCTCTCAGCGCCCACATGGGGTCCTGAAGAGAGAGTGTAGACAGTGCAGGGATATGCATGGACTGCAGGCATGGGTGCTCTCTGACAGCCCCTACACACTGGGACAGCAGAAGAAGGCCTGCTGTGGCAGGGGACAGGCCTGAAGGACCAGTCAGCAGACAGTCACAGCCTAGCCCTCCCACGTCACTCAGAGCAGAAGAGGCCCATCCCCCTCAGTTCTCCACCCAGTATAACTGCTGACTGGCACCAGTTACCATCCTTTCCTTCCCTGACTGTCACGGTCGCCCAGGCTTGATGAAGAGTCTGCAGGGAGCCAGACGAGGGATGAAAAAAAGTGTTTTGCTGTCTCTGTCCTTTGCTCCCCCAGTCACCTCTCTCCCAGGGGCTTTCCACCCCTACCCCAATTCTGCAAACAACCCTGATATCAATCAGAGTGCTCTTTGGAGTCAGGGGAAGAAATGATTCCAGACGCAAGATATCCCACTGAGGACTCTTCCTTCGCCTGCACATGCATTCCCCTGCTGTTAAGAAACTACACTGTCATATACAGAAAGGTATTCACTCTCTGTCTGTCTGTCTGTCTGTCTGTCTGTCTTTCTGTCTGTGTCTCTGTCTCTCTCTGTCTCTCTGTGTCTCTCTCTCTCTCTCTCTCTCACACACACACACACACACACACACACACACACCCTGCCTTCTCCTGCTTGTCCAGATTAAAGTCCTAAACCCTCTATGAGTCCAGCCTCCACTTCCTTCACCCCTGTTGCCCCCTCGAAGCAGCTAGTGTGGACAGATACGCTTCTGGTGCCAACAGAGGCTCTCTAGAACCTGCATGGCCAGAGCCTGATAACATTCTCCTAAATTAAACAATAAACAAGAAGTTGTTTGAGATTCTTTTCCTGACACTGCGGTTCCTTATTAATCTCACTGCAAACAAGGGGAAAGGAGGCAATTAATTCAAAAGAGGTCACTTCCCGTCTCCCATGGAGCCAACCTCTAATCTGTGCCCAAAGACCCACCCAGAGGTGGTCCTATTCCAGCCACCTGCCTGGCTCCAGGACTCCTCAGCCTCTTTACCCCTTCCTGTGTGTACCAGGCCTGGCTGTCACCCAGGGTCATCCCCTAAATCCCCTTTCTGTTCTCTGTTATGTAACCTTGGTGGGGACAGATGACTTCTGGAGCCTTGGCTTACTCATTTGTCAACATCTTCATCCCGCAAGGATAAAATGGAGAGAGCAGACATGACCCTTTGAGATTAGACAGAAACATTTTCTCTTGTTTTAAGAGACAAATGTTGAACTGTTTAGGGATGAAATGTCACGATGTCTATGATATACTTCAAAATAATTTAGGGGAAAAGAAAGATTGTTAAATCCCGTCAAGGGTGTCTGGGAGTTTCCTGCACTGCTCTCTTTGCCTTTCTAAGTGTCTGAAAATGTTCTTAACAGAAAGTTAAAAAGCACTGATCACATGACCAAGCCCACAAACAATGCCTTGAGCTCCCTGGCAGACCTGAAAGGCAACTGGGTCTTCTATGTAGGTTAAACATCCCCCCACCCCCCGCCATCTCCTCACTTTGGTTCCCTAGAAATTGCTTTCTCACACATCGTACTGTAGCCTGGCTCCAGGTTGAGAAGCTAGACCCAGCACTTCACAGAGATAACAAATGTCTGTGGCCATGATCCTCTATCCTCCCATCTCCTGTCCACACTGAAGTGACCATGGCCCTGGGTCCATCCATCTCTGAACCTCAAGATGTTCCTATTCAAGGCATGTTAGGAAGAAATGAGGGCAGGCTGCCATCGTTCAAAAGCAAAGCACCGCCCCATAGAGTGACTGACATCCCATTTAACAGGCAGGAAAGAGGAGACCAGTGATAGGAGAGACTGGAAACAGAATAGGGAAGATTAAAACACAGAGGACAGTAGAAGTGAGTGCCCCCAAAGGTCCTCTTCCCCCACCTCAACCCTGGCTCGTAGACTGGAGGGAGGTGCTGAACCTCTGTTCTCTAGCTTCTCTTTGTCCAGCCTCCTGGTCAGGGATGAACAGCTTGATGGAAATCCTCCAGCCTGGCCCGGATGACCCGTACCAGCGCTGGCCAGGCCTGCCCCACTGGTCGATCGTGAAGAGTTATCAGTACCCCAAATAATCAATCGCTAATTGCTGAATGCCATGCAATTCATCGGCAAGAGTTATGTGTGGCCAGTGACTGGGCGCCCCCGCACCAGTCTGATGGAGCCTCCTGGGACAGAGCAGGCTATGTCTGTGGTAAGCAATGCAGCAAAAAAGCTGCCCATAACTATAAGTTTCTCAAACAATACACTGGGCACAGCCCACATCCTGGGCCCTCGGGCCACCCAGGGAGGAAGTGGCAGGGGCCATAGAGACCCTGAGGGATGAACCACACGCCTCAATCAGTTTATCTGTCCCCCAAGCATGCCAGCTACCCAAGATGGATAAACCACAAGGATGGGGAAATAGCGGGGAGAGGCTAGCAGCTAGAAGCATGAAGCTAGACTATACGTAGTGCTGAGGAGAGAACAGGAAATCCTGTAGGATGCTGAGTGACAGCACCCTACTGCCATGTGCTGAGAGGAACTATCCACAATCACCCCTGGGCCACATGCTTCAGGGCAGTTGGTCTTAGTCATCCTGTCCCCACAGCTGGCCTCAAAGGAAGCACCCAGCAGGTGAATCACCAAATGCATGCAGGGTCATTAAATTGTAGGGTGCAGACTCCTGGGCTCACTGTCATGGAATATTATGTCTTTATGCTCCACCAACTTACAAACACACATTTGTACTAGAGCCTCAAAAACAGCCTTGGGACACAGGCTAAGAGATCACTATTTTCAATCTACAAAGAAATGGAGCTTGGGGCTTCTCTAGGGTCACACGGAGGTCATAGGCAGAGTCCAGGACCTTCATTCACCACCCCACCCCTGAAAGCTTGAACCCCACTCACTCTGGCAGAGCCCAGAGCTATATGGAAGCTACCCTTGCATCCTCCCAGCTTCTTTCCCTGCTGTGCCCAGGGGCTACCCACACTTAGCCCCTTGACCACTTGGAAAAATATCAAGACATAAGCAATGCTTTTGAGCATCCCAGGTAGCAGCTACTGTGACTGGGGCTGGCCACCACTCACTCCTTCCTGCTTTAGTGGAAACACTGCTGACCAGGAGTTTCCAGAGTCCCCAAGCTTGGAGCAGACAGAAGACAAAGTCACTTTCTACCCCAGAAGTCTGGAGAATCTAATCCTGGAGCAAGACCACTGGACTGGGAGAGCAGAGATATGTCCCAATCTCACTATCACTTCCCTGACACTTCTGTTTTCTTCTCTGTGGAATGAGGCGATGCTCTGCCCACAGTATAGAACAGCCGTCGGGATTAAACATGAGCATAGACATGCAGGAAAGGAGCAGGAGAGATGGCTCTGCAGTTAAGAGTTCTGGTTTGCAAAGGACCCAGGCTCAGTTCCCAGCTCCCTCTTGGTGGCTCACAACCATCTCTAACTCCAGTTGCACAGTATCCAACAGTCTCTGCCGACCTGTTTAGGAACTGTATACATGTGGGCACTTAAATGATGAAGGCAAAAACTCATACACCTAAAATTAAAATGTAAATAAAGACTTCACAATATAAGTATATATACATACGGCTACATACACATATATATAAATCCAAATGTGGTGACACATGCTTGTGAGAGGCAGAAGGATCAGGCATTCAAGGTTCGCCTCTGCTGGATATTGAGTTTAAGGCCAGCCTGAGCCGAAGGAGGTCCTACTACCACCCCCAAAAGTATAAAAATATGAAAATCATATAGAAATTTTTGTTTCAGGAGGTAATACCTAGGCTCTTCTTTGCTCCAGTCTGGACATTGAAACCCACAAGACTCAACACTCTCCCTCCACCTCTCCCTCCACCTCTCCCTCCACCTCTCCCTCCACCTCTCCCTCCACCTCTCCCTCCACCTCTCCCTCCACCTCTCCCTGCAGAAGGCACAAAATGAGCTAGCATTGCCTGAATGGAGTGTTTTCAAAGTGTGGCGGTGACATTTCTACTAAGCTAATATCAATCTCTCCATGATACAAGTAAAGAGACTGAATTTCAATGGGGGGCGGGGGGGAGTTGTGATTTATCCAAGTTCACCAGGCTTGGCAGCAGCTAAATAAAAGTCAAAACCCAGTTCCACCTGGCATCCACACCACAGGCCATTTTGACCACACCTGGTTGATTTAAGAAGCCTGTTCACACCAAAACTCTCAGAGACAGAATCGGTTCTCAGTGTGAGGGAATATACATGGACACACAAGGACTCCCCTGAGGCCTGAGATTGACTCATGGTCAATCCCCAAGGCTCATGGTCCACAGGGCCATCAGAGCTGGGTGGGGCATATGAGAACAAGGTGGCTATCCCAGCCGGCCTTAAGTGAACTAGATAAGTTCCAGACACAAAGCTGCACGTCCAGATGCCCTGGCAGATGGGTGCCACAAGTGGGCCACCTGCCAAGACCCAACCTCCGTGTCCAAACCAACCTGGACATCAAGGTTCCATTTTGGCCTCTGCCTGCCCTGGCCCTGGTGACTGGAAGTGCCCATGTAGACCCAGAAGGACACGATGACAGCCGCTATCTCTCTTCCAGCAGCCAGCGCCTCCCCGGATGTGGCCATATGGCCCCATATGCTCTCTGACAGCTGGACTGCAGACGCAACTGCCTCCTTAGAGCCCCTGAGGCCTCACCACCCCACCCACCTCTGCACAGCAGGCCCTGGAAAGAGCCAGGGAAGCCCCAGGCAGGAATGCTGTACCCCTGAACTTTATGCCCTTCACCAGTCACAGCCCCTCTGAAGCTCAATCTCTTCATCTGCTGACTTCGACTGCTAAGATTATAAATCACCCAAACTCATCCAGCTATCCAGGGAGACAATTTTGCCCACTTTATAGAGAGACACTGAGGCCCAAGGGCTTATTGGCTCACTCACAGGCATCTGCGACTCAGGGTACTTGCTATGTCTACATGTTTCATAAGTGAGTCTGGAGATAGCCTGAGCCCTAGGGCTATACTTGTGACCCACTCATATCCCAACTCGGGAAAATAAAAATCTTTCTTTGACACTTGCCCTTCCCAGGAAGAGACAAACCTGGACTTCCGCACAGCCTTAGGACCATCTCACTGCCTCTCTGACCAAAGGTCAACCATCATCAGCATCAGGCGTGGTTTAAATCACAAGTCGAATTTTGTCCCTTGAGAATTTCATCCCTGACCCCTGCCTGTATCTGGCATCAGCATACACTCCTTCTCTGGACACTGAGACTCTCTCTTTATGTCATCTTGCTTATAGCCTGTCATTCTCCCAAGTGAGCTACTCCATAGCAAACACACTCTACCCGCACCCGGTGCTTCCCACACCCTTGCCTTTGCTACTGCTGGGCCATCTCCTGGAAAGCCCTCACCCACATCCACATTCTCCAGTCATTCATTGATTCAACAAAGATTTATTGAGCATCCACCACGTGTCCGAGACATTTCAGCAGTCCCGAATCCCTCCCGGCTCTCAGTGCCCTCTGCACTGCCCCCTCTGGTCCCCCAATCCATGTACTTGTGTGTTCACTCAGCCTGCTCAGCTCAGGCCCAGGGCCATAGAGGCAAGCATGCTCCCCTTCACAGCTCATCCAAGGGGGCGGGGCTAGCACGATCATCAGTATCCCATGTGGGCAGCTGGACAGACAACACCCCAGGTTCCATACCAGACATCCCAGAGATACAGTGAGGCCTAAGTACAGGATTCCAGGAAGTAGAGAGCAAGGCTCAAAGAGATGGTTGGGAGTGGGCAGGTATTCAGCCCTGGGAAATCATGAAAAAGATCATGCTGGCCAGAATGACCCTCAACCTCTAAAGGTACCCCAAAATGGTCAGAGACAATGTCTGCCATGGAGTCACCCCATGATCCAGTCTACCCAGGAACTTTCTTAGGTAACTGATTTTGAATGTAACAATTTAAACCCCAGACAAAAAGGGGGTGGGCCAGATCCTTAGCTAGGGAGAGAATCTGGGGGCCACAGTCCTGCGGCTGGAGTGGGGTGACAGTCTTCCTAAGGGGGAGTCAGTGGGACACAGGAGGATTCTTATGCCAGCAGCACAAAGGGCCCAAAGAGGTGACTCGCCCTTTCCCCAGCTTAGAAAGACACAGAGGAAGGACTCTTCTGGCCAGAACCAGCTAGAAGTGTGGAGCACAGCCACCTCTAGAACAGAAGACTAGGGCAGGAATTCAAAAAGGCCTGCATGACAAAAATTGGGCCATGCCAGGCATTAGGCCACTCTCCAGCCACCTAGAACATTGACCCACACCCAAGAGACAAAATTCCAGGGCTCCAGGACAGAGCCCTGCCTAACATGTGGGCCCTCGGTTGGATTTCCAGCACCTCAGAACAAAACGGAAGCCTAGCTTAGAGAGATGAGGGAGAGAGGGAGCGGAGCTGAAAAGAAACAGAAAAGCCTTGGCCGAGAACAGCAAGTCAGCAGGAGTTGGAGAATCAGCCAGAGCCAGCACAGGAGAAAGGAAAGGAGAGAGGCTGCCTGGGAAGGGATGCCAACAGAGGCTGAGGAGGCTGAAGCAGCACCCATCCTGCAGGCACAATCACCACACCCAAGGTGAGGCCCTGTCATCCCTGAGCCACAAACTGCACATCCAAAGGCCCAAATGGGCCTGAGGAGTCAAAGATCTCAGGCTTACAGCTCTGGCCTCCCACGTTTGAGTTGGGCCCCTTGGGGAGGAACTGGCCCAGCAGCCATCAAGATCCCTCTCCTCCCCTTAACAGATGCTTTTAGCCCTCAATGGCAAAATTACTTGCTAAAGGATGAACTCTTTGGCCCGGGCGGGGGGGGGGCACACAGATGGATCATGCCAAGGCTCAGCATAGCTCTGATCCTGAAATAATACTGACATGCCAGAGCTGGGCAGAGTATAGCAAGCAGACCAGGCTACAAACCATCACAGAGCACAAACAGGCTCTGGTCCCAAATCTAGGCAACACGAGCTCAACCAGACTGGAGCAGGTCTCATAGATCAAGCCAGAGACAAAGTGCCTTGACAAAGCAGCTTCAGGCTGAGTGGCTGTCCCATCCAGGAAAGATGTTGGTGACTGACAGCCGAGAGCTGTCCTGGGGTAACTCCAGCAACAGACCTCTAGGCTTCCAGGTCAATGAGCAGCACCCAGTTACCCTGTCTGTCTCTCCTTGCTTCTCCAGGACCAGAATCAGAGCATCCCATTAGAGAGGCAAGGGACTGTCCTGAGTCCGGAGAGAGGTGTTCTCTTAGCTCAGTTTCTGCTTCAGCACCCTCCCGTGGGCAGAAAGTCTCCCTGAGGATCCTGCCTTCTCCTGAGGTGGCTGACAGACTCCAGAGAGATAATGGAGGTGGAAGGAAGTGTTACATCTGAAAGCTAGTCACAAGTAGAGGTTGCCTCCCTAGAAAATCCAGCTAGATACTGGCTGGCCCCTCCAAGCAACATCCAAGCTAAGATCAAGGCTTCAAAGCCCAAAGGTTTGTACTTTGAATACCAGGGGAAAGCATATATGGGCTCCATCTGTACAGAAAAGAACTGGAAGAATTCAAGATCAATCAGCAGCCAAAAGTTTCTTCCTCGAGGAGGGAGAACCTGTGCTAGAGATAAAGACTTAGCAAGGGATCTCTGGAATGTTTCCTGAAGCAGCCAGTACAGGCCCAGCAGAAACTCACCGAAAAGGGGATACATCGAGTGAGACAGGCTTGACATACATTGCCCAAAAGGTGGGATGGAGATGTCTGGCTAGTGGGCCTGGTTATGCCCCTCCCACCAATCCCCAGCCTCTTGAGTGCTGGGCATCTAGTCCCCCAAGTGGCACAACTCAAACACAGTTGTTTCCATTAGCAAATAGTTCCTTTCTTCCAGCAGCCAGTCCACCAAGCAGGATGCACCCAGGGACACATTCATGGTCACACATCTGCACGCTTCCCACTCCTGCACCTTCATGATAGTTGCAAAGACATCTCTTGGCCCTTGTGGAGCTGTCAGTCAGTACACGGTCCTTCCTGACCCTGGCAGGGTCACAGGAATCCAGTACGGGGATAACTCCAGGGGCACTGCTGGGCTTGATAGGCGTCCCAGAGAGCCCATGGTTGACCTGATGCAGTGTCAGAGAAGCAACCCTCGACTCCTCAGGGGCCCAACAGAGCCCCCACCCCACTCTCCCTCTGTTTTCTCCTCTTGAAAGAAAAGCCAAAGTTGTACCATTAAAGCATCTCCACCCCCCACCGCCTCCAGGCCCACCACGCCCGCCCGGTAATGCTCCGCAAAGTTGCTCCAAGCCTGGATGATTTCGAGCCAGGTAAGGGTTTGGTAGAGCTACGCAGCAGGAGGGGAGCGCGATCACGCCGAGGGGGTGCTGAGCGTGCACGTCCATCACGGACGCGCACTCGACACCCCACCCCCACGGCTGCCCCCGAGGTTCCAGCCCAATCAGAGGCTGCGCACGCGGCGCTGCCGGCGGGCTGACACCCTAGCTCCCCGCCTGCACCCCTGCGGCCCCAGCCCAGCCGCAGCACCCAGACCCAGCCACACTCACCATCAGAGCCAGCCGTCCGCGAGGGGCTCTGCTCTGGGCCGGCATCACCAGGCTGGGCTCGCCTCTGATCCCAGCTTCAGCTTGGGTTCTCGCTCCGCAGGGCTCAGCTCCGAGATGGTGGCAGCAGCAACCAACGAAGCAGAAAGGGCGTGTGTGTGTGTGTGTGTGTGTGTGTGTGTGTGCGCAAAAGATTGTATGTGCACAAGAGAGCGCGCACGACGTGTGCGCGGCAGTGCCCCCGCGCTCCCCTGCGCGCCCGGTTCCTGCCTCCTGCTCTCCACGCTGCGATGCCAGCAGAATCCCTAACGCGCGCTCCCACCCTCCCGTGCGCTCACACTCGCGCACACCCGGGCGCGCACACACCCCCGCTGCTGCACACCCGACTCTGCACTTTGGGTTCTCGCCCTCCTGGGGAGCTCATCAAGGTTTCCCGCTGCCACAACGACCTCTCCGCGCGACCCTTCCTGGGCAGACCGCGCCTCACGTCCCCCGCTGCTCCCGGAGGACACCCCGCGGGCGTTCCCGCTCCTCCGCTGTGCCCTGCCCCGCCGTGGCCGCGCTAACAACCCCAGCCCGGGCCCAGCTGCCCAGCTCCTGCAGCTTCCCCCCGCACTCCCGCCCACAGCCGTGTGCTCTCGATCCTTTCGGTCGCTGCTCTTGTCTTCCACCTGTCCCCGACCAGTCTCCGGCCTCTCCCGCTGCCTCTCCTTCTGCCTTGCCGCCGCCCTTTTCCGCGCCCACCTCCCCACTACCCTGCGCTGCTTCTCACATTTTCCGCATCACACCGAGCGCCGCCCGCCGCTCGCTGAGCCCCGGCTACGGGCGCGCAGTGGGCGGCGAGGGTCCCCGCTGTCCCTCTGCTCTTGGCCTTAGCTGGGCTGATGGCGACGTCCCGCGCTAGCCTCGGCTGCGACTCACAACGCTCATCTCGCCGGGACTTAAAGGCATAGTGCACACGGCTCTACCTGCCCCACCCGGGGCTCCAAGGAGAGCGGCCTCTCAAACCAGGAGCAAGCCCGGGCTGTGGTGCAACTGGGGCCGGGTCTGCGGAGCTTGAGTCCAGCCCTCCGGGGCTGGAGGTGAGTCAAGGAGAAGGAGAGCCGCCCAGACCACACCATCCAGGGGGCGCTCAGCGATTGTTGCTCTAAGCCTGAGGGCCGACAGGGATCTGGGAAAGTGTAGGATGGACTTCCAGGACTATGGGGCCCTGGGAGGAAAAATTTGGAAGATAGTTGTCCGTACATTAACCCACCCCAGCTGAAGACACCTGTTAAGCAGGAAGGACAGGGCTCCTGGCCCAAGGTGTACTCCCTCTCTTACTATGTGACCTTGGGCAGATGCTTACACTTTTTTGATCCTCAGTTTACCTAAGAAAGACATGGGCTCACATCATCTCTAGCGCCTTGTCCAGCTCTGATATGTTAGCTGCTCTGAGGACATCGGGGTCCTGGAGTCCAGCCTCTTCAGGTCCTGGTTGCCCTGTCTCTTGTTCTGACTCTTCTCCCATCTCATCCCAACAGGGGAAAAGCAAAGGTGAGCAGAACAGGGATCTACTACACTACAGCCCTCTACAAAACAGCATCTCCCTGGACTTTCCTGTTCATGGCTCCTGCAGCCCAATTCTGCAGAGCATTGTTGATTTCACCCAGCTGATCCATAGGCATCTATTTTTTTTTGGCCCCCAACTTGTGTTAGGTGCAGTAGTATCAGACACTTCCATTGAACAGGAAACGAGGAAGCAGGTGGTATAATAGAACTGTTGGGGGGTGGCAGGAGGGCCCAGAAAGCTTCCTGGAGGAGGTGGTGGTGGGTCCATTAGAATGTGAGCTGGAGGTGGCCAGGCGGAAAGTGAGGCCAGAAGGGGAGGAATAGAAATCTCATTCAGAAAGAAACATGAGAAGACCAGGAAGTGGAAAATAAGGAATGCTGTGTGTGTTATTGAGAAACTTTGTTGTTTTGTTTGTTTGTTTTGTTTTTCGAGACAGGGTTTCTCTGTATTGAGTTTCAACTTGACTCTGGGGCAGCAGCAAGATAGCTTTGCTAGATCTAGGTAGGAGTCAGGTTCTCACCTCCCACCTTAAACTGCCTTTGCAGGAGAGCTCTTCTCCTACCTAAGCTCTGTCCAACCTCTGGTCCCTTATCTGCAGCCTAATGAAGCACAGCCTCCCCCTGCTGACAGGAGCTGGAAGTGGGAGAAGCCCAGACTGGGCTCTGCCAGGAAGCGACCTGGATGCTCTCAAGTTCATTATCAAGAAGTTGCCCATCCCTCCGCACCCCCCCCCCCCGCCACAGCCCAGGCAGTAGTAGCACACCCTTTTAACCCCAGCATTCAGGAGGCAGAGGTAGGAGGAACTCTTGAGATTGAGGCTAGCCTGATCTATAAATAGAGTTCAAAATAAGGGTGGGGACCTAAGGGAAATGACACAGAAGAGTAAGAGTAAGTCAGACCACAGTGGCATTTGCCCTCTGTCGTTTTCCTTTCTTGTCTCTAAGCCTGGCTCTGTGGCCCCCTCCTAAAGTCCCTTCCTGCCTCCATTTTCTCCTTCCCTGGCCCCTTTTCCTCTTCCTTCCCATCAGACTTCCCAGAGCCTCCAGAGAGATGAGCTCATGACTGCTGGCTCTGGCTCCTCATGCCTCCTGAGGAGTCACCCAGGGCATCCAAGTGGCTCGAGGGAAGCAAACAGAGACAAACAGCCATTTCCCATGGGGCCCTGCAATCCAAGCAGAGAAGCAGCTTGTGTCCCCATCCGTTTATCCTACTTCTCCTGTCCTGGAAGCCACAGACACAAGTTTATGTATAAGCTTAGGAGTCAGTGCTTCCTGCTTTGCAATGCACTCCCCACAGCTAACACACTTTCTCTAGCTTCTACGTCCCCCTGAAATGTGGGAACAAGGGGGCCCATCAGGAACCAGGCACCTGAGTTTAGTCCTGTTATTCTTCCTTGGTATATCCAAGTCTAGCCCTGGCCCTCCCTCCAGGAGTTCTTCGGGTGTCTTACCAAGGTCCAACCACTGCTTCCACCTACCTCCAGTAAAGGACGATGTGGCTGTGTTTCTGACACGATCATCAAGCAAGGGCCAGCCTGGGCTGGCAACACCTACAGGCAATCAGCCCCAGGAAGGAGTGAATATTTACCACCTGCTACGACCCATGAAGATTGGGTCTGGAACCCTGACTACCGGCAGCAAGGGAATGAAAAAAGAACAGACCCGCAGGTAGATGGACACAGGAAAGCTAAGGACAAATGGGGTGTGTGCGTGCTCTGACGCACACATTACCACAGTGAGCAGAAGAGTTCACGATGCACAGTGCAGAGCCAGGACTTAGCTGGTCGCAGTAGGTCTCTGCAGGTGAGCAGTCTTGGGCTGTAATCATCCAGGACATGGAGCAGCAATTGCTGCTTTTGTATACACTGGGCACTTGCTGTCCCTTGGACCGGGAGGAAGGTTTTTGCCAGCCCTCTGAGCCTCACCCAGGGGAGACTTTGCTACTCCCACCAGACTGAAACATTGAGGTCCTTGACATGGCTAAACCCATGTCAACAATGCGCAGTCACCCAATCCTTCACTTCCTTCTGCCGCTTCTGCTCTCTATACTCAACCCACCCCACAAGCCTCCGTTTCCTGAGTCAAAGAAAAATAGCGAAGTTCAGAGGGTTCAGAGAAACATCACAGCAAGCTAGACTGTCTCCCCTGTGTCTTTAAATGCATGGCAGTTTCCCATCCCCCAAGTCTGTCCCCACCACCAAAAGTCCTTCTGTCCCTCAGCAGCCTCCTCCGTCACTCCCGTTCTAATCTATGCTTCACACACGATGCACAGAAGTCTCCCATCACTTCCCATCCTGACTCTAGTTACGGGGTGAAGAAAAGAACAAGGCTCAGCATGGGCCTCCAAGATTCGAACTGAGAGCCTGTATTTCCCATTCTTTTGGGGAACATATCCAGCAACCCTAGGGTGGAAAGAAAGGGATGTAAACCATCATCCAGAAAAAAAAATAGATCTGAAATGCTAAGTATTATGAGGACTGGGGAATTGGGGGGTCAAATGGTTTGAAAAATCGGGAGAGACATCTAGTCTTAGTGTTTGACCTAGAACCAAAGGGTTGAATAGACATTAACTCATAGAAATTGTGGAACCCCTGTAGAGAGCACCACATATGCAAAGGCCCTGTGGTGAAAAGACAAAGAGAGAAGCCATGTGACCAGAGCATAGCAAGGAAATGAAATTGGAGATGAAGCTACCTGTAACGTGAGGCCAAGGCAATAGGTTCTAGTGGGCTGTGTTGGAAGTTGGGTTTTCAGACTTGAGGCTCTGAGCGACCCTGGAAGTTCAAAGCAAGGGATGATGAGCCCCGCTTTCCAACTGCTTATGATACCACAACTCTGCTCCCTGCAGTCAGCTACCACTTTTCCTGAGGCCCAGGGCCTGGCCCAAGGCAAGGCATACTCAGGAACATGGACTTTGCAGCTGAGCTAACAATTCAAGGGACTAGGAGAGCTTGACTTCTCCCAAGTCTACCTAGGTAACACCTAGCCCTCCCTGCCTCAGATAAGCAAGCATCATGTCTCCTCCATCTTGGGCCATAGCCTACCACAGGAAGGAAAAGGAAAAGACAAGCAAAATACCCCGCCAGAGTTCCAGGGCCTTCCCAAGCCTGCCATTGGCCCGTGCTCCCCATCCCTCCTCCATCCACTCTTCCCAGATGGGACATTCCAGCAGTTTTCTTCCCTGAGAGGCATCTTTCTATGCTCTCATGGTTTCTTCCTTGTCAGACAACCCTCGGAGAGACTGGGAATCCTTGCTGACCAGCCTGGGAGCTGTGTAGAAGGAGAATCTGCCACAGTGCCACCGAGCGGGTCCAGAAGGCGCTCTGCTCCTTCTCAGATGTGCTAGCCTGCGCTGCTTCACTTTCCATAGCAGCTCTGCAGTCCCTGGTCAGAGGATACCTGATCTCTCTTCCTAAGGAGGTGGAGATGACCCTGCAGGTGACCTTGAGGTCGTGGAGGTCTTGCTGAGATGACTTTGTCACACCTGTTTCTCCCATGCTAATCACACCCACCCAGACCTTGGAGAAGGGCTCCGCTCTGCTCAAAGCCCAGGAAAGCTGCCTGCTGCCCAGGGAAGGAGACATGTAGCACAGGCATACAACAGAGACTTAGGAAAGTGTGGCACCATGGCCAAAGGGCTATAGGGTCGTGGGTGTCAGGAGCTAGGCAGAAAAGGAGCCCTGTCCACAACTCAACAGTAGAGTTGAAATTGCAGTTTAGTAGGTCGCTGGCTGGAGAAGGAGGCGTTTGGGGGCTTGTCCCAGGCACCTCAGGAACAGATCTCCCATTCAGTCACTACTTGCTAAGGATGAGTTCTCTGCCAGGCCCATAGGCCAATCCTTGAGAGACTCATGGGCCATGGGGAGAGAGACATGTGGACAGTTATGGCCATGAAGAGGAAGACCATATCCCAAGTTCTGGAGTAGGTTATATATCAGGAGAGTGGGGAGAACAGGAAGTAACATATCCCAGGCCTGAGGAGCCTGTCCTTTAGAAAAAAGGAGAAGAGAGCCGAGCATGCTCTAGTCAGCCCTAGTTCTAGGTCTGATCAATGTGGACCTGGCTCAGCAGGAGTGTTTTCCTTAATGGAATAGGAAATAGCCTGTGAGAAGGAATGCTATCAGCCAGGACTACACTGAACTCTTGTCATCTGCCACGTCAGGCCTAGCCTGCTGTGGGGGTTCATAGAACATGCCCTGACCACATGGAAGTGCTCTTAACTCAAGAATGCAAAGAAAGAAGAGGAAGGGGAGGAAGAGGAGGAGAACAAGAACAAGAAGAACAAGAACAAGAAGAAGAGAAGAAGAAAGGAGGAGGAAGAAGAGGAAGGGATGGAAGGAAGAAACAAAAAAGAAGGGAAGACAAACTAAGGGAATGAAATGAAAATAATGGGAAGTAGCCACAGTGCTGTGTCATTAGCAATGAATAAATGGTTCCTTTACTTTGCATGTCGGGGTGTCAGGGCAAGTGTCAGGGCCTGGTCACCAGGAAGGGATATTTTGATCATGGGAAGCACATGGCTAGATCCAAATTTGTGCCTATCATCTACGGCATCCTGCAAGGATGAAACAGAGATCCTGAAGAAGAGGCCGCTGGGAAGGCCTAGCGAGGGAGAGGGAGACATATGGGACCTATGAGGGCAGTAGGCAGACTGGGAAGTGACTGCGGGAGGGTCCAGAGGGGAACCCCTAGACCCTTTCAGCAGGGCAGCTTTTGTTGGCTCCCAGTTGACCCCACTCAGCTTCATGGCCTTGTTCCAAAGTCCCTTACACCAAGAGTGCAGAGACACCTCAGACCCCTGCTCAAAAGGTCCCTCAGATAAAGAGTTCATCCCTTACTGCTGGGAGAGGTGAGGCCAGACTGCAGATGAGTGCCTCCCCCTGGGCAGAGAAAGCCTCTGGTCTTGGGGCCTTGCTCCGCAGTGGCAGCTGTAGCCAAGGACTGGCCATTCTGAAGCTAGAGGCCTGAACCTCATGCCCAACTCGGGACAGCTTTTCAGTGATATGGCCCCACGCACGGCCTGTGTGGTGACATCACAGTCACACTTCTCTGCCCCATGCTCCCCTCGCCCTACCCTATGTCCCAATGAACCTTCTATGTGCCACTCCCTAGAGCCAGCTTCAGGAAGCCTGCCTGACACTGGCTGCCTTTATTGTCCCCACTTTCTAACTGGCAACTGGTGCCCTAAAAAACAAAGAGAAGACTGGGCCTGGGGCTACTGGCTACCTGTGAGGGTTGACAGGGTTGTCCCTGTGGGGTTGAACACCAGCTCAACCCCAGACCTGCAATAGAACTGGCAGTCACTTCTTCCATCTGCCACTGTCCCCATCCTACAGACATGGAAACGGAGGGCAGAGAAGGGTAAACCCGCCCTGGTTCATAGTGTCTATTAACAATGGCTGAGGCCGGGTTGCAGATGGTCTACTACCTCTAGCTCAGCTTTAATTATCTTTCCCAGTACCTCTTCCTTCTGAGTCTGATGCTTGGTCTGGGGGTCGGGTACCTGGTTGGGTTGACTGCTCCCAATTCCCCCACCTAAGAGACCGTTCAACAAAGCAAGCTGCCCAGCCCTGGTGTGGGCATAGGATGCAGTGGACCCTGTGGGTAGGCATTCATCTGACTGGCACAGCAGAGCAAACAGACGGGAAGGAAATCAATTTGAATGTTTGATTAATTTTAATTTTTAATTTGCACGGAAAGTAACGCACCCCATTTGACACTGCGTACTCGCTGCGAGCTGCTGGCATTCACCATGGCTGCCACAACCACAGCCTGGAGTGCCCAGGGCTCCCTGCCCTTCTGTCAGGAAAGCTATTCTCTGTAGCGCATTGGCCTGTACAGCACAAAGGATCCCCTTCAGGGTCTACCCAGCCTGCCTAAGGTTCAATGTCTGTAATCTGTGTCTATGAAAGGAAGAGGAGAAGCAGCATCAGATAATTTCTGGCCCAACATTGGCAAGTGCCAGTGGACTCAGAGATGGCAATGGGCCCATTAAGAGGACAGGGAGAATGTGCCCCAGTTCACAGGTACTACTGCATTCAAGAAAACCCCCACACCGAGGCATGTCTGCATTAAAACTGGAACCACCCCTGTAGCTCTGAGACTCGGGGCTCTACCAGCTCCTTTCTTTCTTTTCCTAATTTGAGATCCTACCATGAATGGCTAACAAAAGCTGGCTTGAACTGGGAGAAGCTAATTCTCTCTTGCTCTGCAGTTCCTGATCCTCTCCCCCAAGCCAGGCAAGACACTGAAATTAATGTTGTGAGACAGATGCTCTAAAATAAGACAGATTTTGTGAGACTCCTGCCTCTGCCACATCTTAGCTGGGCAACCCTGGGCAAGTCACATAATCTTGCTGAACTCGGCCTTCAAGAGTTCCAATTGTTTTCTGCTCTCTTTCTGGACCCAGCTCTCAGTACCTATAAGATACAGAGTGACCTCCTCCAGGAAGCCCTCCCTAACAGTGTCTTTTCTACTTTCTACTGGGTGACCTCAAACCCAAATACACACACACACACACCCTTGACCCTTAATATCCCTACTGTAAGCTGCACATTCTACCTGGGTGAGCATCCTTCAAAGCACACATCCCTGGATCAAATCCTAGTTCAGCTCCATGCTTCTGTGTAGACCTATCTCCTGAGACACCTCAAATCCAATGGATCAAAAGGAGGACTCATCATCCTTCTCCCTTTCTCTCCTTATCTCAGTAAACAACTCACGAATCCTCCAGTTGCTCAAGCCAGAGAGCTGAGAGCCACCAAAACTCTTCTCTCTGCTTCATTCCCACATCCTGCTCTGCCCTGGGCTTCGGCCCCCACCTTCAGCTGCATCTCCCTTATGGGGCCTGCAAACAGATGCTCTACTAACAGCAGAGCTGGGCAAGCCCTCTGGAAACAGTCTACCCCAGTGCTAGACAGAGAAGCAGTGCACTGTGACCATCACAAGAAGGACACCCAGGTGTCCTGAAGTTCTGGGCCTCTTCTTCCTACACCTATGCCCCAGAGATGTTACTGGCAAGGAATGACAGCCTGGAATGTGTTCCAAGTCCTAGGCAGAATAAATAATCCACTAGTAAGAATCCATGAGGATCACATCCAGGCAATTCCACAGCATAGACCCTCAACATCTCCATTGAATGTGACCACCAGAGCAAGTGAGGAGGAGTCTTAACCATGACCAGAGGTGACTGTTCACTGTGACCATCTCCCAACTCTAACAGTGCCTGAAAGTTCGCCACTGCACCTGGCTGGGACACAAATGATGCATCAGATGCAATTTAATGCATGCCTTGACCAGGGCAGTCCTGGTAGCCGGCTGGGAGAGAGGCATGAAGAGTCATGTGGGCGAGGCTCTCAGAGGCAGCAGCAGCAGGAGCAGGGCACCCGAGTATCTTCCCATGCTGGGCACCATGCTAAGAGTCTCACAAGCCTGAACTTGCTTCTCCCTCCCTGAGGCTCCAAGTAGTCCCACGTATCATCAACCCCTTTGGGTCTCAGTTTCCTCCCCTGTAAAATAAAATTAGTAATAATAACCGTTTCTAGAGGCTGTTGGGTAATTAAATGAGAAAAGGTATGTAAAGTGCTTCCTACATTAGCAGACACAAAGTAGATGCTAATCAAATGCTAATTATAGACGAGATAACTCATGTGATAAGGCCTGGAACCTGCTCAGTTTATGCTTGTCAAATCCAAGCTGTTAATAAGGTAAATGCTCCTCTTCTTACTGCTGGGCTGAGGTGGGCGTGGAGAGGGGTGGGATGGGGATAAGGGACAAAAGACTTGTTTAGAAATTCAGAGCACTGATGCTAAGACAAGGCAGGGACCGAGAAAGAGGCCACCAGAGGCCAGGCCTGTTCCCGGTTGAAAGCTTTCTCCATGAGGTTTAGATGAATGGGCCAACTACAAAGACTCCATGTCCCCTGGATGCAAGCAAGCCTGGACTTAATGAGAGAGAGCTTCACTCACCAGAGGCAGAGGACAATGGTAGAGATGCCACATACGACAGAAACATTTGGAAAACAGTCTTGTGACAGCCAACCCCACACTGCTTGTGGTCCAGATATGATCAGCCTTCTCAAGCATTACTTTTTCATCTCAAGGTAGATGGGTCAAAGGTGCTGTGGTATCAACAAACAGAGACAAACTTACCTAAGGTTACTGGCTATTGGCTGCAGGTCCAAGGTTCAAGTCTGGGACTTTTCTTGCTCTGAAGACAACTTGGAACCACAGAGGAGAGAGCTAGGGTCAGGATCCAGCCTTCCCTCTGATTCTCAGACCTATGACCCAAAGTGATTCACCTCCCAGCACCCAAACCCATGCTCGCACAAAGAATCTTGACCGTGTTCCAGTGGTTTACAAACCCAGGGAACATCTGCCTCTAGTGTTCTTAGAGCAGGAGCACCATGGAAAAAAAATTTTCCCATGCATCAGAGCTGGAGCAGAAAGGCTTAGTACACTAGGCAAAGTAATAACACTAGGTAACTTAAATGCTTCTTGTATACGATGCTTATTTCTGATAATAATCTATGAAAGATGTGTTATATCCCCATATCACAGGTGAGAAAGTTGAAACATAGAAGTAAGCCACTCAAGGTTGCATGACCTGAGAGTGACAGGGTTCAGATTTGGTATCAGGCCATAAGGTTGCAGAAGACACTGCTGGAACGGTCACCATCTTGCCCATTCAAATGGTGAAGTACTACCAGACGCCAAGAGTTTGTGGGATGAAGAGGAGGGCAGGCCACAGCTGACTGTATTCCTATTTCCTCTGGAGAAATCTGTTTTCAGACTCAGCAACAGAGACCAGCTGTGCTACCACTTTGCCTGTTCCATAACACACAGACCAGGTAGTTGGACCACACAGAAATGAATCACTGACCCCCAGAATGGCATGGGAAAGTCCGGTTATTCCAGACATCCCATCCTGGCATCCATTCATGGGATGACTCTCAAGATCTACAAAGCTGGACATCCCTCCACACCTCAGAATGGGGGGGGGCACTTTTCAGGGTCCTGAAACACTTCCCAGTGACCCCAAGGCTGGCCTGGTACACTGAACTCTTCAAAGCCAATTATGTGGGAGGAAAAGAAATGGTTCAGCCATTAAGAGTGGTTGTTGCACACATGATATGTGTTCACTAATAAGTGGATATTAGCCCAGAAACTTGGAATATCCAAAATACAATTTGCAAAACACTCAACACTCAATTTGCAAAAAAACTCAAGAAGAAGGAAGACTAAAGTGTGGATACTTTGTTCCTTCTTAGAATGGGGAACAAAATGCCCATGGAAGGAGTTTCAGAGACAAAGTTCGGAGCTGAGATGGAAGGAAGGACCATCCAGAGACTGCCCCACCCAGGGAACCATCCCATAAACAGCCACCAAACCCAGACACTATTGCAAATGCCACCAAGATTTTGCTGACAAGACCCTGATATAGCTATCTCTTGTGAGGCTATGCCAGTGCCTGGCAAATACATAAGTGGATGCTCACAGTCATCTGTATGATGGAACACAGGGCCTGCATGAAGGAGCTAGAGAAAGTACCCAAAAAGCTGAAGGGGTCTGCAACCCTATAGGAGGAACAGCAACATGAACTAACCAGTACCCCCAGAGCTCGTTTCTCTAGCTGCATATGTAGCAGAGGATGACCTAGTCAGTCATCAATGGGAGGAAAGGCCCTTGGTCTTGTGAAGATTATATGCCCCAGTACAGGGGAACGCCAGGGCCAGGAAGTGGGAGTGAGTGGGTTGGGGAGCAGGGCAGGGGGAGGGTATAGGAGACTTTCAGAGAGGAAACTAGGAAAGGGGATAGCATTTGAAATGTAAATGAAGAAAATATCTAATAAAATGCATACATGCATGCATACATACATACATACATACATACATACAAAAATTAAAAAGAGTGGTTGTTGCTTTTGCAGAGGACTGGAGTTTGGTTCTCAGTATCTGTCTTAGTCAGGGTTTCTATTCCTGCACAAACATCATGACCAAGAAGCAAGTTGGGGAGGAAAGGGTTTATTCGGCTTACACTTCCATACTGCTGTTCATCACCAAAGGAAGTCAGGACTGGAACTC